>VWZS01002843.1:17500-217440 GCA_013397075.1 Rhabdornis inornatus
TCAGTGCTTGAAGAGAAGACACTTTCTATGTACAGGGACACATTCTGTGCTATTGATGTTGCCTTTTTATATAGCTAGATTTGCAATATTAGCTGCAGCTCTTAATTTAATTTGTTTCTCTCTCTTACTGAGCTAACCCTTCTTACCTCCAGATATCATAAAGAAATTAAAAAGGAATAAACAAACCCACCTTAAATAAACAGAGAAGAGGTGGGTTTTTTTTTTGTCCACTTACTCTAAAGGATGAAAGATCCTCCTCGGCTTCAATGAAATCTTGAATGGTATATTCAACAGCAGTCAGGACACGATCAACGACGTGGACAACACCATTGGTAGCAATCTGGTTGCCATGGATGATCCTGGCACAGTTAACAGTAACAACCTAAATTTGAAGAATCAAGTAGTAGAAGATTAAACATTAATTTGAGCACAAGCTTGGAACCTGATTCTCACAGACTGGCAATCTGTATTCACTGTTGTTATTTCAGTTGTATTTTTCCAATTTTGAAGTAAAGCTTTTTAAGATTTGAAAGTTTGACTAAGCTTCTGAAAAGATAGCAGCAGATTTATTCAGGTTACATTGATTTCATATTCATGTTTAATTTCTTACTGCAATTATTCTAATTTGGTTTTTCTTATCTGGCTAATATGGTGATTGTATTGCTTTTTAGTGATGCAACCTGTAGACAAATAAGCATTTTGATGCATTTAAGACAACAAAGATGAGTGACTTAACTGGGAAGTTTCTAGCATCTACAAAAATGATTTTTTTTCTAGCCAAATAAGGGATGTGTGTTTCCTACAACCTTTAATGTTTCTACCATGCACTCAAATTAGAATAAAAGATCTGCTTTAATATTATTTAGCAAAACTATGAAAACTGATAGTAGATTTTTCTGTCAAATTTTTTATGGTCATGTATTTTGGCCACAAAAGGCTTTGTCTTTTATGAAGAAAATTCATTTTCATTTGAACTTTGATTTCTTAACAGCATGATGTTTACTCATTCATTCTTAGTGATTAGTCTACACAGCAGTCAAAAGTTCTTCAAGAGAATATTTATTTTTGTCAGTGGCAACTGACCTAGTAGATGGCAAACTTTTGATAATATATTTTCTTAGTTATATAACGAAATAAAGGAAATAAAGGCTGCAATTAAATAAATATATTAAGGGGAAAAAAGAGAATAGACTTACCCCATTAGGATAATGGTTAATAAGCAATTTCTGGCCATTGTACATAGACACCAGGGTCATGCCATTCTTAAGATCTTTTGTCAACATGCGCTTGTTTAACATATGGTGGTGAAGAGCATTATAGAGTTCAATATTTACATTGTCAACCAAATTCCTGTGAACTTCCTGGAGAAAAAAGAAGAAGGAATTTAATTAATTAGAAGCTTCAAAGCATTCTTCCACTCAGAAAGATACACGTGTTGTTTTACCTTAGTATATGCTTCCAACATATTCAGCATCTGTTAGGGAAGATGACTTTGATGCCTATAAATCTGGCTCTACTTAAATGACCTTTAAGTCTGATTTGCTCACAAATGGAAGACAAGGCTTCATCACAGACAAGTCATTGGAGAAGCTTTAATTCAATGTTTATTTAACTAAAATCAGTACTAAAAGAAGGACACCTGAATTACTGACAATGTACAGCCGTACATCATGCAGCTGCTGGAATTCCTAGGAGATTCCCCAAAACTATGTAAATACAATTAACAATACTAATATGTGTCCTGCAAGTGCTTAAATAAGAAGCAATTACAGTCGATTAGTCCTCCTGAAAGTAAACTCAGCCTCTAGCTTCAGAAATGTATGTTAAACACGTAGATTATTTCATTATTACTTGTATTATGCCCTTCTAAGTCTAAAATCTCGACATTGTTTCCAATCTAATTTATCCCACACTAGCTGCTTCAGCTAAAATGTTCAACTCATGTACATGCACACAGACACACACACACACACACTTACCGAATCTAATTGGTCCCAGGCTTCATTGCTTGGTGCAAAGAAAGTGAAAGACCCTCGTCCCTCAATCTCTTCTCTCAGCCTTGAAATGTCAGAGTACTGCTGTGTGGAGGTAGCTCCCACAATACCAAGAGTGCCATATACATGATCAATAGGAGCAACTAAAATAAACATGAGGTAAGAATACTGTAAACTCTTCAGTCCCTCAGTTTATCACAATCAAATTTTCTTTGTGTCTTTTGGATGCATAATAGTTCTGAAACTGTTTAAGTCAGTATTAAACAACATGTTTAGATTAAAAATTTCATTGTCAACATACTCAAAAATCATCTAAGCACATCTGTTTGCCATTGCCTTTTGTGTTTTTCTTAATGAAAAATTAGTTCAAACAATACTGAATATTGTAAAGTTTTCTTTAGAAGAGCTGTTGTATTTTGTATAAACCCAGCATGAAATGGGAGGCTATCCATTTATAATCACAACAATTTCAGTGGAGTGGGTCTCATTCAGTCACGATGGACCAGAATTCTTTTTGTGAGGCCTCTTGCTCCTGGTTTATGCATATGTTGATTCATCCAGACAGTAAGAATGCCTGCAGTGTCACAGTTAAAACACAGCTACATGAGAACAGCATTCATCTCTCCTAAATTTAGGCATCTAGAAGTGAGACATTTGCATGCATTCTAATGGTTCTTGCCTCTTTTTATAGTTATGGAGAAGAACAGGCAATTCTAGTGTGTGACTGATCTCATCCTGATGTCAACATCTGAACAAACTGAACTCTGCATTATTGCACATAAAAGGATAATTTCAGATATAGGGATCAAAAACTATGAAATGTATTCCTTCTCATACTACTCTTCTATCAATCTATCAACACTGTCAATTTTTACCAATCCAGAATCTGGAAGGAGCTGAGAAATTCAACCCAAACTCTATGACCTAATTCAGTGCTAGCTGACTTTTAACTGTGTTTGCTGTGTGCAAATGGAGCTGTGCATTCTTAGGCAGTACTTTTTAAAAAGAGGCAATAATTTCTCATGATGACCAGCTTTGAAACTCTGCTGTAACTGCAATTCTTTCCATATGCCAATTAATCTGTAAGAAAATAAGCTCATACCTGCAGGACATCCTCTTGTACCATCCATCTTCATATAGCCAGGACAGCACTCATATAAGACAGTTCTGTGGGATATAGCCAAAAGCACAATTAAATAATATACAGGGGAAATAAAATAATTTTAGCAAAGTTTAATTTAATTTTTATTATCAATTTTTCATTGCTAGCACATATTCTCCAGCTATTCAGCCTTTTTTTTTTGTCATTCTGCTTTTTTAAAATTGATTACAAATTGGTCATATTTTACTAAATGTAAAGCTTTTGAATTTAAAGAATGACTGCCATCATTAAATTTAAGCTCTGAGAGGGAACATGGGTGGATTTATGGTACTCATATGGAGTTACCAAAAGCTGATGTAACTAGAACAGCAGCTGAAGAACATTAATTTATCTATTGTGTGTTGAACAGATTATGACATTGAACAAAGAGAAAGAAAAGGTGAGGCTATTAAAATGAAATCCTGGCCAAAGGGTTGCAAAGGAAAAAGACAAATTTAAATGAACAGAATAGAAATTAAAGTGGCAGAGCTACATAAGATCACCTACATAATGGTTTTTGGAATTAACCAGCATTTCAGAGAAGGTCCTGTGCATTGTATGCTGATAAAAAATGAAACAAGAGAGCCTCTGTTTTCCAAGGAGGAATTTGAAGAAGGTCAGGAATGAGGGAGAGAACTAATTAGGAACAGACATAAAACTGGTTACAGAGAAGGAAGTCACTGGAAAAACTGGATGGATGGACACAAGGGAAAGTCCACAGGTAAATGCGAGGATGAAAACCAGAATACAAGAAATCAAAACCAGTGTTTGAAAAGCTTGTCATCACAGCATACAGAGACTTTAGCATTGCCGTGGGCCAGGAAATGTTATATAATTATGTCAATAAAATACTCTTGTTCTCAAATACACTTAAGCTACACATAACAGGGATGAATGATGATTCTATGATGTAATGTTCATTTTAACATTGTGTTTCTTATAAAATATAATGTCTTCTTAATTAATAGACAGAAATAACAGTTCTACCATTGACCTGTTTGAAAAATTCTCCTCTCTAACAGGAAAATGCAAATTCACTACAGTTATCACAGAGGCAATTTTAGCTCCTGGGAAGAAATTTAATATATTACACTTCATGTATTATTTTTCAAATTATGGTAGACTGTACAGTATATGTTACATCATAATGACATCACTGCTTTACATAATAGATTTATTTTTATAGGTGTAGCTGATGTTGTCAGTTCAAAAGTTCTGAACATCAATTCCTTGAAGGTTTTTACTGGATCTTTAACCACTACAGTCCAGCTTTTAATTTGCAGAATCTTTGGTGGCAGCTGAGTACATTTCTTTCATGTTTCATAATTTAAAGCTCACAAAAAGTTAGCTACAACCACATTAAAATGAATATCTTATTCAAATGAAAAGTTGGACTTAATATCTTCAACATCCAAACTACTTCAAGAGATTGCAAAATAAAGTAGACTGGAAGAAAAATAATAGTAAACAGCATGATTGGAAAAGTGAGGATTATATTTCCTTAAAAGAGAGCAATTTGATGGAGGTGGTGAAGACGATTTCTTTTTCAAACACAGTCTTTTATTTCTCCATGCTATGAAAACATTTTTCTCCATTCCCTCATATGCATGTACATACATGACATATTCACCCTTCTGCCATGTTCATATTTTCAGCTGAGAAACCATATATTGAAAGTATTTGCATAGTTCTTTTAGTACATCTCTTTCTTTAAAGCAATTCACTGAAGGCTATTTCTTGGGACTGCATGGATAGCATACAATTCAGGCTACAGATTTTTAAGCTAACCTTTTACTCTTATTCCTTCTTGCATCCTTGCCAGAAGCTAATAATAAAAACATAATAATATGATTATCTGATAAAAAAAATATGTAGCAGAATAGGAATCAAAATATTCTCCCAACTGTGTGAACTGCTTTGTCATGAGAAAATATTTTTTCCTTCCTTGGAATAGAAATCTTTCCCCCTCATCCCATGGGAAGCTATGAAATATTGCCATTTAATTAGCTTTTGGAAAAAGGAAAGAGGCAGCTGAGTTATAAGCATAGAGTAAGATATGGCAAGTTTAATCCTTAAACAACATCCAACAACGATACAACTAATGAAAGACAGAAAATTGGCTGAAGAACATAGTTAAGAAGAAAATGTTTCTTTAGCCAAGCATTACAAGATCAGTGCCTTTTCTACCACATATCTTGTTATGCACAGTCCAGGCTTCTTTTCAGTTATCAAGTTTCTGCTTACATTATTCACGTTCCCTTACAGTTTTCTGCAGCTGAAAGGTTCTTTAGCTGTGCCCAAAATGTAAGAAAGATGGGATGGGAGAAAAGAGGTGTGTATGGAGCATCATCCCATGTTAAGGTTAGAACCAAATCAAACTCGGTGCAAGATGCAGCTCCTCAGTACCACCTGTGTGTAGGCACAGCACACAGAGGACGTGCCACCTCAGACCAGACCAGAAATTATCCTCATGGCATCCCTACTAGCTCAGTATTAGCCTGTGGCCGAAAGAAGAAAGAAAGCAATTATTCAGATAAGAAACATTCTTATGAATTCTTGAGGTTTTTGGTGAAGTTTGCATCTGTGTTTGTCTTGGGTTGGGTTTCTTTTTGTTTGTTTGGTTGGTTTTGTTGCTGTTGTTGTTATTGTCTCTTTTTTTTAATACAACATTGTCCTGACTTCATCGAAAGCAGTATATTCCAAAGGAAAAAGACAGAACAGCACTACCTTAATCCCTGTTATTCTTGGCTAATAGAGTCAGTTTTCAGTTTATTCAAATCAACTCTGTGACTCATCTGTTTCTACTTCTTGCTGGCATGGAGATAAAATAGTGCTGAGAAACAGTGGAAAGAATTTTGGTCCAACGAATGCTGATTTTAGGAAATTTGTATGTTACACTCCCATTGTAAACAGGAGTTGCACATAACAAGAACTTTCAACATTTTATAGATATAAGTTAGGGAGGACTTGTTAACGTGGAGATATTGACATGACAAGAGCTGTTGTCCTTCAGATTAGCATTCTTATTGGAGTAACCTCTTTAGTCTTTTTTTTCTGGTTTTAGTATGCAGAGTATAAAACTCATTAATGGTTAAGACTAAGTTATAACAGATGCTTTATTATAACCACAAAAACCCCTTAAACTACCCTCAGGAGTTCTACGACTCAACTTATTCTCACAATGGTCGGGGGGTTGAAATGGGAGGGGAAGGGCAGGTGATAATTTTGTATAGACTGTCATGACCAAATCCACCCAGCCCCACAGCTCAATGTCTTCCTCTGGTTGGCTCTATGAGACTTCTTGGGGCCTTGCACAGGATTTGTAAAATGTTTTACAAATAACATTCCTCTAAGTTCTAGCCATGGGGAGAACAAAGTCTTCACGTGACTTCAGTTTGATGAACCTAAACTGCCTATTGCTTCAAACTATTTTTCCTAACGCATGAAGTTATCTGTCACTGCTTAACACATTTTGCTTCTGGAGATTGGCAAAGTAATGTGTTCCCTCTGATTCATTCCGAGAGCAGACTTTCTTTCGTGGGAAGACATGACATCTATCTAGGAATAAAACCACAGAAGTAGGTTGTTTTCCAAAACTGCCTGTGAGAATATTCAAGTTCCACTCTAAGCATTTTCAGGAAATACCCTTCTTCCCAATGTGTCTGCGGTAAAATAAAATTTAGTGCCAAAGTTGTCAGTAGTATGGCAGACTTTACTGAAAAGGTGAAGTA
Source organism: Rhabdornis inornatus (assembly GCA_013397075.1). Taxonomy (NCBI): domain Eukaryota; kingdom Metazoa; phylum Chordata; class Aves; order Passeriformes; family Rhabdornithidae; genus Rhabdornis; species Rhabdornis inornatus. The sequence goes on from VWZS01002843.1 coordinate 24,367, forward strand.
TTTTGGATGGCTTGCAGTGTGCCCAGAGAAGGAAAGAGGAAGTCAGTATTGCAATGCCACCTGGAGGAGGTGAAGTAAAGATTCTAATATAGACAATAAACAGTTAGTTTGTCTGGGAGAAAAGGAGTTTTCTAATCATACATTTTTATTATCTCAGTCAATGGAGAATAGTTTGGAAGCAGAGCATACTTACGCTTTCTTTCCACAGATGGCTTGCTGGTACCAGTTTCTGCAGGTGCTGAAGTATTTCTTTTTTGTTCCCATAACTTGCTGAAGAGCACAGACATTTGGGCTATGGGTGCAGTGAGAAACATTTTAAAAAGAAGTTTTTGTGCATGAAAAATTCTACATTAAATTGCAAGAAATACTCTCCCTCTTGAGTAAGAAATTAACATCTGGCTCCAGTTCCCAGGACAGGTGTGTTTTGAAGTAGCCACAGTGCAAGCTCTTGGGACTGCCCAGCTGGATTCCTCAGCAAGTCCACCCTCCCTGCAGCAACAGAGGCTTCTTCTTGGTTCTGGTTTGACCCTGTGTTTCTGATGGCAGTGATCACCGGCTGTACCTAGGCAAGTCTCAATATCCATTTCTCCCTTCCCCCTGTGAAGTGAATCACCAGCCACCAGGGACCAGTGAATACCACGAGGCTCTTTTCATTAAAGTTTTTTGTCTTTTGCACATCTGTGCAGCTGAAGGTCGTGGGGAGATGAGGAAGAAAAGTGCCTTGTTTTTTATGTAGAAGGAAGCCCTGTCTTCTGTAAATCAATCAGCTATTTTGATTGCCAACCATTTTGAGTACCGCAGGCACCTAAATAAACATTCTGGGAATTACTGGGGACCAAAGGGTAAATTGGCATGTAAATAAAAGGAGTCACAGACTTCAGAGGAGGAATACGTGTTCCTTAGCATGGTGGTGTACAAAGATTAATTTCTTATGGTCAAATTCCATTGAGCAAGGAAATTTTATCCGAAATTTTTATACTTCTGCAATTAAAAAAATTCACCAGTTCAGAAGTTAGACTATATACTTTACATCACTTGGAAGCCAGTGAGCTTTTTTATTTGAAAAGCTAAAAAAAACTTGAAAAGTGTATGTGTAGTAGGCAGTGAGAAGATAGGATGTTAAACAATTTTTATTCACAGAATGTTTTTGCTTAAGAAGACTAGAGGAAAATATCTTTAGGCACATGTGTTTCCCTGACACCAGCTGTTCAAATTATTTCCATGTCTCCAAGCAGCCTGGCTTGTAAGCATTGCCTTTTGGAAGCCCTGCTGAGCAGCTTGCTGCATTGCTCTAGTGGGAACAGAAGTGTCACAAAGGATTCCCAGGATATATTCCCATATTAGAAAACATTTAAATAGAGTTTGTGATTTTCATCAGGATTGAAAAAAGAAAGTAAATACCGTGGATAGCTATCAACTCTGCAAAAGTTTGAAAGCATATATTAAACATTTCTGATATCCCATTACAATACTTATGAACTGAAATTAATTTTGGTGATTCTGAATCACACTTTATCCATTGAGAAGTGGTGATTTTAGATTTCTTTCCGTTTTACGAAGTTTAACAGTATTCTGCCTCCTTTTAAAACTCTGCGAAAAGCTTTTTATTCAGGAACAATTCTTGTAAAATAAATTTTAAAAGAAAATTCTACTTGAATGACAGTAAAAATTCATAGTGAAAAATTACATGTAATATGATGCCAGAAGAAAGGGGAGACTAAAGATTAACAAGCTTCCTTTTATATTAGAAATAAAAGCCAGTTACTTACCCCTGGTCGCGTGCCCTTATTCGACTGTGAGTTAAAATCTTGTCATAGTGAGCAAAAGCAGCTGCTGGTTCAAAAGCAGACAACAAAAAAGTCGAAAAGGTGAAAAAGAAAAAGATCTTCATCTTTAGTCCTCTGTTGCTTCTGGCAAGTCTAGAAGAGAGAACTGGCAAAGGGTCTGGAGAGCTGACAATTTATATACATGTTAGAAGGTGGTGGGAGGGAACCACCGGACCAACCTGAAACTTTGTACCACCCCCCTTAGAACAGCAGCTTTTGCTCTCAGCTTCAGAAACCTAAATCAGTACCATACATTAACCATATAAATAATCTCTTTTAATCCCCAATTGATTAATTTCTTCCTTATTACAGAAGGCTTAACATTTTATTCTGCTGACACAACAACAGAGAGAGTTTGGGAAGTTTAGACTTTGACTTATGGTTTAGTATTTATAGCACCAAGGCATCCAGAGGTCATGATCATCGCGTGTGGTTTTATTCAAGCCCAGAGGAAGATGTTGTCTGTTCCCATAAGAACTGCATTGCTTTCCTTTGTTTTCCGTGTCCTCACAGTTATCAGCTGTGAGCTGTTTAGCTAGTGAAGTTGATGAAAGTTTCAAATACAGTTGCCAATAACCTGAAATGGTGTTTTTGTCTTGAGAAAAAAAGTTGTATTAACACACATTCTGATTATGAAGTAGTCTCTCAATCAAATGCAGTATTAGATTAAATATTCTTTTTGATTCTAATCATGAAAAGCACTGTTACATAATGCTTTAATTCAGAGCTTTGTGTAATATATGATTATATATATCAAAATCACAGAGTATCTGAAAATTTGAATGTGTACCTTTCTGTACTTATTAGTCAGTCCTTCAAAGCCTCTTGTACAGTAAATGGAAAATGTAATTCTGAGCTGTTACTGAGGAAACTGAGGCAGAAGTGACAGGCTCAAGCCTCCTGTGAAGGGATAGTCTTAAGGCTCCAGGGGCAGTTGGTATTTGGACTGCAATCCAGGAGTTTGAAATTTTCATGTCAAAGAAAAAAATGCTGCCATTGATATAGAAGTGTTTGCATTACGCTTCATGGTTTCTAAGATTAAAACCAGAGACCTTTGATTAAATGGTGTGTGGGCTTCTGTTCTATCATCATCTCTACATACCCAACTTGCAAAAAACTCAAGATAGCTCATGGAAGTGTCAGTACCTCTTGATGTATGAACTCCATGTCTGAAGCCTTACTGACAGACCCACTGAGGGAGGTGATGGATCCACTCTGTGATTTCATATCACAAGCTTTAGGAGAATATTAGTGCTGTGCTTTTATTCCTCTCAGAGCTTTGTATTTCTTTCTGGTCTTTACAGCAAGAAATACTCTGAGAAATATCACCACTTAAGTGCCTAGCTGTGGTATTTCAAGCTGCTAATTGGCCTTAGTTGAGTTGCCTTTGCAGTTCTCAATTTAAAGGTGAAAAGATCAGAAGATACGCTGTAAAATTAGCTTGAAAAACTTCAGAAAGTCCCAGAACTGTCCCAGTAACCTGTCTTCTCAGGAGTCTCTCCCTCATCTCTGAGATCTCAGCATAGCTCAGGTTCTTCTCTTCCACACTTACCATGTAGCACCAAAAAATAAGTAGCAATTAATGCTGCTGCATGCACTGAGCTCTTGTTTACAGAACTATCCAGCACAGTTAATAACGGAGCCCTCTGAGCAAGGCAAACATTTTCCTTTCCATAGTTTTCCAGTTTTGTGATTAGTGACCCTACCTCAAATCTCAGAGAATCCCTTTTTTTCTCTGCATTGAGTACAGTCGGCTATAATTCAACACTTATCAATAAGCCTGGTGCCATCATTATACTATATTTAATGAAGCAAGCATAAGCAAAAAATAGTAAATGCAGAGGTAAAGTTCCCTGAAATAAAGTAGCATAAGGAAATAAAATGATGAACACAGGCTTCATTTTCTGAAAAAAATATCTAAATTCCTGAATAAGTTATTCTGGTGAGTGCTGTGTAAATGCATAGATACTAAAATGAATAAAGCTTATCTTTTAGTGGAGATTACTTTCTTGAAAATATCAACCCAAGAAAAATGGCACACTTTCAATTCAAAAACTTTTAGTAATAACAAAACAAAACAAAAAGCGTAAAGAAGAAAAAACAGTCCAATTACATGAATCTTAATCTTCCTTTATGTTTATGTTAAAATAGATATAAAAAACAATATTGGAGCCAAGCTCTGTTTTGCTTGTGATATAATGGCATGCTGAACTGCACACCAGAGTACCATTTCATAATTTGCCAACTAAAGTACTGCTTTTGTTAGCCACTGCTTTATTCACTTGTGCCTATTAGTACTTTATTTATTTTAATTTGTTGTTTATTTAGCAAGCTGGCTACTCCATCAAGGTGCCACCTGAGTTTTTTTTCTTCCTTCAGCTAAATGCTTTGTGCTATTATATTTTCTAAGTGAATTGATGTTGAATTTCTAATTATAAATATTAAATATCAAATTATAAAATAGCTTAAAACACCTCATGGATTTGAATTTTCATTATACTAATAGAAATCTTTATTATCCACAACAGAAAGATTATATCCAAAGAAATATCTGGAATAAGAATAGAACAGGTGTTGATTTTCATCTTCCAGGACATGCAAATAATACCAAGAAACAAAGTCTAAGGTATCTGCTATTCTGAACAGTTTATTGTATTTCTCTAGAGACCTCTAGTGGAGAGAAATCTGTAAAGTCATTTTCTGAAACCTGTTTTAAGTGTTTACACTAACAATTTATTGTATGATAAGCAATTCTTTTATTATTCCTGAAGAGGATTAGTTTAACTATATGATAGAAATTCTTTTATTCAAGTATTTAGGGTTGTGAATAACTTCTTTTACGTCAAATTGAAGCAACAGAAACATCTCTCTATTAGTAATTTGTGGCTAATCCATAAAAGTGAAATCTCAACATGGTAGCAATATGATTCAAAAGAAGCCAGTACTAATTCTAGACTTAATTATCTCTGGTCATTTGCTGCAGAACTTAATAAAGAGGATTCTGCTCCCGAATAGTAATTATTTTTTTTTAAGTTTAAATTTCATTTGGCACACATCGTCAAATATTTTTTCTCCTCATATTTCTACCTTTTTTCAATAACTAAACTTATTCTATGCATTATCTTGTCTTTCCAAGTTTTAGCAACACTAAGGTGTTTATCAAAATAGCTTCATATTATTTTCTCCATGACATAACTCAGTGAGGGTGTGACATTATGTGTATATAAACATATATGGGAATTAAATCACAGAAAGCACTGCTAGATGTAGAAACACGAAGATAGCTCATAGCCATCAGAATTTAGAAGAGAAGAACTGGAGAAAGGAAGAAATGAAGACTCAAAGCTGTCATTCTGGTGATTCAGAGCTGTAAATACTAGTCATTACTTTGGTTCCTCACAATATAGAAATGTTGTAAGGAAACATTAATTTCTGGATATCCTCAGAAGCTGTAGGTATCTGGTTTAAGCAAGTCAACAGGAGCTGTAAAATCAACCTGATCTCGTAGAAAGTTATTAATAGCTTAGAAAGCTATTTTATAGTCAAATTTTGATGGAAGAAGAAATATTCCTAAAGTTTTAAAATATTCCTAAAATTTTAAAATATTGTGTACGTCAGTTTTTTTATATTATTAATTTATTCCATCATTTTAATGCATAATGATAAAATATAAAGTGTTATGTTCCTAGATGTTTTTCTAAACTAAGAGTTAAAGTAATTTGTGGATCTGTTTTTCTTTAGGAAATGATATTTAATGGTGATTTACAAACCCAGGGACGGATTAATTCTAATAAATCTCTCAAAAGCTTTTCATAGTATGGACTGATCCTTCTTATGCATTTTGGGAAAAATCTATAGCCCCAAACATCAAATTTTTCTGCTTTCTCTGTGAAAGTGACACTAGAAATGCCAACATACAAATTATAATGTGCACATATAACAATTGTATAAAATATAGCAGTATAAGCATGAATTATATGGTCTGATTCCTCAGTCTTGATCTCCATATTTAGCTCAGCTACCCTGAAAAATTAAGGATTGGCCTTACTTCTCAGGAAAAAGGAATGTTGATTTCTCATCTGACAGCAGGTGATGCTGTTGCCATTGGCAAACAGTTGTTTTCTTCCTTAGAGAATGAGCACATCTTCTGGCACGGCAGCCTGCAATAACATCCAATTTATGGATTATCCAAGTGCATTCTTGACTTCTTGTGCTTGTAAAGCACATGGCAAGTGTCAGTGCAACACCGAGATAAGAGCTGAGGGAGCCAATCAATAGGAGTCAAGAAGTCGTTCAGGCAGCAGGAGAATGTAGCAGAGGGTACCAAAGACACAGCAGAAGCTTCAGGGGTGTTTGTGTTGGGCACCACTAATTTTTTAAGGTTGACCTGGAATTAGATGGTATGATAATGAACTACACTGTGTGTCTACACTCTCTATTCTTTACTGCTGAAAGGAAAAAGCACAGACAAGCAAACAAAGAAAAATCCCGTGAGTTTGCCCAAGCCATCCAATTTAGTTAGCTAGTGAATTAACCATTGTTTGCCTCACAAACACTATTTTTTTTGTTGAGGTTGAAATGACAGCAAATTGTCAGTAGCATGCATCTTAAATGGCCCAATTAAATGCTTATTCGCTCTGCTGGAAAGCTTTTAGATATTTCAAAGGTCATTTAAACTACTCAAGTGCAGGTAAAATTTATCACACTTCTAGTTAATCAAAAGGGTATTTGTTGCAGTGTCTGTACTTCATAAACACTAAGGAGTGGTCCCCAGCATATGTATACTACACAAATGGTAGCCGTTTCATCTTGTTTGATTTTTTCATGGCTGCTGTCAAGTTAAGGCAAAATTCTAAGCTTCTTGCTATTTGCAGGTTGTATAATCCTTAATGCCATGAGTCTTTCCTGTAACAGCCAGACTTTGAAACCTAGAACATATGAGGGCATGTATCAAAGCTGTGAGATGCTGGAATTTACAGATGTGGTGGTATGGTGGATGTGTTGTGTGAAAAACATGGGAATGAATAATCATTATTTATGATGAAAGAAATCTTTTAAGTTAGGCCTTTGATCAATAACACTGTCATAATAAAAGAGCTACTTTTGCTTTACACTAAGTGTAATATAAAAACACGAGTGGCTCGAAGAGAAACAAATACTTTCAGGTTTTATAAGGTTAAACACAAGAAAGACAGCATTCTGGAAGATATGAAAACAATAATTACCAAAATTGAAGTGTACTGAAACTTTAAAGCTTAACTTGCTCAGTTTGAGCTTGTGTATGCATGTATGGAAGGGAAATGGATTTGAAATTAAAATTATTTTTTATTATTGATTTTTTTCTCAAGTTTCAAGTGCATATGACATACCAAAGTAGAGCTTTTGTTAAGTGAAGAATGTAGTGTCACCTCAATGTGGAAAAAGAGAAGTGGTCTAGGCAACTACATGACGGTTTTTGAGAGTTATCTGTCAGATTCTCAGAGATTTCAGGAAACAGAATCATTAATATTGTTAGCAAAATCTAAAATTACTTCTTGTTCAATTAATTTTTTAAAATGGAAGTGATGTGAAACTGAATGCAAGATTGATCTCTGATAAAATAATGATAAATATTAAAATAGCTAAAAGTATTAAAAATTGAAAAATATACCTCAACAATTAATATAATTCCATTTATATACATGACTACAAAACACAGTTTAAAATCTCAAGTTTCAGGAACTACTGGAAAGCCAAAGCTTCCCCTCAAACTGAGCGGGGAGGGCTTTGACCCCGGCTGCCCACATGGTGTAAAATCAGGCACTCTATTTGTCTGACATTCGAGTTTTTGTTTGCTGCCCAGAGCAGTAATGAAAGTCAGGGGAACCAATTCTAGACATTACAAGACATACTGCCTTCCTTTTTGCATCTACATTCCTATATATCCTGTCTGGGGACAGGGCAATTGTGTGGTGGCTCTTTCCTACAAACAGACATAGTACATGGCATAAACTTTAGGAACAGCTTGAAGAAAGTCAAACCTGTTTTTAACTGGATGTCATGTAGACTCACAAAGAAAAAGAGTGTTGCCCTAGTAGATGGATATGACTTTCAAATTTAGATTTCAATTCAAGTCATGTGAACACATTTTTTGCATTTTAGAATTTTTAAAGCATGCACAGTCAGATTTGATCTGTACTACATGTATCATCATGCAGTTTTTTGCACATTTGCACTTCAGTTTTATTTTCAGTCCTTTCCAGAATACATGACGTTTCATAGGAAGTGACACCTACTGTAGCTTTTATTATTAAATTGAAACTTTGTTTGGTTTAAAGATTATGACTTGCAAGGCAAAATTACTCAAACAAAACCATGCAGAATTTAATCTCCCTTGACAAATCAGTAGCTCTAATGCTGCAAGGCTAGAGAAAATTGAGTTTCTCTTTGACATGGGTAGAGATTTGAGGAAAAGATCGAGGATATCAGTATTGTATTTTGAAGAGAAAATGAAACATTTACTTGTAATGTCAGGCACACAATTATTATTTCACTGGTTCAGTGAGTTACCATAGCAATACAATCCGGTGGCTTTTGAAACACCTTATTTATCATAGTCACTGAAGGGAGGGGCTATTTTATTCAGAATCAAGCTGAATCAAAATGAGAGAATAATTTTTTTAATTACAATGAACAGCTAATTGCTTCACAAAATAAACTTATTAATTACAGATCTGCCCTTTTTAAATCAGCCTCATTTCTACAGTTAATGCATGAATGCATTGTGAAGAACCAAGAGTAAATCACTTGAGTGGTCACTTTTCATGTCATAAGGACCATGACTTTGAGTGAGTCTTACTTATTTTGTGGTGTCTGTAGAACACTAGAAATTATAATGAAATTACACAGCTCATTGGTATGGGCTGGCATCAAGACTGGTGTCAAACCAGTGAGAAAAAGTGCGATAGGTGAGTTCAGACCTTGCCTGATACATCTTTCAGTAACATGGCTTACTTGTTTAGCAGGCAGCATTTATTACAAGCAAGCATTTCACTATCAGATGAGCTCTTGCTGCATTAAACATCAGTTAATAGGAGCTGGACTGTAACGCTGGCTTTTAGAAGTTAAAACCATGGAATAAAATGAGCATTCATGTCCTCAGAAGATCAGAGATATACCAAAATAAAAGTCAGGTTAAGTAAAGCTCACAGAAAGATCTGTGTATGGGAATGACTGCTGATGAACAGAATTACTATTTGATTATTCTGTATCTGGAAAAAAGATAAGTTTTATGATTTCTCATATCACCGAAAATAGTAAAGAATAAGCCCAAATACTGTACTATAAATCTTGGGCACCATATCTTCCCTGAAGATAATTATTGCAAAGGAGACCTATTTTTTTGAGGAATTGATTTTCCTTTTGGATTGTACAGATTGAGTGATTGGTTGAGTTTATACATTTTGCAGTACAGGCTATACTGATAAATTGCATGCTACAGACAGTACCAATCTGTCAAATCATTAAGTAAATTTTAATTTCACTGAATATACTGATTTTTAATGAAATTATATCTAATAAACTATTAGACACATGGCAAACAGCTCCTTAAATACTTATTTTTCTCACTTCATAGCTACTGAGTGCTGTAGATTGTAAATATCAGGACATTATAATATTATGTGCCTGAATGATCCTGACGCTATCTAAGCAAATAACCAGTGCCTACAGTTCTTATTAAAAAAAGACTGCTAACATTGCTTAGTGTTTATGATGTGGAAAAGATTAGGTTCTTAGACTCTACTAATACAAAGAGAAATCAGTTTATGGATCTAGTTATAACTGATAAGGGACAAAATAAAAATTAACATATTCCACTAACTTTCAATGGACATCCCATTTATAAATCGCTGAGTGACAAATTTGATAAAGCTCTTTAGCAAATTAGAGGATGCATTCTCACACGTGGGGAGAATTCCACCTGCAATACTATGCATCTTTAAATTATTTTGAAGGCCTGTCCCCAGAACTCCCCTGAAAATGTGATCTATTTCAAAGTAGGGACTAGGGCACCTGACAGTATGTATGGCCAAAGTTTCACTCTGAGAGACTGAAAGAGAATTTCTGGAATATAGGATGCCCCAATATGGGGTCAAACCTTTGTCCCAGTGGTATAATAGCAGCCAAGTATAAAGCGCAGAAAAAACCATCTAATTTAGGGAGAGGTTATCTTAGATTGAATTTCTGGGTTTTTTTTTGCTTTTTTTTTCCATTTTAGGGGAAAATTCTCTACTGACCTATATGATCTTGAAAAAGACTAAAAAATGTAAGGATTACTTCAAGAGAACATGTGATATGTATCTATGTATCATGTGCCCCCCTGCCCCTGGGCATGAGGCTTGTTGCTTTTTTTCAGACTTCTATATTTGACACAGTCATTCTGTGATGTGAACATGTCAGCGAAGATGTATGGAGCAATACTTGGTAAATATTATGTCTTATGTTACTTCAAAGTGAACAGTTACAGCTTCAGTAATACTAGATAATTCTAGCATGAGTAATCATCAGCTCCAAGGTTTCTTTTTTAGTACTAGGTTGTGTCTAAACTAATACAGAGTTTCTTCCTATGTTCTGCTCACACAGGCCTTAATTTGGATATGATAATTCTCCCATCTGTAATTAAACCCTGGAGTTAAAGAGCATAATGAGCAAAAGCTGGGAGAACAGCTCTGGGGATATTAAGACTGATCTTTCTAACAGATGGTGTAGGTATGGAGTTTAATACTGAAAAATATAATGCTTTACTCTGTCATTTTTAGCAGTGCTTCCAAGTGCTTTGACCTCTGTCACACCATTGCTTAAAGGCACTTGAATCTTCTGTTTCATATAGCTCCCTCTGGCAGAATAAGGATGGCTGAAGTGGCAAGGAAATAGACCCACATGCACTTTAGGGAAGCCCGTAAGACTTCCAGAGTGAAGTAAAAAGAAAGACATACAATTGAGAATGAGGCTGTCAGCATAAATTATAATCAGTCCATGCTGTATTTAAAGTTGATAGCAGACTTTTAAACATACTGCTAACGTTTAATGAGAGCTGTGACTACATGTGGGGTTTTTTACCATTGCCAGAGCAACTGTGCAGTCATGTTGATGCCCTACCCAGACTTTCCTTAAAGTTCTGGCTGATAACATCAAATCTGGAGAAAAAACAAAACCCTTGAAGTCTTGAAGTGGGTATAGACAGAGGGAACGACCCAGCATCTGAAGCCGTGTGTACTGGGGAGCCATGTGCCTGCTGGGATTAGGAAACTCCTCATTGCTGAAGGTGACATGAGCAATAGCTTCTGACTTTGGTCTGGTTCTTGGAAATTCACACTGAGTGGCACTTCCAACATCAAATATCTGTCTGCAGAACGCCCCTCCACAGCTAATAGTTCAGACAGAGGTTTAAGAGAACTGGATGTTGGATAACTAAGCTCAGCACATTGCTGCCCTTCATCCCCGAAAGGAACATCCTTGAGCAGAAGTGATTGAATAACAGTGGACATCTGACTGTGGGTCTGCAGGCTGGGCAGTGCCAGAGCAGCCAGGGGCTGCCCTCTGCCAACCACAGCTGTTCCAGGTGGCTCCAAGCAGTTTGGGAGCAGGCAAAACCCAGGCCTCAACTACCTGTTCAGCAAGGTAAAGGTTGGGACATGTTGTGCATCCTTTTATCTTCTTGAACACTCACGGTGAACTGTCAAAATTTGTGTAGTATTACTTGTCTAAAAAAATTAAGTTTAACACCACAAGAAAAATCTGATTCTCCTGATAAAAGTTTTAGTCTTTCTTTTAATTATTTGTGTTTGAAGGCAAGAGTGGTTTTGTTTGGATTAATAGCAAGATATCTTAAGGGTTTTTCTTCTCCATAAGGTTTTGATTAATTTTATTTTCTCAGTACAGGGGTTCTCATGAGGTATCTTTTCAGCAGCTGCCCTGGAGCTGCATAGTTTATGAAATGAAAAATAAAACAGGTCTGTGTATTTCAGTAAATATATCAATCAAGATATGGTGCATATTTAGTCCCCAAACATTGCTTTATTTTCCTATCAGAAGATTTCCTTTCTTTTCATTAAGAACTTCCTTTCATGAAAGGAAATTAAATCTTGAAAATGGAGAAGAAAATCTCACAAATACTTTGGAAGGGAGATATGATTAAAAAAAAGAAAATCTGGAAACGGAGTGACTACAAGCAAATGGATGAAATGAGGTGCATTGAAAAAGAACTGTAACTTACCAAAATTAACTACACTGAAATCCCCAAATCAGGGAACGAAGTCAAATGAAAAGACAGGAGAAGAAACTGATGAAATGAAATGCTTAAAGAAAAAAAAAATCAGCACTGAAGGAAACACAATGAAATGGTGTGGGATGACAAGAAGCACAGGGAAATGGACCAAAAGTTGCCAAATTAATCCTCGTTGAAATCACAAGACTTCACTTCCTTTCATGCAATAAAGAATTCCCTTTAAAAATGTTAAGGCAGTGCTGTGCTCTGCATTCTTTTTGCAGCAACAGTGTGCCTGGAGCTCTGGGCTTTGTGGTTTTCTTAAGCCTAACTGCACCCCTAACCCAACTCTAAGGGTACAGAAAAAGCAATGTTGCTGGACGCTGGAGCAAGGCAAAGAAAATGCAGTGAAAAGGACCAAAACATGCCAAAATTGTTCCTAGTGAAATCCCTGATCTCCTTTTATGACCAGGTGACCCACCTGGTGGATGAGGGAAAGGCTGTGGATGTTGTGTACCTGGACTTCAGCAAGGCTTTTGACACTGTCTCCCACAGCATACTCCTGGAAAAGCTGGCAGCCCATGGCTTGGACAGGAGCACTCTTGGCTGGGTTAAGAACTGGCTGGATGGCCAGACCCAGAGAGTGCTGGTGAATGGTGCTGCATCCAGCTGGGGATCAGTCACCAGTGGTGTTCCCCATGGATCAGCTGGGCCCTGTGTTATTTACTGTCTTTATTGATGATCTGGATGAGGGGAATGAGTCCATTATCAGTAAATTTGCAGATGACACCAAGCTGGGAGATGTGTCAATATGTATCAGGAATAGTGTGACCAGCAGGACTAGGGTGGTCATTCTCCCCCTGTACTCAACACTGGTGAGGTCACACCTCAAGTGCTGTGTCCAGTTCTGTCCCCTCAGTTTAGGAAGGACATTGAGATGCTTGAGCATGTCCAGAGGAGGCAACATGGCTGGTGAGGGACTTGGAACACAAGCCCTGTGAGGAATGCTGAGGGAGCTGGGGTTGTTTAGCCTGGAGAGGAGGAGACTCAGGGGTGACCTTATCACTCTCTACAACTTCCTGAAAGGTGGCTGTAGTCAGGTGGGAGGTGGTCTCTTTCACCAGGCAACTGATGACAGAATGAGAGGACACAGTCTCAAGCTGTCACAGGGGAAGTTTAGGTTAGATGTCAGAAAATAAATTCTTCACTGAAAGCATGACTGTGCACTGGAATGGTCTGCCCAGGGAGGTGGTGGGGTCACTGTCCCTGGATGTGTTTAAAATAGACTGGACGAGGCACTCAGTGCTGTGGTTTAGTTGATGAGGAGGTGTTAAAGTAGATCATAGGTTGGGCTTGATGATCTCAAAGGTCTTTTCCAACCTAGTTCGTTCTGTGATTCCGTGATTTTGACAGAATCAGCGTGTAAGTCAATAGTGTTATGCTCCCTTGGCACTGGTGACAATGTCACAGAAGATCAGTAAGAAAATCCCAGGTGAGATTGCAGAAGCTGACTAATGAAAATACTTCAAATGCTATTTTAATACTGTCTTTATGTGGAAAATAGATTTCCCATGAAAATAGTTTCTTTTCTAGTTTATTGTAAACAATTTTGTCTTATGCAGTACTAGCATCTCATTTCAGGTTTATGATTGCTTTTATTTGTTCTTTCATCACTTACTTCTCTTGACCATGCTGGGTAAATCTTGGCTCAGTATCATACATCTGGTTCTCTCTTCATCAGCTCCAGTGTGTGAGTGTGTGGGAATATTTAAGTTTTCAGACGTTATTCATGTTCTGCAGAAATAGAAAACAAACAAACAAGCAAAGCAAGAAGTAGCTTCCAAAATGAAGTGCTCTTTCCCCACCATACATGGTCCTTAATGAATAAACTTTCTCAGTATTCATTTCTCTGGGGAAATATGAGCCAGATTTGGGTTAGAGTTTGACTTCCTAAAGCTCTGGGTGCTTGGACTGATGTTTTGGGTTGGCCTGTTTTAGACAGGTTTAAATACTGAAATACTTTCTCACATATATTGTACTTTTATATTTTTTGTGTTGTTGTTACTATTGTTTAGACATGACCATCAAAGGCTCTAAATCATACCTTATGACTGGGTAAACAAATAGTTATTATAGACTCTTAAAATCAGTAGAGCACATTTTTCTGCGGCTGAAATCCTGATGCTTCCTCCATGTGGATGTGATTTCAGATCAGAGATGTATAATTCTAGGACAATAAGTTCACTTGGGAAATGTCAGAGAATTTTAGATCTTGGGAAGCTACAATCCTGTAAAAATAAAATCAGTAGAACCAGTCCTCAGATGAGGTCTCTCATAATCTCACCTGATTTACAATCTCTCAGTTAATGACATCTTTAATAATTAATAAATAAACTTCTGGGTGTCTTGCAAAGCAATCCACAGAAACAACTGTATAATTTTAAAAAATTAATGTTTATAAAAAGGTCCCTCTAATTTTATTTAATAACAGTGAAGGGAACTAAGAATGCTGATATTCGCTACTCTAACGATGAAAATTTCATTAAAATAGATCTCTTTCAATTTTCTTTTCTCTGGTTCTTTTTCTTGATGTAGAACTGGATGGTTAAATTAGTCATAGAGTGAGATTATTTCCGTGCTTTTCTAGCTGCATTCATGTTTTGGATATGGCTGAACAATATATCTGAGTAATTCATCCAAATAAAACTATTTCTAGTATTCCTTAGTAAACTGTCTTTTAATCCTGTGGACACAAGGTCAAAGGCAACATAAAATCTTGCATTATTTGGTCTTACTGTCTACTTTCAGAAACAGGTAACAGAAAAATTTAATATATTTATTAATGGAGTTACACATTCTCTGTAAAAACAAAGCATTAGATAGGGAAAATAAGCAGAAGAAAAAGGAATAAAAATTATTGCACAAATGAGCATCTGTATAGAACTTTCTGAGTTTATCTGAATGTGTTTGAATGCTTATTGTATTTGAGATAAGTTGACACTTTCAGAAAATGGTGAGGTATGCATCACGCATCCTGTAAACTCCATTTTGTATGTTAAAAGCATAAATTGTTAACCAGAACGAGTTATTTTGTGGCTGACATTCTCACTTGGCCATATTTAAGGAGCAGTCTATGTTGTCCATTGAATTTATGAAAGATTAACTCAATGCTTTCAGATGTTCTTAGGGTACTAATTATACTACAAAACCTCTTGAATCTTTAAAAACTGAAAAGTCTCTGGGTTTTTTTGTCTGAGGCTGTAGGGTTTTGGGGGTTTTTTGTTTGTTTTTAAATGGGGACTGGAGTTCAGGAATACGGTGTTTCAATCCACAAAGGTTTGCTATTACTGGAGAAAAAAGTCTTTTAACTAACCTGTTAAATTGAAACACATGGATCCCTAGAACATTATTTTACCTTGCTCACTAACCATGGACTTTTATTGCCTGTTAAAACATTTATGGAGTAATTTTATTGTGGATTTACAAGCTGAGCATACAAAGCATATAGAGATGGGGCTATTCCTTCTTTTTCAGTTCCATTGAATAAAGTATACTAGCTCTTATGAAATCACTCTTCATTCCACGCAGTGGAAGAGTTTCCCATGAGTTCTGCATGTGTGAAGTTCTCTTAGTTATCTTCAAGCTAGAACCAGCCTTTCTGGAAACATCTATTTTGCATCTTGAACATTTCTTCTGTCTCCACTGCAAGCACAGCTCTCATACTCTTAAAATACAACACTGAGTATGTTGCCATAAAGAGACTTCCTTTTTTAACAAGGACGTCCTCAACTGCATTGTCAAAGACGAAAAGTGAGAGAAAAGATACTGAAGAAGCACCATGATGAACTGGTATTTATTTCAACTATCAGCTATTGGAAACAGGTTTCTAGTCATAGATAATGATATAAAATCCCTCTTAAATGTATGAAAGAGAAAAGGATCTCTATTTTGATGTTAAGTCTCTGACATTGAAAGCTACATTGGCCCTTGAGTGGTACCATGTTAGGAAGGTACTAGGTTACAAAGAACTAAAGGCCAGAATGAAAAGGCCACAGCAGAAATGAGCAGTGCAACACCTACTGCTGCACAGCACTTGGCCATGACTATGATAGTTAACTAAAGAGAAAAGAAAGTTTAATTGAAATGAAAATAGCATAACTGGTTTAGACTACACCCAAAGAAACCCAAGGCTGAAGGGGGATGAGTACAGTCAGAGCAACCAGTAGTCAGGAAAAAAATATTTAGTTAAAAGACAGTGGCTGCCCAGAAGTACAAATATAAACAGTTGAAATGATTCGTGTGTATAAACATTTCATAGCTATATTTAGCAACAGCAGAAGATTTAACTAATTTAAGAAGAGAATTTGTTGAAGGGACCTGTGATAAAATAGTATGACTAAGTTCTCTTACAGTTCTAAATTCATAATGGTTGAAGGTTGTAACCTTTTTTTGTTGTTTTGATATTAATGAGAAATTACCTCTGCTACATTCTTGACACTTATAAAACTAAGGCAACTTCTCAAATACTAAAGCAGTGGTTATTGAACTTGATTTGATGTAGTTCAAAGAGTTCAGCTCCTTTTATATCTGGAGGATTGAAATTCATCCTTAACTGCAGCAATTTATTTTGGAGTATGTCCAGCTACTTAGCCATAAACTGTCTCAAAGGATCTCTAATCTGCTCATGCTGCAGTGAATGTAGGGTCCATAATTAAAATTTCAGCTAGTGAGAGAGTTTAAACCCAGAGAAATAAGATTTTCTCAACAGAGATTAGAATGCCTATGTTGAAAGACAGATGTGCCCAAGGACATTTTACTGGTGTTATCAAACGGCTGATTGACATGGAAAACAGACAAATTTTGACCAGGGATTAGAATTGGGGAGTTCCCCTTTCCCAGGGGTAAATACATAGTACTGCTATTGTTGCATGTACACTTACTAATACTACTACATTCTCTACCACTATCATTACCAGCACTATTATTTACTATTACCATTTACCAGTACTATTATTTTTGTGAGGTTACCCTACTCACTAAAGCTTTTGGTATCTCTTAAGAGACTTTAAAATGAAGATGGATTATGTTGCTGTCATCCAACTTGTACCTCTATATTCCCAGAAGAATACTTGATACCAAATGTCTTGAACTGTATTTAATAGTTAATTGCCTCTTCACAATATTTAGGCATTATTTGCTTCTTTTCTCTTTCACGCTGCTTCTCAGAATATGATGAAATATTCATCAGAGGTTTTGAGATTAAATGGAGTGTTATACCTTGCAATATACATACAGAATTTAAGAAGAACATATAATAATTTCTGTCTTTTTTCTATGCTTCACTCCTGTAAGGAAGCTAAGCAAAACTTTTCCTCCTCAAAGATCAGTCAAAGGATGCCATTAAGGAAGACATTCTTGTGTCAAATTTACTTTTGAAGAATTTTGAGTCCCCAAATACCAGAAATTTCACCTTTTACAGCTCCTAACAGCTGCAACTATGTTGAAGTTATGCATTCTCCTGGAACTAGATACTACTTATTTACAAAAAAGCTCGTATTGGAAAAGCCACAGAAGTTCTCATTGTATCCTGATCTATCAAAAAGAAAGTGCTGTGTGACATGTTTGGCTCATACCAGTCAATGTAATGTTCTCAATCTATGAATGAAGAAAACAAGATTAAAACCATTTGCGGAGCTGTGGTTACCCCCAGAAGACGCATCTACCTGACTTGGTCCCTGGTAATATTTTACCACATACAAATATAGCTGTGGTCTGCAGCAGGCTCACAAGGCCCCACAGTCTGAATCCTCTGATGTTCTCACACCTGCAGTGCCCTTGAGAGCCACGGAAGCATGCAGAGTCAGAAGGAGCTTTTGCAATTTTGTCTTGAAGGTAAGCATGCAGTACTTGCAGCCCTGACCTCTGACTGTGAATCAATGTGAAGCACTGTCTTGTACGAATTCAAGCTGCCTCCTGTCCAGCTATGCCAAGGTAGCAAAGTCCTGCTGGGCTGTCTGCACTCTGTTTCTCCAGGAGCTGAAGAAAATACAGTGGGCAGGTATATAGAAATACAGGTATAAAAAAATACAGGTTTTGTCCTTACAAAAATTAAAAGATAAAAATTTTAAAAAATGTTTTCTCAACATTCTAAGCAACCTAATAATGGTATTAAACTCCTTAGTCGATTTTCTAGCTGCATGAAACATTTTATGATTTCAAGATCTGCTCCAAAAGACTGTCTTTTATAGGGGTTCATATCCTGGTTCATTTGTATTCCTCCTATTTGATGCTAATGGAAGCTGCAGGAACGGACAGGTAGGTTTGAACTTTTAAATTTCTTTTGAGGAAAAAGTATGCTTAGCTTTGCAAAGCTTAATAATGCCTGTGCTGTGGCATTACCAACTCTGCTCTGTGCATATCTTGATGTTTCTTGGACAGGTGTCCTCTCAGAGGCATCCAGTGAGAAAGAGGGGTTTTTTTGGCTGCCTGCAAATTAATAAAAGTCCACCACCATTTCAATTTTGGGTCTATTTTGGGTTTATCTGTTGTCACAGAATGAGGTGCTCATTTGGCATTACTTTTAAATGGAACGACATTGGGTCCTTATTCGTGTCAAGCTTTGATGCCTAGGGATAATATAAAAATAGAGCAAATCTTTATTTTATGTATGCTTTATTTAAGAGACCTATGTTTCAGTATTTGGATGTAAGAAAAAAAAAAAGGCACCAAAAGAGTGATCACCTGTTGCTATGCAATACACTGTGTCCCTATGGTAAAGTATCCTGCCCACCTGCACTGTCTTTGCTGCTCTGTCTTCTATCCACTGCATGACTTAGACTGATGCCCAGCATAGTGGGGTCGTGATGGGATGGTGTGGCTGATATTTCACATTAACTCCACTGTGTTGGGATCTTCATGCACAGGAGAAACAGGCTCTTATGATGCCAGAACATTATGCAGAACTCTTAGACCTGTTGTAGTTAACTTGTTCTGATAATGGTAATATTTGCAATACAAATACCCTGCTCAGGCACTTTCTGTCTGGAGTGAAACCATGTGGTCGGAATGTGCTGAAAGCTCTTTTGAGCAAGCACTGTCTGTTTTGAATTTGGCTAGTGTAAAGGGAGTAAGCTTAGGACCCGAAGGCGTTACAAACCATGATGAAGAATGAGAAGTTGAAAGCAGTAGTGGAGAAGGACTGTTAACTGGGATATAGAAAATTCTGTGACACATTTGCTTTATGGTATTTTTAGCAAAAATGTTACAGTACAAAAAAGAACTCTCTAAAAGAGCTGACCTAATACAAATGGTATGAGGTTATTCCACCATTATTATTTATTTCTTTCTTTTTGTACTTGTAATAATTCAGGTGCTTTTCAGACAGAAAAGCTGCAGGCCCTGCCCCAAGGAGCTTACAATCTAAAGGTGGACAAGGAGAGAGATGTGAAGGAGAGAGGGTCTACAGAGCAGTCAAGAGGCCAAGATGGAAACTAATCAATCAAATATGATTTGAACACATTGTTGCAAAGCTATACAAACTATTTTTCAATTATCACTCATATTTCCCATTTTGGTTTAACTGTATCTGCTGTGACACAAACAGGTGTGGAGGAAAGAAGCTTTCAATATGTGAGATCAGAGAGAGTAGAACATGGGTAAAGTAGAGCTGGAAAACTCACCTTAAAGTACAGAGATGAGAGGGGTTTGCCTGGATTTCCAAGACACATTTCAGTACCAGAACAATTTAGATCCAGAATGACATGGCTTTAGGTCAGGTCCTACAGGTTTACATGAGATAGATTCCATCAGAAACATAAATGTACTCTCTGCATCTGGAAGTTCCTTAATACATCCTAATATGAACTACAAAATCTATCATGGCAGGGCTGGGGAAGTTAAGAATGAAATAGCAATAGTTTTGTGGTATATCTAAGGGGAGAAGAATGGTGTTGAAAATTGGGGGTGGTTATTCTTATGCCAGTTGTAAAATGAAATTTTTAATAATGTAGGACACCAGCCAACGATTAAAAAACCCCACAATGTTTAATTTTAAGATTACTGGTTTTAACTAAGACAGTAAGTCACTCATCAATTATGAAAAATACTATTAAATTTTCTTTATACATTTAGGTATCTGTTATAAAACATCCATTCAGGTTCCCCCAAACTGTAAAATTGTCAAAGAAACTCCCTTAAGGCTTGCCTTTTAAAACTTCTCAACAAATTGCCATATTTATTCAAGTACTCAGGGGAATCATTGTATGCTTGTTTATTCCTGAAGTGTCTTTCCCTTAGAAAACGCAGGTGTATTGAGAAGGCAGAAGCTAATAAGCAGCTGAATATTAAAGTGCATAGGTTGTCCACATGAGGAAAGAAAAATGGTTGAAGAAGCAGTAGCTGTGGTGGTAAAGGATTCTTGGGGAGTAATCCATCATCAATTTTTAGTAAGCCACAGATATTTCTTTTCCAATAAGAAACATTTCTACATAGGGTCTTCAAAACTTGTAAATGCATTTCTAACAATGGTATCAGGACAGTCATACTCCTCTTGCTGTGAGGGAAAAGTTGTAATTAAATAATCAAAAAGATCTATTTTTCATAATTTACAGGTATTCGTATTCCTTCAATAAATAAAATAATATAATTTATCTTCTGGTTCTGTATAGATTTTGACACAAGTTTCTAGCAATTTAAATAAATGATTCTAATAGCTTGACATGAATTATGCTGGCAGGAGCCACATATGATTATTATGGTGCACAGAATCTTTTAAGAACCTACAAAGTTAAATAAAAGCTTACAAGTCTCTTAAGCTACTTTTTATTTGCATAGAAAAATATTTATCATAGGAGTCAACTATCATATGAGAGAAATTCCCTTTGTTGTAATTGAAAAAGATAGCTAAAAAGTTTCTGTGGGTTATTGCAACAGTACAAGAATACAAGATGCTTCCATTTATTAAAAAATGTAAAACAAATCGTGAAAGCTAAAGCAGGCTACAAAACAGAAGGTCCTCATATTTTCTTTCTCTTGACTACTATGTTACAAGATCATGTGCCACAGTTGAGTATTATAAAGTGTAATTCTGCATTAGCTAATATAATTCTTAAAACATTCCCCCCCAAAAGCACTATGCAAAATATATATATTTGTAAATGCTTCCTCCTGTAAGCATCACAACCTTGTTATCACATAGTCACCCTGAACAATTGTTTCCTGTTTGCCATCAGAATCAATGCTAATGTCCAATGCCTTGTCCATCTGATCCTGTGGAGTGGCAGGTTCTGAGTTCTGTAACTCAATTTTCTCTGTTTCTGAAGCACAAATGCTTCCCTCTAGCTGTGAATCCAAAGACTCACTGGTATTTTGTGACTCAGCTGACACGCGTTTTTCGCCAGGACTTCGGAAGTTTAATTCACAGTTCATGATTAATTCTCCCTCTTCCAGTTCATCAGTTTTCTCACATTGTTCTTCTGCCTGTTGACGGGAAACTTCTTCAGAAACTGTGTATATTTTATTTGTACTCTGCTCCACAGAGTTTGTTTTTGATCGTCTGTGAAACAATCCAAAATTTTTTATGTCTGTTACAAAATTCACACGCTTTTGTTTCTCCTGAGTGGACTCTGACACCATCATTGCTGAGCCATTGCTTACATTATGTCCTTCAGAGGCAATATTGGCTGATCGTGGATGAATCATCGTTGTTATGTCAAAAAGGCTGAAGGGTTTCTTCTTTCCTTTCTTGTTTCCTTCACTCTCACTATTTTCCTCATTTTCTGACAGAGAGGCAGTGTCTTTGCTCATCTTTGCAGTCTGCAAATTAGACAGCTTGCTTCCTTTTAACAAACCCAGGACTTCAAAGCGAAAGCTGGAAATGTCTTGTTTTAACTCCTAAAAATTAGGAAGAAAGATGAAATGTCACAACATCAAAGCTAGTTTGACTTTCCTTTTAGAAAAAAAAAATAAAGGAAAAAAAAAAGAAAGGCTTAGGCTGGGGTCAGCAATAAACTTTACTGTCTGGATGTTGGCATACCAAGGTTGAAGGTCTTGCTCTAGGAAGCAAGTGATATGCTACCTGAATGACTGAGTGTAAGAAATATGCTTCACAGTCTTAAAATATCTTAGTAAATTACTAAACCATCTATAAACATAAAAATAAACACATACCTTAAAATTTTCTTCTGTCAATCCTTCCTCAGTTTTGGCATCTCTTATCATTGCTGCAACATATCTTTTAACCAGATTTCTCATAACTTCCTAAAAATATAAAGTATTTTGTTAGCTTTCTTGGTATTAGTTAGTAAACCTACATTTACAGGCTCCGCTTGGGTTTTTTCATGTTTTACGAACATGACAAAAACTATACAAACCTTACGTCTGTTTGAAAACTTGTTTTGCTTTTTGATGGAAACTACTAATGCTTATTGTCCTGAGAAGGCATATGTTGGGTTTGACCCAAGGTATGTTTCCTGCCAGTAATATCCAGCCTGGCAGCGAGCAGTTACTGATGCCTCATGAGGAGAGCAAGTCTGGTGTGGTTGTACAAATTTATTTCCAGCTATTGTCTCTCAAGCCCCCTGTGCTGTGAGATGCAGCGACTCTCTGAACACAAAAGATAATTCTAGGTTTAATTGGCTGTGGCAGGTTTCCTTATGCATTTTGAACTAATGTAAACTTTCAGCATACAGAAATCCTCTGCCAATAAATTCCACAGTATGGAGTAAGATTCCATTTGGGGTTTTTTTTTTAACCTTCGGTCTGGTAGCTTCCATTGTTGTCTTCTAAGAATCCTAGAAATTATTTAGGTTGAAAGACATACCTGGAGGCTGCCTGAGTCATCCTGGGGCCATGCCCAGTCAAGTCCTAAACATCTCCATGGGTGAAGATGCTGCAGCCTCCCTGAGCAACATTTTCCAATTCTTTACTACCCTCACTGTGAAGATAATTCTCCTTACCTTACAGAATTTCCCTTCCTTCAACTTGTGTCCATTTTGTCTTTTTGCATTGTACCTCGAAGAAAAATCTGGCTCCTTCTCTCTAACCACCCACTCTTATTTAAGGCAGCAGTTACATTCCCCCTAACCTACTCCAGGCTGAAATCTGAGCTTATATGACAGTCCTCTCACCATCTTAGTGCCCCCTTTCTGGATCCCTTCCAGTTTGTTAAAATTCCTCTTGTAGTGTGGGGTGCAGACATGACATACTGCTCTAGATACAGCCTCACAAGTGAGGGCTGGTGAAGAATAATCACTTCCCTCAAAAGACTGCCTGTACAACCTCACTAATGCAGTGTTGTACATGTGTGCTATTCAGTTTACAGATAAATGGCAAGCAGCTGCTCTGTGCTCACCTTCCTCACGATTTTATAGATCCCTGTTGTACTTCCAACAGCTGCCTCTTCTTCAGGTTGGAAAAGTCCCAGCTTACCTAGATATTTCCCATATGGGATTTATTAACTACCAAGCCTACAGCTCACACCTTGTTTAACTTGCAGCCCTTTTAACACAACAAAAATTCAAAATAAAGCTGAAAATTATTCATTGTGAAATAATAATCTAAAAAAAATAGAAGCTGAAGAAGGAAGGATGAAAAAAATTGCTTACAGGGGATCTAGGCAGAGGGCTTATTAGGGAAGTTGTCTATGGGGGACTAAAGCTGGAGACATGAAGAGCAGGTTCTGATGGAGCATGTCAGTTCGCTGCACATATGGTTCTGATGATTTCTGGCAGGCAGGAATTTGCTTTTTTTAAAGGCAATCCATGCTACAATGGGCAAAATACTGAACAGTATGCTATTGCTCTAGAAAATATCCTTTTGCTCCAAAAATAAGAAAATTATATTTTCAAACGCTTTTGTTTGAACATCAAGAATACTAAGCTTGTTTGCTGAAGAGGAAATAAGTACAGATTTTATGTTTTTTCCTTTTATTTTCTTTTTCTACTTTCTTATGAAATTCTTCCATTTTTTTTCTTCATGAAGACATTCTGAAGGCATAGAAAGCAATTCCCCAAAAAATAAACATAGGTCTGTACCTGGTATTGATGATGTCTCCTCAAATTGTCAGCTGCACGTCTCTGAAAAATAGAAAAGAATAATAAAAAAAATTAATCCCTGTTTGTAAGTAAAATACCTAACCACAGAAAACAGCAGGCCTGTGCATTATGTGATATCTAGCAAGCTGAGAGAAAAGGTTCAAAATCCGTTGGAAAATGATAGTGTTTGAAAAAAGCCTATCATTTACTTTATAGAAAGGAGAAGGCTGCTGTGGGGAAGGCAAAGTGGATTTTCTACATTTTTGTCAAAATGCTATTATTCCTGCATTAGCATGGATGTGGTGGGGCAGCCAGGTCACAGGTTGCAGAGCCCCAGGGTCAGTGATCTGAGACAGAAATGGAACAATGGATCATGTCACTCACTTGCACAGACTGAAGCATATTTTACTGAATCGAAAAAAGCTTGACTCATGTCAAGTTAGATTTTTCTTGGAGGTACACAGTGAAAGAACAGGAGTCAGTGGACATGAGTTACAGCAAGGGAAAATCTGTATGGAAAATCATCAGCACAGTGGGGTTCATAAAGCCACGGCGTTAGCAAGACACTGGCTACGGCTCCTAATGCCTCATTTAAGATAAAGCTAACCAAAACCTGCACCATAAAACTGTATTAGTGAGAAAGTTCCCCCTTAGTTCTCTGTTAAAAACACTTAGTCATAGAGAGGTGTATGGAAGAAAGAAACAGCTTTCAACTCAGTTTGGTGTTGATAAGGAGGGAGGGTAAAAGGGACAGTGAAGAGGAGCAGCAAAAACAAGTATGGTAGGATGAAAGAATAGCCCAGGTTTCAAGCAGGTGTTGTATTAGATTATACTGCCATATCTAAGGGCTGCCCAGAAGAAGATGAGAAAAAAAGGCCTGAATTATTTTTACCCTTGAATTCCTTTTGTCCTCAATTGTATACTGAGTGGCATATCCCCATCCTCTACCATAAATATCCCTAACTGGTGAAAGAAACACAGCTTTAACTTAGACTCTCATATCTGCTGCTGACAAGAAAATAATGTGTCTGACCACTGATTATATTTCTACAAAATAGAACACTGAACAGCAGCTTAAAACAGGGTGAAAGGACATCCCAGGGACTTGTTAAAATTGACCTCAGTTGCATAGTAAGGCAGGCATGGCAAGTTATTTAATAACTTTTTTTTTGCTTGAAAGAAGTGATGAACCTTTTCCCTGTACTTAGAGTCAGTTTACACTTCAGGGTTGATTTCTTGTTTACAATTAATTTGAGGGATGCAGTGGCTTTGTGGTTGGACTAGTAAAAAATAACAGAGGGGGAAAATCATGATTTCCTAATCAGTCTGAACAGCCACTGGGATAGGGCTTTGTAAATGAGAATGCTTTCTTCAGTATTTTTCCAGTGTTTCTCTCTATGCCTCGTCAAAGAGAAACTGGATATTTCTTGTGTTTAAGGATGGAAGGATGAGCAGGCTTGTCCATCACTGGGGCCAGAGGGGACAGTGCAGCTGTGAGAAGGCTCACACCCTCACAACACCCGAATTGAGCTGATTTTTATAAAAAAATCTCAGCTTTCTTGCAGTTGACCACACGGTGGAGATGTTTCATTTTGCTGCGAAAGCACCAAGGGAGTCTGTGGCTAAGAGAGCTCTCAACAACAGATCTGACTCAAAGGTGAAGGGAAAAACACTTTAGGGTGTAATTGAAACACACTTCAGGTAAAGTGAATAAAAAATGCTGATTCTTGTCTTGCACAATACTTCCTGCAGCTGCTGTCTGCTCTGCTTTATTTTACAGTGAAATGTGAAATAAAAGCATAGGTTTAATTCTGTACCTGTAACAAGAACTACCGAGATAACATTTATCCCTTTTTTTTTTGCAACCAATTCGGAAACTCCCAGAAACAGAGGCTGTGACTCGTCCACTAAATGTAATGCCAACAAGTACAATTTGGGATAACTGTGAAAAGATTTGTGTAATAATGTGTAAGAACAGTTCTACTGTGCGTAATTGTTTTTAATCCATGCCACCAAGAAGCTGAAAGAAAATTAATTTAACTGTATGTTTTCATGCACAGCTACATACCTACTCCACTGGGAATTACACATAACCTATCAAATTTCTTATCACCAAACTATTCTCTATCTCCCATTTAAATGTTTAGGTTCCATCTCCAGTTCCTAATCATCTTTTGCTTCCTTTTTGAAACCAGAATGAATCTTTGCCTAAACACATCTGAAAACCAGGCTATTCACTAGAAATAAAATGTCATTAACATTCATATTGTCCGTATTTAGTTCTCAGCTGGCCTGCTTTTCTCTACTTGGTTATAGTCTAATTTATGGTTCAAAATTTGTTTCTAGTAACCATTGTTCTATGTGCATGAAGAAGTTGAAAATTATGGCTGGCAAAGGGATGAAAGTTTAATTTGACTAAAAATAGCAACAGGGTGGGAAACGCAGTTATGCATGTTGAATGCAATAATGAAACTGAGGGAGATGTTGTTGTCACTTTCCAAAAGGGGGTACTAATATCCTTTAGGAAGCTTTAATACTAGATCCACTAGTAGTGATAATTATTTTGGTCTTCTTGTTTATGCCATTCCTAGTAATTTGCACTGTTTGGAAAAAGATATCTCTTTAGCAGTCAAAATTTTAATAATATTATATTACTTATTTTGATGTGTTTTATTAAAATTATATCTTTCATAGTGAAGGAATATAAATCCAATGTCTGCATTTGACCTTAAACTGCTTAGTGATAAAGGTCCAGAAAACAGAATTATTAAGTTGTGGGATATATTCTTCATCTTGAATGGAAGCATCACCTTTAAAGGATTAGAAGTTATGTGTGTTGACAGAGAGGCTTCTCCATGAAATGGTTCTTGGCTATACAAGGAACACTCCAGATTATTGATTTCCATGCTAGATGGAAGGTGTTACTTATTCGTTCAACTTTCAATAACATACATCACAGAGAGAGTACAAAATGCTTATACTGACTTAGAAATTGCATCATTTTCCACTGGGTGAAAAAAAATAGGAGAAAGGAAAAGGAGATTTTCTGTGACAAATGATAATAAAATCATGTAGGTTGCTCAGAAAATGGCATAAAAATCTGGATAGCTAGAAAAGAGGTAACTGTTTATCTAAACATGAGATGCAAAAGATATCAATTACTGAAGCAATCCCTGGCAATCCTTTCCATTTTCAATTCTGAAATACTTAAAATTATAGTTAAAATGCTTTTTAGTGACTGATCAGACTTAAAGTAGAATGTAATTTGAGGAAAACAGTACCATTTGTTGTGTTGGAACTAGGATTTCTTTTCCTATATATCTTTTTATTTTTGAATCAGCAATGGATTTCAGATGACCAACAGGATTAGCTTTGACAAGCCATAAGCCTTGTGTAGTCAGGAAAACCTCAGCCTAAATAATAGAATTATATTGCTAATCTGGCTTTTGCAAAGATGAGCTAACAAAATAAACAGAACTGATACAGATATAGATGATACAGATATATGTAAAGAGCAGCACACACATTTCAGAATTTTAAGTGCAGGTGACAACTGATAACAGCTGAAGAAAATGCTGCATACATGGGATATGTCAAAATGACAGAATATAAAAATGTGCTGAACTCTGAATGGTAGAAGAGTTCTATCTGATTTATAGCAGAGCTGAAATATAGTAAAATCACATGTACCATCCTGGCCTTCCTTCAGCAGAAGTTGTGTCTAGAGAAGCTGCCATCAGCATGGCTGGGCACTGTGTTGCTTTGCAGAAAAAGTCTCTCCCTTGAAAAACCTTCCCCTGACTTCACCACCCACTGCTTCATCTGTCCCACTACAACACAGGACAGAAGAACCACAGAAACTACATCCAAAGAGAAGCAAATTAATGGGCTTTTTTCAGAGGCACCTCACATCACTACAGACCGTGTTCTTGCCCATGATAGTTTTGTTATAAACAGCAAGGCAGATGAACCTCCCAAGCAGCCATGTCATACTTATTTTTACTGACATTTCTCTTCTTCCTATGGGCCAGATAAATCGTTTCACTAGAATGTATGCTGTAAACTATCCTGACCCTGAACCCTTTCTTTATACATTCTGCCTGCATGTAATGAACTTTCAAGTGTACACATATATAAATTTTACAGTGGATTCTTGACACATTAGATTTGATCCTTGACTCAGTCCTAGTTCATGATTCCTGGCTTTTGTTACTGGGGACTTTTCGCAGAGTTCATGCATAATCTCTTTCCAGCTCCTTGCAGTCTATCAGCTATTTTGTATCCTCTAGCACTGACTCACTCTTTGGATGTACACTATTGCTTTTTCTACTGGAAAACACCATAGTACATCACTGCTGATTAGTGCTTCTTAATAGGAAAGTTAACATTTAGAGATTTCAGAACAGAATGTTTTGAAATCTGAATTCTGCCTTACAGACAATGTGGCATCCATCCATCCATCCATATAGCCAATATAAGAAAATCATGCTATAGAATTCTTTTTTATCTCCCAGTCCTAGTTGTAGGGAAGGAGACAGAGTTTACAATGCAGAACTCACTGAAAAGGAGTAGATAGCAACAAAGCTTATCTTGTAGCTCAGAGGCCAAAGTTATGACAGGGGAGATACAAGTGAGCTGAAGTCATCTGAGATCCTTGAACAAAAGGTAGAGAAAACTCTTCATTAACTTTTGGTTGAAAGGGCATAGAGGTTCTAAATTTAATTTGTGATGTAGCTCGTGGGAACTTTTGAAAAAGTTCTAGGAAATCAAGGCTGAGCTGTGGGTGATGGGAAGTGTGTCAATACCAGAAAGTGCACTCCCTCAGGACAAACTGATCACAAAAAGTTCACCATGGTGTGCCCATTTGTTGACTGATGATTTAACCTCTTGGAGAATGCCCAGTTAACAGGACCTATCTGGTGCTTTGCATCTATCCAATGTGGAAATCAGAGCACAGAGTGCATATGCACATCTTACTCCATTTTGGAGCTTGGGTGAGTAACAGGATCTGGAAATTGCAAAATGTTCCAAATTCACATAACTCTAATGGGGCTTGTGTTATGCTGAGGAATTAGCAGAAGAACTCTGTATTTTTATGAGATGCCCACGTGATGGACTGAATCTGCCTGGTCAGCCACAGCCACTCACTTTTTTCAGACAGCTGGAAGTGTGGTTGCCATGATAGCTCTGCTGGTGAGCTCTCTGCTTCAGAGGGGTTCCAGCTCTAATTCCAACTAAGAATCTATTCTGCAGGTGAAACCAGTGGTAGATATGGCCCTACTGTCCCATATGCTTTAGGGATTACACTTTCAAATAATTAAAAAAAAAAATTACAGAAATCAACCAAAAATGTCCCACATCTCCCCCTCACTGATGTCCTCCATTCCCAAACACTTTAGTAATCAGTGGTTCACATTCAAATCATAAGGAAGCTAGGTTCAGCCCCTTCTTTTCTGTTCTCCCAAGAGAGCACCTTAACCCCTGCAGTATCTTAAAGATGCCAGGAAGGAAATTTCTGTTGTCATAGCTTTTGTGATTGGAGCAAGTTATTAAATGTCTACGGGAGAATAGAAGTAAATCTGGGTCTCCCCAGCCCAAGATATTTGGTTTAAATGGCACCTGCTCCTTTCTTCAAACAGAAATTTCATCCTGAAGCTGAAAAGTCTTTCCCAACAAAAGCTTATTTGAAACCGAAATATACTAATTAAAAGATTTGGTGTTTAGAGATTTTGGGGATTTTAACTTAAAAACAAAAAGAAAATTCTATTTGGAAAAATTCTCAAGCAGCTTGGTGCATAGACTCCCTACCCTTTGACCCTTTGCTGCACCAGTTTTCCCAAATCTAAGATGTGGGTTTCTTAAAGGTAGTATTTATGTACCCCAGCAGGAGGTAGCTGCAGGAAGTAGAGCTGATCTTTCTGAATCCCCTTTCTCATCATACCATTCAGCATAGGGCTGGGAGCCCCCTGTATTTTTCATTATCATTCCATTTATCCAAGAATGAGTTTACTCCTAAATCTGCAGTTTGAGAAGATAAGAAAAAGGAAAAAATATTTCCTTATCACGGATGGAAGGTCTGACAAGAAATATTGACCTGAAGGTTTAGCTGGGATGTATAAGGGTATTCTGTATCTGTCTCAGACAAACAGGAATATTGTGTTAATCAACCCTCTGCTATATACTGGCATCATACCATTAATTTTAATATCATTCTCTCAGTTTACACTAGCTAATAATCCCTACCAAATGTTTAACAAATGCCTAGAAGCATGGCCCACTCTCCCACATACACAATACATCACTCTCTCTCTTGACTTTTTCTTTCCAAAAACATCTCATAGTTTCTCCTTCTGTTCATGTCTGCATTTACTTTTTTCACTTCCTATATTACACAGAGATGTTTTACTCTTAAAATTATTCACCATTCATGCTAGTTCATGTTCTTTTTAAAATTTCTATATTAATCACTGTTAGTCTTTCTTAATGTTTTTTTTCAGTGTGTGTTTCTTTTAGTCGGTTACTGGTTTGTTTCAATGTCACCCTCATGTTTATTAGCATCTTTTCCTGGCTGTTTTTTATCAATATGCAAAAAAATGACAGCTACATGAAATAATTTTGCTTTCACAATTTAGATACTGGCCAACAATATCAGTATATTGCAATAAGCCTGATTTGAAGCTTTCTACAAAGAGGACAAAATCTGTTTATCAGCATAGTAATTGTGAATTAGCTTTATATGCCCCTTTTCCTCTTTACCATATATCTGTACTTGCATATGAAATAATTCCTCCAAGTACATTTAGAGATTAAACTGCACTCCAGGATATGACAGCAGAATAGGTAGGAAAAACTTATTACTCGCTTATCATGAAATGGGGAAGAAATACAAAGAAAAGGTTGATATAGCAATTGCCCATCAAAGAATTGTATCATACCCCCTGACTTCTTTAAAATGGATGGAAGTTTTTATTATAAGAATAAATAGCACAAGGATTATACCCCTTTCTTTTCCCCCTTACCCACATTTGACTTTTCTACTCTCTCTTAATGCTTGGCTGTCTGAGTTCCTAACAGACTTGAAACATTTCTATTCATCAAATTTCTATGGTATAGAGAAAATGCCATTATCCACGTCTTATCCCAAAGAGTCTTCACGCTAGAGCTGGCTAAATTCACTCTAATTACTGAGGTACTACTAACTCATAGGAAATGAAGAAAATATAGAGAGAATTAATTGTTGGTGGGTTAGAATGTTGCCTGAACTTTTGCACTGACAGTATAGAAAAACTGTCTCTGACTGAGGTATCTCAAGCAGATGAAGTTAGGAGGGAAAAGTTCAAATCTGCTTTACCCACTGCAGCTACCAGAGAAAGTAAGTGGTTGAGATATTATACAGGCATCTGCTGAATCCAGGTGCAGGACTATTCTTGGTCATCTTGGGTGTCTTTTCCCCTCTTTTTTTTCCCCCTAGAAATGTCACTGCTAATCAGCAATATCAGAATATGGTATGATTTCAGAGTATGATTCTGAAATAGCTCTACCTTTAAATTCAAGAAAACAAGTAAATGCTGTTACCTTTCAAAACGTTTTTTTTTAATGGGAACAGCTTTTGGTAAGAATGCTTTTATGGTAAACTCATTTCATTACATGTAGAGAGACAGAGATACAGAGAATATCCCATGATGAGTACTTCATACATGAGTCTGTGGTTCATGGTATTCAGTTATACCTGAACTATGACACTTGAGCTAGGGTTTAGCAACCAACAATTCTGACACTGGTAGACAAGTATACACATTTGATCTCTTGTATTTTTTATTGCTCTTAATCTTTCTTGCACGATCTGTAGATGAATCACAGTCATGGTTCATTCTGTCATTTTACAGGGACATGATGATACTTTCTCTTCAAATACATTGATATTAATGTAAAAAGTAAACATTCTCTGCTATAATTATTCTCTAACTCATATGTACATTATTTGACAGTTCAGACACTGTATAAGGCTGAGAAAATGTCATCTATATAGCAAAGAGGAGGACTACAGGCAGAGTAAACTACACAACTTACCCCTATTGTTCCAAAACTTTCAGGTTTTCTTCTAATTTTTTTCTTGCAAAGGTGTCTCCATAACCATTTGATCAGATACCACAAAGATTTTGGGCTTGGTATGACATTAAAAGGAGTGGGCAGAGTTCCTCCTTCTTCAAAGTAACTCATCCAGAGTTTTGTTCGAGCAAACTTCCACTCAATGTCTGCATGATCCTGCACACAAGAAGCACATCATCAGCACAGATGTTGCTGTAATTAAGGAGGTGAAATAAACCTTTACAAAAATCTGAAAAAAATTAAAACGAGAACAATCTTGAAATACTAATGAATTGTCTTGTTAAAATACTGCCATCTTTTGACAGGTCTTTAACACAAAGCAAGGCTAAGCTGCTTTATCTCAGTAGGATGTTCGATATGTAAAGTATATCTCTACTTATAAGTACTTCTTTCATTTTTACAAGCTGTTAAATTATTGAACGCCTCTCAAAAAACAGAAAAGGTAATTACAAGAAGAGAAATTCTACATTTCTGGAAGAAACATTTTGTTATAACAGCAGCTCACAATTATTCCACATAGATCAGTCTAATTATGCTGCTCTGCAGCACCTTCAACAAGTCAGTAAGACTCATGCATTTGCTTAGAAATTACCAGTACTCAAAATTCACAAATAAGTTATCCAACAAATCATGAGCCTACTAAAACTATCGAGTCAAGCATCTTTTTTTTCCTACTACTCTGAATTTTATATTTGGGATAGGTTGTGGGGTGTTTTTTTTTATGTTTATTTGAAATTTTATAGCTTTTGGAACCTATATAGTATTGTATAATTCTGAAAATTTTGGGAAAATGAAAGCTAAAGGTCATGGAAAGATATCTAAATCCTGCTAGAAGATGGACAAGAAGTTTAAATCGCTAATGTTAGATTTTGGTAGCCAAGAACTTCAGCTACAGGTTTAGCTCTGGCCATACAGTAAGAAAAGCAACAATTTAGAAGCTCTAGCAGGAAAAGTATACTACTTACAGCCCAAGTTTTGGTGAGTGGTACTATGTTGTGATATGGTTCGCTAGACTGACAACTAGAGTTATACAAACACAGGTGGTCAGTTTTTCTTTTGTGGAAAAACTTGTAATTTCCAGATTGGAAAAAAAAAGGGCACGTTTTAAAACCTTAAAACTGCGAAGCTTTCTTTTGTTTGCTTTCTGCATGATCATTTTTGAATTATCATATGATGAATCACTGTTTATTTTTTTTAGTCTCTTTAACAGACAGTTTAGAAATAAAACTACATCAGTAGCTCTGGTAAGGATAAAAACAGTTTTCATTAAGGAGGAAACAGGACACTGTTGAATGAGAAGACATGATCTTTTATTTGAATAGCTAGTATCCTTGGAATATGGGCACCCAATTTCTGTTAACTGTATTTTCATGTCAAATTAAAAAAAAAAAATGCAGCCTTTCAAATGCTACTAAATAGAATGTATTAAAAATGAAGCAGCGACATAACAATCCTGGACTGTCTTTTTCTAAGAAGAGGTCCTGCACAGTGCAGCTTGGGCAGGGCTGTAGCCCATAGCACTTGCCAGAAGTATCAGGACACCCTTCTCAACCCATGAGCTGGCTTCTTCATCATGGTCACTTCTTCCCCATTTGGTGTTGAGGGGAAATTCCCCTCTACCCAGTCCAGCTTGGGTCTGGTTTCTTTGTCCCTCCAGAACAGTGCAAAAGAATCAGAGTAAATTGCAATATTTGTCCCAATGTCTTGTCTGTGAAATGTTTTGCTGCCAGAAAAACTGAATGTAGGAACAGAGAGAGGGTATATACCATAAATTATCTAAAAACAAGGAACAACTTACAGCAATGAGTTGGTAAGAGTTATTCATCATGGCTATTAGCATGTTGAGTAGAACAACCAGAGATATTACATTATAGGTACCAAACATGGTGGCCCCAACAAATTCAGTGAATTCATGCCTTGCATTCACGTTGGTCACATAGAGATTGATGAGTCCAAATATAGACCAGAATAATGACTGCAGCGTTTCAAATAACCTGAAAAACAAACCCCAGAAGGAATAGCTGTATAATAACAACACATTTAGTTTTCAGATTGTTCAGTTTCTCCCAAAATGCACAAAAGTTCTTGACTTGACTGAGATGAATGACACTTATCACAACATAGCCAACATACAGGGAATATCTTTCTAGTGAAACAATGACCTAGTGTTTAAAATCTGAGTCTCTAGATATACAATACAGAATCTATAAATAAGCCTGCAAGCAAAAGGCTGATTTTGTTCCAGCTTCAGAGAGATAAATAAAATTTCAGATGTCTTATGTTGGACACCTTCTTTTGAAGTATTTTGACCCTTTTCTTTAACTGTAAGGGGTAGAATAAGGATCCAAAAGTAACTAAGTGATTGTGTTTCACCAGGATGTTGAAAGAAGTATGATATCCTCATATTATGCAATTCTGATTTGTTGAGAGCCACTGAGACAAAAGGAGTTGAATAATTAGAGACATTATTATCATTAACATATGTATTGTTTTATAAAGAAGGGAGAAAAAGACGAAAGGGAGAAAGACAGAAGGGAGAAAAAAGACAAACATGCTGCTTTCAAAACAAACTTGTGTTTTAATACCTAAAGCATATGATATTCCCTTAGAGAAGTTTGTACAACAGCTAGGAAGCTATTAACAATGATGAACTTTAAAAAATAATCCTCTGCAGCTAGATAGATTGCAAAATTTTCCCTTTTTTCTGTGTTCAGCTACTCTAGTGTCATAAGAATGATCATGGTTAGACTCTGCCCCTTGAAAGTATGGAGCACATAAAGCATCACAGTTTGCCATGGCACCACCTTCTAACACTAGTACCAGTACTCCCCACTATGTCCCAGAAGAATATTGTTTCCCTCAATGCTGAGCTCTGAAAAATGTCTGTGTGCTTTTTTGTTCAGATCACATGAAGTTTAGACCTGCATAGGTATTATTAATATACAACATAAATATGATGTGCCTGAAAAAAGTTACTTGATTAAGATGATAAAAAGGCTGCTATTTTTATAAAATTATTTCCTCTTAGAAGGAAGCCATTGGTAATAAATATATTTTTTAAAAAGCCTAGATACAGAGAAGTTAATAGAGAACAGACATTTACAGCAGTAGTTTCATTCATGTTGGAAGGTGAAAGACAAGAGAGTTACTGTTCATTTGGTAGTGTTTTGGTACTATAGATAAACTAAAAATTATAATGAAGTACAATTGATTTTAAAGTGAAAGAAAAAGAAACAGTTTATAACAGAAATTAGAAATTTGATTGTGCGGAGTAGAGTCAGTAGAATCTTGGACTGCATGGTTTTTTACAGCCTATCACATTTGCAATGAATCTTCATGTTTTAGAGCACCAGACTTATTTAATACCCACAGGAAGACATGGAAGAAATGCAGGGTGACAGCTGCCTGGATGAGCAAGGTCTGAACTGGTGACCTTACGCAACTTCTAATCTCATTTATCTCCCTCTTATCTCTATTTTACCTTTTATCTTTTGAGATATCTTGAATTGTACAGACTTCACTGTGGTATGAGGTGAACATTATTAGAGCAATGAAATGTTAATAGTTTTTTTTGATGATTAGGGTAATATTAGATGTGTTTGTCAGGACACCACTGTAATACCAACAGAAAATGGAGGTTCTTTTCTGTAAACAGCATCTAAGTGATTAAAATATTTGGGGAGGGGAGAGGATAGAAATAAATAGCTACTTACGTTGAAAATGCATTATTCTGCTTTTCACATCGTATTCCTTTGCAGTTGCCAGGTTCATTTGTCTCATAGTAGAAGTACAGCTGGTTCAATCCATTTGCAAAAGCGAGCAGCACGAGGCAGTATATGAAAAGAAACTTCAAAATGTCCAGCAACATTCTTCCTAGGGATATCTGCAGAGGTCCCAGGTGAGAATTTGCAGTGAATAATGAGATCAGGCGCAGGGAGCTAAAGATGTTTGCGATTGCAAACAGGGCCTCAGCCACCAGGGTTGGATGCCACATGTCCCAGCTGTCCCGTGGAACTAACCCACTATACTGAAAACAAGCAGAAGGGGAAAAAATTACTCCTCTATTTCAATGCATAAACAAACATGCCAGTTTCTTTCTAAGCTGCCCAATTAATTTGCAGATATCACAATAAATTTTTGTGGTAGCAAAAATTTTCACAGTTTAAAAATTCTGACACTGCAAAAGGAACAGTTTGGAGCACCTTGCTTTTTAGAATGATAGAAATTTCCAGCTGTACAAGCAGGTAAGTTATTTCTTTGAAGAAAAATGCAGGGCTGACAGTGATGGATAGAAACCCACAAAAACTCTGGCAAGTAGGAAGAAAACATTCAATCACCAAGTAAGTATATCACTTAATCACTAATACTGCACCAATGATGAAAAAGATGTTTATTAATGAACCATGGCAAACTGCTTGTGTGTCTCATTATCAGAGTCTGACCCCTGAAATTGTGACTTCTGTTCCAGCTCTACCAAAAAAAAATTATTGAAGATGAAAGATACTTGAACTGAGGCTTAACTACTGTGGCAGACTCATCATTATTTATTTGGTCTCATTAATCTGTTTTATAGAACATATCAGAGAAGAAAATCTATGCTAGGAAGCCCTCTAAAAAGGGTATAATATAATAGGAAGCAGATTTCAAAGTGGGACTATAGTTGTTATCTAGTTATTCACCTACTCTAGACC
This sequence comes from Rhabdornis inornatus, assembly GCA_013397075.1. Classification (NCBI taxonomy): domain Eukaryota; kingdom Metazoa; phylum Chordata; class Aves; order Passeriformes; family Rhabdornithidae; genus Rhabdornis; species Rhabdornis inornatus. Next base: position 61,271 of record VWZS01002843.1, read on the forward strand.
ACAGAGATGCACCTTCAGAGCTGCTGGGCATGCCCTGAGCAATAAGGAAAGGGACTCCATGTGTCACTGGGGCCAGATGACACAACATAAATGGGCATCACAGCATTTCATCATGCTCGCCCTGCAAAGAAGGTGATCACTCTCAGAGTGATTCAGGAACACCTGAGTAACCTGAACACACATTAAGTCTGTAGGACTTGATCAGATGCATCCCAAAATCCTAAAGAAAATGGCTAATGTAGTTTCCAAGTCACACTCCATCATATTTGAAAAGTCCTGTCAGTCAGGTGAAGTGCCCAGTGACTGGAAAGAGGGAAGCATTGCACCCATTTTTTAAAAGGGGAGAAATTAAAACCTTGGGAACAATGAACCTGTCAGCCTCCTCTCTGTGCCTAGGAAGGCCATCCTCCTAGAAGCTGTGCCAAAGCACATGGAGGACTGGGAGGTGATTTGAAGCACTAGCATGATTTCACCAAGGGAAAGTCCTTCCTGACCAACCAAGTGACCTTCTAGGATGGAGTGACTGCATCAGGGGACAAGGGAAGGACTGCAGGTGTCATCTGGGCTTTTGACATGGTCCCTTGCAACATCCTTCTCTTTAAACAGGTGAGAGATGGATTTGATGGGTGGACTGTTTAGTGCATAAAGAATGGGCTGGATGATCAACAGCTTGAAGTCCAAATGGACATCAATGACAAGTAGTATCCCTCAGGGATCTGTACAGAGATGAGACTGTCTAACATCTTCATTGACATAGACAGAGAGATTGAATGCACACTCAGCATGTTTACAGATGACACCGAGCTGAGTGGTGTGGCTGACATGTCCGAAGGACAGGATGCCATCCAGAGGGATCGGGACAAGCTCAAGAAGTGGCCCCATGGGAACACCAAGGGTTTAACAAGACCAAGTGCAAGGCACTGCACCTGGGTCAGGGTGGCTCCCAGTATCAAGACAGTCAGGGGACTGAAGGCATTGTGAGGAGATGGACTTGAGGTACTGGTAGATACATGCTCACAGCCCAGAAAGCCAACTTTCCTGGGCTATAGGAGAAGTGTGGCCAGAAGGTCAAGGAAAGGGTTTCTGTCCCTCTACTCTACTCTGGGGAAACTCCACCTGGAGTGCTCTATCCAGCTCTGGCATCCTCAGCACAGGCAATACATGGGCTGTTGGAGCTGGTCCAGAGGTGCACATTGAAAAGGTCACAAAGCTGGAGCACCTCTCTTCTGAGGAAAGACTGAAAGCATTGGGGCTGTTCAGTGTGGAGAAAAGGTAACTTTGGGGAACTCTTGTGGCCTTCTAGTACCTGAAAGGGCCTCATAGCAAAGATGGAGATAGACTTTTTACTACAGCCTGTAGCAATAGCAATGAGCTAATGGTTTTAAACTGCAGAAGGATAGATTTGGACTAGATATAAGAAAGAAAGTTTTTTATGATGAGAGTGGTGAAACACTGGAATAGGTTGTCCATACAGGTGGTAGATAGCCCATTCCTGGAGACATTCCAGGTCAGGCTGGATGAGGCTCTGAGTAGCCTGATCTAGTTGAAGATGTCTCTGCTTATTGCAGAGGCATGGGACTATACAACATTTAAAGGTCCTTTCCAACCCATACCATCCTATGATTCTGTGATTCTACAACCCAAACTGTGAAAGAGAACTGGGCATTATTTTGGATGCTAACAGTCGGCAGGGTGTCTCTAACTAACTGGTAGTGCATGTGGAACTTTCCCAGTGCCTGACAGCAATCCCTGGCACAATGCCATTTACTCATATACAAGGAGCCATAGCAGCTGACAGGTTTGTGGATCTGGGGATGAGAACTGCCAAGCTGAAAAACAGCCCATTAAAGAATTAAGAATTACTCATCCTTGCATTTTGTTCACCTGTGATATTTGTTCTCTACAGAGAAGTGAATTAGATCTAGACCCGCTGGAATCATAGATCAGTACTCTCTTCATTAGACTCTCCTCTCCTTAATTATTCTGCTCATCTGCCCATACACTATGGCTCTTTAATCCAGTTCTGATTGATTCAAGATCAGTGATGAAAAATAGGCAGTAGAAAACAGAATTTAGTTACCGGAGACAACACCTAAGAGATAAAACAAAAAGAAAAAGCAGAAGAAAATATTTTCAGTGTTTTTGAGAAGAGAGACCTGAAAACTCCTAAGTATGATTCCTATAAGGTCTTTCTTTGAATAATATTTTACAGCACATTACTGCAAATTCTCATGGCACTTTACAACCCTCACAGCTGAAAACTTGCACCTATTAAATAATGAGGAATAATTGTCCATACAAGCAAAGATTGGTACTGAACAGTGCAGTAGATACTCAGAATAGGGAAAAGTACACAAGGTGTTTTGGGGCAATAAAGTAAAATAAAGTCATGGAGAAATGTAAAGAACATGTATGAAACTGGGAAGAGATGGAGTTTTGGAAGAAAATCAAAAGCATCAAACTGCAGGCATATTTTGAGGTGAGGGCAAGTAGTGGCACATTCCAGAGAAGTTACAGGTGTGGGGGAGTTGAGAGAAATCTAAGGAAATACCCTTCTGAGAAATACATGGAAATACAGGACACTGAGTAAGTATAGCACATGATATACCAAGACAACAAGAATCAAGTTTAACAAGTCAGGTGTGGATAGTCATATCTGCACTCTGCCACCTGCTTTTACAGACAGCAAAGAAAAATGAGAACTTCTAGAGTAGTGGGAGAGCAAATATCCCACATAGGTGAGTTGCTATTTAACTTTCTCATTTTCTCCTCACTGATGTTTGGGGAAGGGGATAGACTGGCTTACAGCTGTAGTCTGGCAAGATGTATCCAATATCACATTTTCTAGAAGAAATTATGTTAAGCAGAAAGATGAGGAAAAAAGGACTTTGCCTATGATATCCTGGATAAGGATACAAAACTGATTCGTTCAAACATTCAGAAAAGATTAAATGATCTTTTATTTGTAAAAGGGAAATTAAAGGCACAGTTGTGATATTTCAGCATAACTGACTCTTCCTTTTTTGGGCCCAAGTGCTTCCTGCATGTTTGGATAGAATTCAAGAGGTGTCACGGTCATAAGCAGAGGGTGATGGCTGTTATTTTAGTGTTGAAGAAACAATTTAAGAGACTGGAAATACTTGCTAGAAAAAAGTGAGAAAGGTGAAGGCCTGAGAGATAAGTTTGGAAATTGTCTGTGAAATACACTAACTGCAAGAATACAGCAAATGAGCTAAAGAATATAATGAGTATAAGAGGTCTCTAACAACAAACCCCTATTGATTTCACTAACTTGAGAAGAGGATGCTGAAAAGGAATCTAGAAATATTAAAGAAAAGCCTAGAGAACAAAGCAGCTTGCATGTGAAAAGAAAAATACAGAATAGCAGTGAAAAGACAAGGCTTACCAAAACCAGGAACAGTGAAAAAAAAATTTAAAAATGTATCTTAGAGCCATACCACGGAGAATTAAAGTATTTTTTCTCTCGTGTTTGTTGAAGTCCTTTTGTTCTACACAGGATAAATAAATTAATATTATTATATGGAGTGGATAATGGTAAGCAAAAACACAGCAACACTGAGTTTGCGGTAAATCATGATGTTGATACTCTGCCATCCTCTATTTGGTGACCCTGATGAATTTCTGCCCCCCCTTGAAATGCAAACACAAACTTTTGACATGCAACAAAGCCAACCACTGCTTAATTTGACTAAATAACACCTATTATTGGCTCAGTGGTTGAAGAAAATTTACATGTCAGAAAACGGAAAATGAAGAAGAGCAGAAAACCAATTAAGCAGCATATAAACAGTAGTTTTAAGGCAAATATATGATGCTTTTGTGATGTCAGCCAGGGAATGCAAGATAATAATTGTTGATCCTTACTCAAAGGAATTAAAATGCAAATTCAATATCTGAACCATTTGCAAGAAAAAACGCTGAGCAATCACTGTTTTTCCATTAAAACAAAAGACATGAACTCTCCATCTTTTGGAAGCACCATGAGAGATCAAACAGACATGTAGATCAGGCTACCTGAATGTTTAATGGGCTGTTGGACCTCAGTCTAAGGTGACCCCCTTGTTTCTGGTCACAAAGAGACAAGTTAAATAATATCCATTTCAGGAAGAGTACTTTAAATCCTTTCCTGAAAAGTCACATATAAATGTGAACTCTTCCTATTTTAAAATGTATGTACCAATCTTTGCATTCATTATGTGGAATTTCAAAGCAGCTGTAGGAAGGGGACAGAGGGATGGCCTAGCAGAGAGCTTTAAAATGGTAATTACACTGAGGAATTGAGTCCATAATTTCTCAGGGGTGGAGAGGTGTTAATCCTACTATGTAAATGGACAGTTAGTCTATGAATCTAATAAAATATCAGTCAAAACCATTTTACAATGCAAACATGTAAGAAGATGCTAGCTTCTTCAAAACTGGTGGCAGGAGAGATGTATAACCTTATTTACTATTGAACAAAGTATACCTGACACAGTGATCATTAAGCCAGTAAATATTGAGACAAATAATATACTTTAGCTATATTTCAGAGTTCTTGCCCCGAATAAAAATTTGTTTCCCTACTAGATCTTCATGTCAGTGGCTGAGGCACGTTATCAGCAATATGGAATTGTATGTGATTTCTAGCAGAATTGGAAATAAGCAGCACTAGGTCAAATGCTCAGGTTTAACAAGTATTTAGGATAAAGCAAGCAGATTCTGCACACATGTTGGCACTGCACTTAACTTTACACATCACAACAAAATAAATTATATTCAAAAAACATAAAAGGAACCATTTTTTTCTTAATGCACAATGATTTTTGCCTCAAACCCTCCATAAAAACAAATGTGTTGCTTAAAATCTGTCATCTTGTACTTTAAAAGAATTGTGACTATATATTATGATATTTTTATGGAGGAGAGAGCATTTTCAGTAGATATACTGGATAATTTAGGAAGACCTAACATGTTGATACAGAGATAAAAAGCCATAGGCCATTGAAAATTGTAAGATGCTCTTATTTTATTTGAATACTGACAATGAAACCAGTAACTGAGTTATTTTAGCAATTCTCTCATCCTGAAATTTACACTTTGGTGAATTTTATACTATCCCATCAGCTACTCTAGATAATATCCATCTACTTAACTACTGCATCAGTCAGAGAGCCTTAAATGGGCAATGAACACAATATTTTACTCTGGGAATATTTATCCCTCAGAAGTTTATTCAAGGGAGTTGGTTAAAATGTTTTCTTAGGTGGCGGGATCCGTAGATGTTAGAATAAATCTAAGAACTGACCTTATATATTTCATTCAATAAAGACAGAATAGCTGTATATTATAAAAACCTGACTCACAATGCTTAGGAAAAGAAAATTAAAGCTTTGCATTAAAACATACTGGTTACATTTGGCTTCCTCTCGATCTCATCTGGCATTGTGGCAAGGAACTCTGTTGTAGGCATTTGAAGGAATGTGGCAGGGTATTAAATCACACTTGTCTTCCTCTGTTCATTACTTCATCATGTGTTTCAGTTGACTAGCACAGCTTTTTTAAGCACTGTATTCATTATGATTAAAATGTAAGCACTAATTTGGAGAGTAATGGATGCACATTATCCCAGATACTGTCACCTTGGAATCCGGTTACTGTAAGAAGAAGCCATTCGGGAGATGAAAGGATTTTAATGTCTTCTAATTACTATTATTCTGAAGTGAGTAATTGGCCATCTCCAATGCTTTGGAAATATCTATTTCAAGTGAACTGTGTGCTTTGTTACAAGGGACAGTGAAATGACTACCTGTTTTCTAGCACTTTATGATAAGGTATCTTCATGTGTAAAAAGGCATTTAATTAGCTTTTAAATGACAATTCAACACTCTTTGGAGCACCTTCCACTTTCAGGCTCCAAATTTCTTTGAGTGAGATTTCCAAAGGTTTGCAGACAGAGACCCAGCATGCATTCTTTTGTCATAGAAGGCTGATGTGTCAACACATCCCAGGTCTTTGTTCATCCCTGGTCCTGACTGGCTGACACACGGACCCACGGACACAAGATGATATAAATTAGAGCTCCTAAGTTCCTCCATGCCTGTGGCAGGGCTGCAGCAAGAACAGCTGCTGTTTGAGAGGAAGTCATAACTGGCTACTTGACAGCTCTCTCCTTGTTCCAGACAGAAGTACCTTGGCAGAGGAGGGGCTCTCCTTCCATGCATACAGAGTAGTATGCATGGATTGCATTATCTTTGTACTATTGCAACTATATATTATCACTGGCAGCAGGGAACTTGAAAAACCTGAAGTACAATGCTGATCCCAGTGGCCAGTAAAAATGGGCTTCTCTTTACTTGGATGCAACAAGAACTCTATGACAAATGCTAAAAAATGCTTTAATTTCCTTTGATATGTGGTTTGCTTGCACTTGAGACCATTTTTTGCTCAAAATATCTAATTTCATGAGGAATTTCTATCGCATTATGTATTCGTGTGGAATACATTCAAAATTTTCACACATGTTCTATGCCTTTGGAAAGAAGGTCTGTTCTGCTGGAAGATACTTAAAACAGTGTAAATATAAGACTATTCACAACAAGAGCAGGAAAATAATGTAAAAACAAACTTACCCAGCCTCAAGTGACCATTTTATAACCTTCAGTTTTACTTTTTTATGTTGCCCTTATAATAAATTCTCAAAAGAAATTAAAATCTTGCTCTTTAGTTCCCCCCACCAATTTTGACTACATATTTTGCCAATAGACTTTTCTGAAAATTGTGTAATATTGTCTTATGGGCAATAATTTCTCACTTTAAAAAATCAAAGATTAATATCAAATGCAAATGTTATAAAATATTACAGGTAATTTTCATTTCTCTAGAAATCACCAGTGTAATGGCTCAGGACAAAATAAGAAAAGATTGCATGAGCCAAGAAGAAAAAAGCATAAACCCAATATTTTGTTTGCTCTTATACTTGTCTAGTTTCCTGTCATTGCTGCAGAAGTTTCACAGAGCACATCATACATCTCTTGCATTGCTAAGCCTCAGGACCTCCAAACACAGAAGAAAGATTGAAGAAGCCTAGTTTAATTTGCCTTTAAAAAGTTGCTGGTTGTTTTTTTTACAGTTTACCTTTGAAAATGCAACAATTTTCAAGGAGATTGTTGCCAAGTACAAGGAGTTCATTACAAAATCCATGAGGTTCCACCAATCGTGAATGTAGTCCTGCAGTCCACCATCCCACATCTGTTTAATTTCACCCCAGATAAAACCTGTAAATAGAACATAATTCATTAGGCATGAATATTAAGTTTTAAAAAGGCTGTGACTATTCTGGACACTTAACTCATGGTAGATTGATTCTCCTTACACCAAGTGTAAAGGGAAGGTAAGTGCTCTAAATTACACATCTAGTTAGGTGAAATTTCACCATTCGTTATTTCTGGAATTAATTTGTCACAAAAACACCCACAACAAAATCTGCTTATATAAGGATAATTTCTCTGGTTTTCTTCAATCTCCTTCTCATTGTATCCTAAAAAGTATAAAAAGGGTCCTAAAATAAGTTACCAGTGTCAACTCAGTCCTTAGCAACTCAATGTATTTTATACTGGAAAATTTATGACTGCAGAAGTCAACCCGACACAATTTATTTTGATTGGAACCCATGCAATAAGGAAGAGAATTTCTATTCTTACTGTCAATGCTGAACTAAAGTCTCCCTTTTCCATATGAAAGAGTAGTATCTCCATAAGAAAGTCTTTTGTTGACACCTTCCTTTGGGACATGAAGGAATTCAAACTCTTTTCAGGTGTCCAGAGCACACATTGTGCTAGACACAGTGAAACAGAAATATTCCATCCAAGTGGGAAATCTTGCAGGTTGTCTGACATGAACTTGGTTTAACAGCTTCAGAGACAACTGTGTGGGGACTCTTCAATGCTATGAAAATTAAAACCACCCTGAAGAAGATACTCCACATTGCTGTATAATATGTTAATAAGACAACATGGTACATTTAGATGCATATTTCACGTTATTATCTACAGAGATTTTTTGATAACAATACCATTAAAGCTTTTAATTTTTCACAGTTAATTATTTTCTAATAGGAATTTCTTACTTTGTGCTCATTAGAGGGGCAAAATTCACCAAAAATAAGGCCACTCTCTCGCACATTGGTGTTGAGATACAGCTAATTCAACACGGCTTTTTTTCATCTGCTCTTTTAGAAAATTACAAACAGATTTTATGCAGGGGCCTATAGAGTTCTGCATTTCTTTAGTATGAACTTAATTCTCCTTAAACCTTAATATTTTGTCTCAATGGGTCTTCTGTTTGACTGGGTGGAAAACGTGATTTTTCTCAAACATGATCCCTAAGAAGTAATTTCTGGCCTACTATTGTTTGTGCCAGGTAGGTTTTTGAGTTATTACAATTTAACTTTGTAGTGTACTGACTTGTTTTTTCCGTCTCCTGATTGCTTTTAAAAGGAAAAATTCTCTTCCTCACTAACTTCACCTTCAAACCTCAGACATATGGTCCCATCTTGTTTCTGTGTGTCGTCACCAATAATCACAAGCCTCAGGAGTATCTGAATCATCTGACTGATCCATTTCATAGGATTAATTTTCAGCCATGCTGCCATTACCATTTCAGCATTCTGCAGACCTGGGGCAACACGCTCTGAGGAGGGACCTCACTGGGAACATGAGGACAGGAAAGTGGGATAGGCCCATTTTACTGCCTACAACAGCCTAGACAGGCTGATTGCAACTCTATCTGTAGTGTATCAGACAAAACCAACCCAGAAAATACAGCACTATTACAAAGTGAACACTTATTTTAGAGGTGCAATCAATTGCGCGGAGTGGCAGCGAGAGAAGAGCTGAACATGACTGCATGGCAGGGGTCACTATCCTCTAACAATCCACACTGCTACACTGCTCTTAGCTGTCCAAGGCCATCACAAAGGCAACACACCTTCACAAGGTTACTTGGGCAGGCTCCTACATGCCTGACCATTTCAGCCAGTGAAATGACTTAACTTCTTACTCTTCAAAGACCTGGGCACTCATGAACATGGTGACAGTAGATCTGCCTCCCCCTTCTCTCCACAGTCCTCTCCAACCTTCATCACACGGTCCATGGACTTGCAAATGTCCCTGCTTGCTCTTCCACTACCTTTTGGAAATAACTTGTTAAGACCTAACCATCATCAGGTCATAAAAGCAGCTGTTTTGTGTGCTGCTGTATCCCCTTCAGATTTCAGACACGCATCTGAATCACTGCTGCACCATCTGCATTATAGCACATAAAAATCACCACTGGGCTGCAGAAAAGATCAGGCTCCAGGCTCCGAGCTGAAGTCTGTGTGATACAGATATGGCCCCTAAGTCTCAGTGTCACAAAACAGTGCCTTGCTCTTTTTAATGTAAGAAATTTTCACTTAAAATTTGCAGGCTCTTGACATCTGGAAGACTGCTACAGTACACAAAGCAAACAGCTGCATTGATAGAAGATCCCCAAATAAAAAGGCTTTGCAGAAATCAATACACACATTCATAGAATGAAATAAACTTTTTTGTAACTCATCAGAGTTAAGGATTCCTTTAAAATACACTTTGAAAAGACAGCAGTAATAGGTTGGGATGCAAAATAAGATGAATGCTTTAACAAGAGGCTTTAGTTTAATTGAAGTATCCTGCCAAGATATTCTGTGGTTCACAACCAGCCAAAGATGGGAACTGACACAGACTGCAACGGGGCTGTTCTCTGTAAGATTGTTGCTCAGTATTGTATGCTTTGACAGCACTGCCTAAAGTATAATGGGATTATGTACAGGTTGAAAAAGAAATGCTGACTAATGCTGCTGCATTTGATCTCTTTCATGAGTGAAAAGCCAGACTGTTTTCTCAAGCACTTCCTGGGCTTCAGAAAATGAAATGTAATTTTAAAGTTGACATTAACAGAGAAATACTGGCCTATTATAAAATAGTGGAAGAGAGTATATGGCTGTTGTAAATTTGATCATTTTGAACTAGAAACACAATTAATCCAAGCTACCAGCAATTTGGAAGTAATTTGGCAGCTGAAAGTTCTGAGTATACTTTGACATTGTAAAGGGGGTGGTTCTAATTATTTTCTTGGTTCAAGACAACTTTTATGTTCATCTTGATGCATGTCCTTTTCAAACAAATAGTAATGGAAAACTGGAAATCCCATATTTTTGCTGGCTGTAATGGAGATGTGATAGTTTGCTCTTCTTGCCAGCCAAAGAATCTAAGTACAAATTCAATATATAAATACAGTTACTGAGATCCTATGTGACTCCAGAGAACTTGAAGCTACGCTGATGGATAGATGGATACTACGTTTGTGAAAGACACACAGCCCATGTGTGCACAGGAGAGCTGCCCACACATGTATTTTTGAAAGCAAATCTTGGTACCAGGTCCTAAGATTGATTGCTCAAATTCACAATTCCAGGGCAACCTCACCATGAAAGCTGTGATCAGAGTCTTTGCAGCTGCCAGGTCTCCATGGCCAGGGATTCTTAGCGGGGCTCATCTGGAGCAATGAATGCTGGAAGAACAGGGCTCTCTAGAGTTCTGTAAATCCTCCCCAGTGTGCCTGAAGGGCTATCCTAGAAAAATGTACTCTGAACTCCCAGAGCCTTTATGCAAGGCTGAAGATGTGTCTAAGGCCTGGTGAGCTTACATGATGAAGGTATTCTGAACAACAAGCCTCAGGGATTCCCAGCTGTGCTGTTTACATTTAATTTATGGCAGCCAGAGAACTTGGAATCTTTTTGTAGATCAGAACTGTATCTTTTTACAAGAAGAAAGTGTCTGGGGGGAAGAAGTCAGACCACCCTTACCTCCACAGGTTCTGACACAACATGCCAATTTTCTTCTGTTACATTCACTGGGAGAATCAGGAAGAGACTTGGAAAATCTATGTTGTTTTGTTTTGGTTTGTTTGTTTGTTTGTTTGTTTTTAAGAAAAATATATCCAGAGATCAGAGCAGAATTATCTCTGTGAACTTGTACACTTTTCTACTCAGAAGATTTATGGATAGCTGGATGCTACCTGATTTTATTATGTAAGAAGGCTTTAAGGGCATTTCCAAACATGACCTGACATGACAGAAGAGAAGACAGGCAGTGACAAGACTGTCTAATAGAGGCACTGCTACAGGTAGGAAGGAGTCCAGGCACTGCCCGATTATTAATGTGCCAAAGCAGCAACATTGCTGCAAACTGACAGAGCTCATGTCAGAGCTACACATTCAGAAGCAAGAAAGCTGATGTCTCAACAGAACAAAGAGGACACTGCCAGCCTGCACACAGGTATTGGGGAAAAACTGCTGAGAGAAACCAGCCAAAGACAGGGAGTAGATCTGAAAGCAATAGCCTTTTAGACAGTCAGGCTGGGGACAAGTTGCTTGCCAAAAGTCCTCTTAGCTCCCTGGGAGGAAACAAGAATCTCCAAGGCAATAATCCTGTCATCTGCAGGTGGGTCAGTCTTCCCACTGGCTGAAAAGGGAGCCATGGAGGATCAGGATTAATTAAAATAGGCGTTTAACTTCCAGATGCCTCTATTTAGCTGAAGTAATTCCACTCAGAGCAGATTTCACTATTTCAGCTGGATATTCTTTGCTATATTCTGTTTGTCTCTTTTTGCTCCAACTGTGTCTTTCCTATCTCTTCACACCAGCCAGGATTAACACCTTCCTCTTAGACCCTCACTTATCCATTCCATGCTGTTATCATTTATTGCCACTTTGCCACTTACAACGAAATTATCAACACTGTGCAGCTCTTCCACCTCATTAATCAAGGACATAAATTAAAAAGTTGAGGGTCAGACTTTCAAATACTTGCTGCATTGTTTATACCCACATATTGGAGCAATAAAAGAGAAATAACAGCACGGATATTTTGAAACAGCCTGAGAAGACAGAGACAAATTTCATTAAATGCCCATGGTTTTAATGCGATGAAATAGATAAATTCAGGGCAGGAATCCCATAGACCACATGGGAATGACAGACACCATGGAGAGGTTTTGTAAAGCATTGTGAATTATTATACATGAGCTGATCAATAGCAACCATTGACTGAAGTCCAGTTTGCCTGAAACAAGAAAGCAACTAAAATTGATCATATAAAATGAATTTGTAGAAATAAAATGAATTTGTGAGCTAAATATTTTTTGCAGCAAAATTTTCTGAACATTAATGAAAAAAATTGCTTTTTCTAAAACAAACCCTGCATATTGTAAAATAAGTTTTATTCAAAGCAGCAAAATGAAAATACATCTTAGAAAAACAGAAAGCACTGAAATAAATATGTTCTTAGAAAAATAACATCTTTCATTAAAATTCTCATAACACTTTTAAAAAATCCTTAAGAATTTAGTAATAGATATCACATACTGCATATGATTAATGTGTAGATACATCAATAAATATGCACTGATAAGATTAGCTTTTATTTTAGATATATATCTATAGATTTTGATTTTGAAGCTGTAGTTCCAGTCTTGAAATCTTTTGATATTTCCAAATTATATGTTTTGGATATAATTTTTGATATCTTTTCAAAAAAGTGGACCTGCTTTTCTGGTCAAAAATTAAGACTCTGATGGCAAACCTTGCAACTTTGAGCAGGGCAGCAGCTCAATGCTGTTACAAAAATTCTCTGTTCCTTTGGATAAAGACTTGGGTTAAACACAGAATGTTTTAGTTCTGGTTAGAAAACATTTTGGATCTATCCTGTTTGATCCTTTAAAGCTGCCTGGAGCTGTAATTTACTCTTAAGGAACACATCTCTTAGTCTCATGCAAAAGAAACAGCAAAGAAATAACTTCCGTCTGAAATCCCTTCAAAGGTGTTTTAGGTTCTGAGAAAAAAAATTTAGACACAGCCTGTCTAAATCCCTGTGTTGTACTGAGACTTGAGCAACTGCAAAAACAATTTTTCACCAACTGTGGAAATTCACAAAGATTTACGCCATCTCCACAACACTGCCTTTTGTTGTTTATAATTACAATTATGGTTAAAGTCTCACTGTGAACAATAACAACAAAATTTGTCAGAGAGAGGTATGAAAGGCAATACTCTGAACTATGTTTGGTCTCAAAAAGTTTTGTGGCTCCCTTGCTAATTTTGGCCTTACCTTTCCCACAAAAGGTTGATTGCTCTGAGCTATTTTTGTTCCTCACCATTCAGTGATGGGAAGCATGAGGTCCCTCGGGGTCACTCTCTGCACGCCAAGATCAACAACAGCCTATTAGCATGTTTCTTGGAGAACATATTTTGGCTGGGCAGTGAAACCATTTAACTGACAAACCCAACTTTGTTTTGCTATGTGATATAGGGTTTTTCACATCTGCAAGAAGAAGTGAGACAAGCTGCTAACGATCTAAAACTCAGCGAAGCAAAGGAAACTCCTTCCAGGGAATTCAGTGAGTATTGATGAGGCTTGATAAAGCTCTTCTTGATAAAGCTTGATAAAGCTGCACACCTGGGCCGATGAACTGATCTCTGCTGAAGGTATATGAAAGTAACAAGAGGCATCCTGGCATAATTCAGGGGCTTCCACTCTCTTGGGCATATTTTGTTAACAGAGTACATCTATTTCAAGAGAACGTGCACAAAATCAAACACAGACTTCTGGCTTTCCCATGGGTTAATGTCTGTTTGTGAGAGGAACAACTGTGCACAGTGTCTAGGTCCTGTGTCAGGTCAGGCAAAGAAGTGAGAATGTCATGGCCAGAGGCACCATTAAAAGTACTTCCCAAGGAAAAAAAGTCACCTGGCTGTTTTTTTTATTATAGTAGAAACAAAACATTTTTCTTTAGCCTCCATTTTGGAAATAACACGACCATTCTAGATCAAATCCTAAAGTACAAGAAGGCCACATATCAGCCAACATTACCAACAGCCAAAAGCCACATATCAGTCAACACCACCAACAACCAAAGAATAAAATTAAAAAATCTATATAGAAAATATTTACCTTAAATACTTACAACTTGAGTTAAAGTAATCGAGTAAAAGGTTCTATTATGGCAAGATACAGGCAGTCGGGAGAACAAGTGGCTCTCCTGATGTTTAAATAAATAATTTCATTATTGAGTGCAGTTTTGGAATACTTAGCGAAGAAGAGATATTAACTGTTTGAGGTGAACCTAATGGAAGGACATCAAGCTAAATTGGCTCTGGACCACATGATGTACTAGAGGTTGAGGGAGCTGATTTTGCTCAGGCCAAAGAAGAGAACACTAGTGGGAGGTCAATAGTCTCAAAGCTCAGTTGGTTGGACCATGGTACTAATACTGACAAGGTTGTAAGTTGGATCCCTGCATGGGCCATTCACTTCAGAGATGGCCCTTGTGGGTCCCTTCCAACTCAGAATGTTCTGTGATTCTGTATTGCTGTTGTCATCCACTAATGAAATTTCTGGTTCTGAAGAGCTGGAGCCACACTTGTTTAGAGCTGCACATTGGAAGGACAGGAAATAATGGTTGCATGTTGTGGCATGGGATATTGCTGTTAGTATCAGAATAAAAGTTTACCAGTTGTTAGACACAGGCACTTGTGAGAGAGGCTGCGAAATATTCGTCCCTGGGGAAGTTAAAGTTCTAACTGCACAGCAACTTGAACAATGTGACCTGTCTTTGCAGTTAGCCTATGTTGAGCAATAGGTTGGACTTAATGGCCTTTTGTGGTCATTATGTGCATTATCCTTCCTTAAACAAAGTTGTGTTCCTGCTTTGTCCGGGGTTGTTTTTCTCCTCTGTGCTATATATGTCACTATTGGTTATGCACTGTTTCATCTTGCCAGCCATATTACCCTCTATATCTGCTCCCTGAAACATGTCAGTTCATACTAAATGCTTAATTTTTTTACACAACACTTTCTAGACCTAATTAAGGAGATGATGCACACTGTACTTGCCCCCTCTATGATCAATTATTCTGAAGTGCCTTGCTGTGCCATCAGTTTGAATGTACATTGTGTTAAGGACTGACAAGACCATACAATCCCATACATCCCACCAGCAGCTTGCTAACCACAAATGTTTGCAATTTTGCACAGTTCCCAATCCACATTCTCTATAGATTCATGTACTCCAATAGTATAAACCATTCTGACAGAAAGGATGGGGAACACATTGTTCAAGAGATCCAGTAAGGCTCTATTCCTGCTCTAGGCAGGCTTTCGAACAATGCAATCAAAATGAACATTTAAATATGACCATAAAAGAGCAAAAAACTCATCAAAAGAAATTGCCTAAAAAAATGTCTTTTGCTTCAGCCACCCTGAAAAACTGGCAGGGAGCTTTTTAACCACAACTATTGAACACTAATTTTTTCTGGTTGATGCCTTTCTCCTCTGAATTTCATAGCATTTGCTGGTGAAGCAAATGCCCACTGTGAGGACACTTAGTACAGTCACTACTAGGTTTGAGGCCATGGTTTAGGGCAGAAGAACAGCTATGAAAATCATACAGGGATCAACATGATCCTTACATGAGCTGCAGTCAAGGCACACAGAGGCACACAGAAGTTGGGTCTTATCTGATTTCCCCTCTGAATCACTGCTATCATGTTCAGAGGACACTCAGCAACTGGATGGGGAATATGATGATAGAGAAAAGCTATTCTTCCTTGGTTTTTTCCCAAGATAATATTCTTGATTTTTCCTGTTCATTTGTAAAGGGTGATTGATTCTCAAGTATAGTAAACAGGCCTATGTTTCTGTAGTGTGAAGCAACAGCTAATAATAAGATGACAATTAATTTTCCTTATGAGCCAAAGCTTGTTTCTTATTTGCTCAAGTGCAAGAACAGGAGATTCTGACTCTTCTTACTGAGAAATTTTTCCACAACTACTTCTTAAGGTTATGACAGCCTTGTAACACTGACCAGCTGTTCCAGAGATAATCACTACAAACTGGAGCACCACTTGTGTAATCATCTAATCATGTAAAAGACAAAATTAATGAAGAAGTTTCCTCAAGAGATTTTTAAAAGGTAAGGTTGATAGTCTCCATGGAAATGTAGCCCAATACAAGTTTTTCGTCTGAGCCTCCTACTCTAGTGACACTTTGAATATGTGCTAATTATGCACATTCAGCCTTCCATTACATAGTAGTTGGCAAATGCTAATTACTGTTTGTTCACTGGAGATCTTAGGTCACTGTGGACAGTCTTGAAACTTCCTAAGTTGCATTAAATTTTATGTCCTGAAGTTCATGTTGATGAGAAACCTACAACAGTGAGCACTTCTTCCTCTCTGAATTCTAAGAGAGATAGTATTACAATGCAAAGTACACCCAGAGCTATTTGAATTCAGAAAAGTTAAAAAAATCCTATTGTTTAAAATATTAATAGTTTTGACATACAGTTGCCGCTCCAGGATATCCTTTCCCCAGGAAGTATTTACTTATGTATTTATTACTAGGTTGCAGGTTTCAGAGAAGGACTATAACCATAGAGCCACACTAGTTTTGACTCAAATGACAAATTTCTCGTTTATATCCAGAAACACAGAAAGATCTCTATGTATCTTAGATACAGTCTCCCTTGAATACTGCTTCATTTAGTCTTAAGGATACTGCTCAATTTTATGTATTGAAGAGATGAGACAACAAACTAAATTGCAGCCTGGAAACAAACCTTAGCTTATTGATAAGGACTTAAGAAAAATACTGTTTATTAAAAGATGACTAGACCACAGTTTGTATGTATGTGAATAGGAAAAGAGCAGGGTTTGGCTGAGATTCATTCCTTTAGAAAAACAACCACGACCACTGAAAGCACCAGAAAAAAAAACAACCAAACAAAAATCCATCAAAAGAAAATGAACCAAAACAACTCCCTCAACAAAAAGCAACCAAACAGAAAAACACAACATGAAAAAGACCTAAATATGCAAACAAAAAAGCTGAAATAGACATGTTCATCACATGCTGTGAGCTGGAAGGTTCTGTGGAGATATGTGTCTCCTTTAGTGGTACAGGGAAATCAGGTACCAAATGAATTGCCTTAAATTATGATGTGTTAACCTGAGGCCTCATTATTTGGCTGGGCTAAGGCACTACAGCAACCAAAATCTGAAAGATGAACACACAAAATGTGAAACTGGAACAGGAAACTGCTGTTAGGAAACGTTAGAGATCAGTGTGCAAAATGCATCATTTTGGATGCAAGAGATTTTGGAAGGCAAAATTTCTGTTTTGTTTCTGAACAGGGCAGTCTGTATTGACTACAAGCTATTTGATCAATGATATAAAAATATTGATCTTCATCCTTGCTCATGAACTTCTGCTTATAGAAGTGGCTCCCCTGACTCGACCTGTACTGCTTGCAGATGAAGGGCTTGTTCAGCACAGGCACAATCTGGCCACATGAGTCTATACTGAAAATACTAATGTTGCTTTTGGAAATGATAGTTATCTTAAATGCCATAATTCTCAGGGTTAATGGCTTCTTCAAACAAGTGCTTTGGGATGCTGAGTTAGCTAAACATCTTCCTAAGTAAACAACTATGTCAGAGGTTGAGGGCAACAGAGGTTCTTCCTCTTCCCACTGAATGTTTTCTGGAGAGGAGCTAGTCACTAAAATTTTTGAATTGACTTTACTAGAAACTAGCTCTTGCCCTTCTCAAACTGTGCCTCTTTCTTCCAGCTCTATTAAAAGACAGGTTAATGACAAAATCCACTTTGGCATGTCAAGGTCTACGTGCCAGCTATTCATTTGCCCTTATTATCCTTTAGCCTTGGGATACTGTGAAAGCTGAATAGATACTGACCACCTGCTATTTTGGAAGGCCAGACAGAAAAGATACTAATATCTCCTCTGGGCATGGCACAGCACAGAAGAGCCTCCTGCTCCTCCTCAGCATTGCAGCATTTATTTCTAAGGAGATAATGTATAATGATAATAGTGTTCATATTACTTTCTCATTTCTTGATGGTACAAAACCAGGAAAATTAACTGGAGTAAATTTTTCTTTTAATATTTAAATGTGAAACTTGCTTATAGAATAAGTTGTGACTAGTACATACTTGTCTGTAAGAATTACCAGTCTAGACAATCTCCCATATTGAATAATTTCTTCGCAATAATCTTAGATTTTGGCTTTTTTACTGTATTAGAAATATTTACCCAGCCAAGGAAAACACACCTCACAGTGAAGGCTGGTGGTGAGTGCTGCTGTGCTACCACAGGGGAAATCCCAAAAAGCAGTTCACCTGTGGAAGGCAGGTCCTTCTGACAGATGCCTGAGAAGTGAGTGTAGACAGGGTTTTCAGTCATGCACGCTTGTGTTTCTAAGTGAAAAGCAGATGTACACCTGCCTCCTGCTTCCCACAGTGCTCTATCAGGGTACATACGGAGGAAAAGCCACTGAATTGTTGTTCTCCAGAATATCAGGCACAGCCAACTAGTGTACTACAAATTCTAGACTGTATTATATTTTTTGGAATCGATGGGCCCAAAAGCCTTAGACAAGTTACATTACTCTAAAGAAAGCCATATGTTTGGGAAAGAAGGAAGATACACAGTATCTTAATGAGAAGCTCTGGGAGAAGTAATGGTATCAAAATACCACCAGAATTTCTTTGTGCAGGTATCTGTTCATGTGATGACAATTTTAATGAACATATCAAACCTAAATTCTTACAGTCAAGACTACTGAGTCCCTCTTTCTACAATTTTATTTTAGACAAATATGACCTGATCCAACTACTTTTGATTCTTAAAATAAGAAAAAAAAAGGGGAGAGACCACAGCACATTGAGAGAAGTCTAGCAGGGTAGACAGGCAAAGTTAGGAAGCACCTAGGGTAATACTAGGATCACAGGAAGGAAGAATCACATTTAAGGATGACATGATCCACACAAAGTAGGCTTTCAATAACCCCAGACTGAAATTTTTATTTTCAATTATGAGGATAGAGAGGTAAGGGTTTTTTTCCATTTAAAAAATATTAGGGAATCTTCTTATTCTTTCTGATATAGGATGTTTGGCTTGAATTGAGAGTTCAATTCAATTGAATTGAGTGACAAGTTCTTGCACTGAAAAAATACTCTGTGTGCATATTTTAATGAAAATGCTGAGCATCACTATTTGCAATAGGTACATCTGTCGTTTAGAAAGAAGCTTACTGTAGGTAATTAAGATTAGTAATAACACTACAGAAATTACATTATGCCTCATTTCCCTACATGAAAAATAATTCTTGTGGCAAAGGGATTATTTTTAAAAGTAGATTAGCAGTTTTAAAAAATGGACACTTACAAGAAACAGGAAAATTTCCGGTCTGGAGAAAACAGATATTAAAAAGAAAAACAATATATATGTTTCAGGGCACTGCGTAATCACAGGAAGAAATCCTTGATATCTGTTGTTTTTCCTCACTGTAATCTATCAGATGGTGCAACTACGGATTTTCAAACTCTACTGTTTGTCTACATTGTCAGCTACTCTTGCTAAGCACTGGAGGAGATGGACCAATTGCCTGCTTTAGTGGGTCAATTATTCATGACAGAACTCTGCTGTGTCCTGCCTCAGGAAAGCTTGGCAAAACCACAGTGGTCAAAATACTTTTCACTGTATTTTCTTTAGCAATACATTTACCCAGGACCCACGGTAATATCATCCACTCGACGACGGTTGGTGGGGGTCCCTGCATGCTGAGGTCTGACCTGTCGATGTGCTGAGAGGCAAGCAACAGCAGGAACAGAAAAGTCAAGTACGATGCAGTATGGCAGATAAACTTGATAAATGGCTTTCTGATGAACAGCCCCAGTGGGCTTTTGGGAGCTATCAGGTAGCACACAGAGAAGACTGGGAAAAGGAGTCCTATGACAACACATGTCAACATCTTCACCGCCCAGTGTCGCCTCCTCCATCCGGGGAACTCATCGTACCAGCGGGATGCGAGCAGCTGCTGGCAGTTGGGCTGAGCAACAAACTACAGAGAGAAGAAAGGAAGAGAGTTAGTTTCTTGCTGCCTCTGTAGAGTTTTTCATTCCATGTGTCTTTAATAGATAAAGATTCAAAAACCTAAAATAAATCCACAACCTGTGCAAGCCCACTCATACTGATTATACCAGTAAGACAGGGCTTGGTCAGCCTGTCTTTCCTTCAATGCCAAAAGTAAGGTGCAGAGAAAAAAAGATTTACTTTTCACAATAATGCTTCACTTCTTCTTTGGTTGTGTACACAAGGAGTCAACAGACTGCGAAACACATGGACTTCAAAACCTGACTTGAAATTGAAAAGCAAGTTCACAAATACTTCTATTATTTAATCAGCAACATTTGTGAAGAATTCACAGAACATGAGGTAGAAGCTGATATGAAACCAAGGAGCATAACTGAGATCTGCAAACAAATAAACTGAATTCCACAGCCATGAACAAACTGTTCTCAGTATGCTCCCTGCTAATTCTCTAAAAATCAGGTTTACATGCTTTAATACTGCCAAACTCTTACAGATGCATTACAAAATGCTTACAATGTGAACTAAGCACTAGCATTCACTACGTTATGTTTCACCAACCCCTGTCAGGATACACACCTATCCTGTGCAATACTTTATGGTCTGTTACCACGACAGGATTTTATTTTTTAGAATATGATCCTTAAAACTGAATTTCACCAAAGTCTCCCAAAACCAAGTAAATATTTATTATTTTTTCAGATAGCTTTTCAAAGAAGTATATATCAAGGTTTTAAGTAATAATTTTCTTTGATCACTAGTTCCTATTTCCCCACTGTTTTTTTTTATAAAGGTGACATAGTGTAGCATCACATAAGAATTGACATAGAAGGCATGGAATAGAAGCACCATATGTATCAAAGAGGGCCAGAGTTGCATTTAAAAAAAAAAAAAAAAGAAAAAAAATGAACAAAAATAAGAATTTTACTTCTGTTACTCTGGTGGTTTAACTCTGGCTGGATGCATGGTCCCAACAAAGCTCCTCTATCACTCCACTCCTCAGCTGGGGAGTGGAAAGAGAGAAGATATAAGGAAAGGCTCATGGGTCAAGATAAGGACAGGCAGAGATCACTCACCAAATACCATCATGGGCAAAATAGACTCAACCTGGGGCAATTAATTTATTACCCATCAAATCAGAGTAGAATAATCAGAAATAAAATCAAATCTTAAAACCAGCTTTCTCTCACCCCTTCCTTTTTCCCAGACACAGCTTCACCCCCAGATTCTCTATTTCTACCCCCACATGGTGCGGGGAGATAGGAATGGGGGCTGTGGTCATTTCCTCATGTTGTTTCTGCCACTACTTTCTCCTCAGGGGGAGGACTTCTCACACTCCTCCCCTGCTCCATTGTTCGGTTCCTCCCATGGGAGACAGTTCTCCACAACTTTCTACAACATGGCTCCTTCCCACGGGCTGCAGTTCTTCATGAGCTGCTCCAGTTTGGGTCCCTTCCATGGGGTGTAGTTCCTCAGGAGCAGACTGCTCCAGCATGGGTCCTCCATGGAGCCAGGTCCTGCCAGCAAACCTGCTCCAGCTTGGGCTCCTCTCTCCACAGGACCACAGGTCTTGCCAGGAGCTTGGTCCAGGGCAGGGTTCCCAGTGGGTCGCAGTCTCCTTCATGCACATTTTCCAGTGTGGAGTTACCCAGGGGTGCAGGTGGATCTCTGCTCCACCATGGACCTTCATGGGCAGCAGGGTGACAGCCTGCCATACCATGGTCTTCCTCACCAGCTGCAGAGGAGTCTCTGCTCTGGCACCTGCAACGCCTCCTCCCCCTTCTTCTCCATTGACCTGGGCGCTGAGTTGTGTCGTGTTCACATATTCTCACTCTCTTGTACCCTGTCTGAAATTGTTCCTGTGCACTAGCTTCTTTCCTCTTCTTAAATCTGCTATCCCAGAGGCACTACCATCACCAGTGATGTTCAGCTTTGACCAGAAGCATGTCCATCATGGAGTATCTGGCATTGAGCATGGGACAAAGGGGAGAATCTTCTGGAAGCAACTCACTTAAGTAGCCCAGCTATCAAAATCTTGCCATGCAAACCCAGTACACTCACACATGTATGAGTGTATTACATATATACAGTGGGTTAAATCATTAGCTGAATTTAGTAAGGATATGCAGAAAATTTTTTGTCTTATTACTTTTTTTTTTTCACTAAATAATTTCAGATTTGAAGTCTATTCAAACGCACCTATTTTGGGATCTTTTATTATTTTGATAATACTTATAACCACAGGAGCCAAGTTCCTTTGGGGATGAATAACAGGTAACTTCTCAAATAGTTTCTAAAATCACTGGGATTGCTACTGGTAGAAGTACTCTTTATATTGGAATGAAATGAAAGTCAGCATGCATCTTTCTATATATGTCTGGATCTTGTCAGAATTGATTACCTCAGCCAAATTAAAACCTGATGTACATCAGTGAAATGTCAGAGTCTTTAGCAGAGACAAATTTTCCTACCAGACACCAGCAGTGAAGCTGCCTCTGACTGTTGTGAAAGACAAGAAAACTTACTCCTACTGTAAGCGTCTTGAAAATAGCCCTAAAGAAGAGCAATAGAGTGCACTCCTCCATTAGGAAAAATGCATTCTCAAGATTTCAGGTTGTTTCTTTCAAGGTACAAATGTCTGGAAATAATAGTGTATGTGATCAGAGCAGATGGTTTCAAAGTTATGTTTTTGCCAAGTTTATTTTCTCTAAAACATTTTTCAACTTAATTAGCTTGAGTAGGTACAGATTAGTGCTTTGCTTGAGTAGTGAAAAAGTGTGACTCATGGAATAATTCCTCAATAAAATATTTTTCTCTTTTTGCCCCAGGGAGTGCCAAATCCGTGTTTGCTTCTTCCACTTCATACCTTCCCATTATGTATCCTCTCACCTAAAGTAATCAGTTCCTAAGTATTGCCTGTGCCACCTTTCTAACCACCTTTGGCCACCCTCACAGTGTTGGGGACCTATGTGAAGTTTCCAGCAGCTAGCAGAGGCTGGGGGCAGATGTAGGGCAACTACTCCTTGCCAAGCATGGCTAAAAGGGAATTCATTTTCCTGTTTGCCATTTATACAAAATTAAGTAAAAGGCAGGAGTTTTTCCAGTGTTCAAATACTGGGCTGCCCTGGGACTGGGTAGACCAGAACTGGTGCAGAAGTACCTCATGCCAGGGGGAGATCCTTGCTGTATGCACCATCTGGAGGATGCTCCATGATGGGGTGGGCACTGCATTGCTTAGTTCTATTCTTTAAACAGATTAATATGCAAAACTGTCAGTGTTAATAGAGAAAACATTTCTGAACAGACTTAAAAAAAATGCCTCTTGTCTTCTAATACTCAGATTTTATGGTGTCGGGACTGTGTGGCTAAGGTACAATGTGTCAAGGATGGTGTTCTGAGGCACAGGAAGTTTTTTAGTAAGTGCAGAAAATTTTTAAATCCCAGACACTGAAGAGGCAATTTTTTAAAGTAATAATTTCATAAGAAGTTATCATTCAATTTCCTCCAAACTATGACTGTGACAGGTGAGTTCTAGCATCGGATGGATCCTTTGATTACAGAAAAAAATTTACATAGACTATACATTTTCTATGGCTGGAGTCAGAGGGAGCAGCCTTGGTAATGTGCTTTAAATTACTTGCTTGACACAAAATCTGTAAGAAACAACTAATGGTATGGTATGGTATGGTATGGGTATGGCATGGTATGGCATGGCATGGAGCAAGGACATAAAATACTATATCTGCATTTCAAGAGCTGTATGCATAGGGAAGCAGTTCTAGTGACACAGGCAAAAGTCTATAACAGAAAACACAACACACTGTGTTTATCTACAGATGATATAATGCATTTCTGAGAGGTCCAAATATCCAGTTTCATGCTGGTGTGTTTTTAATGTAACAACACATTGGCAAGGTTGGTTAGCAATGTCCTGAGACAACAAAAATATCTGGCTGCTCACTGAAGACTTTTCTTTATGGTTCTGAGCTTCATTTGCCATATAACATTAACTGTGAACCAATCCAAAGTATTCTTCAGATATTTGGAAAACTATCTTAAATCTCTTGCTGAAACTTCTTTTGAAGTTTAATTTATCAATGGACTGTATGATATTATTAAAAATGCCCAAACTAATTCTCACAGGTTTGACTACCTCTTTCATTTTTGTGGCGAAGAGATTGTCATCATATGCTGTGAAATATGATCAGCAGTTGTAGCTACATTTATTACATTAGCTAAAAAGTGAAGGAAGGTTTTGAACAGGGAAAAGTTATACCCTGATGGAAGAAAAGTGTGCACAGTGGTGAACCCTACAGTCTTGTCTTCAGCTGTGCAGAAAAGGTGAGTTTGTCCCTTCTGGTCCTTGTGGAGGACCCGAGGAAATGAAGGAAAGACGTTGTTTTCGTGCTTTGTAAGTAAATATTTGAGAGCATACAGAACTGAGGCAGGGAAACCTTCCTGGGACTCACAGTGTAAATGCTGCCCATGTAGCCTGTCTCACAGACATTACTTACAGGTAACAAACAGTTAAATAGATCAAGTAATTTAATCTGGGAATAATATATTTTATTACTGATTCCAAATTCTTATTACACTTTTAATTTATCCACTGAAAAGCCCTTCTCTACAGAGAAAAATAAGGAAAAAGTCTTAATGACAAAATTCTCTGGTCAATTCACATTTATACTATAACCATTAGAAACCTTTCTATTAGAATGGGAGAGTAAAAGTGGAGGGAAGACAGACTTGCTACAGCACAAGACAATTCCTGTATAAATGGATGGCGTTACATCTAAGATGATCACGTATCAGATCTAAGTAAACAGGTAAGTCTCCTGATGAACTTGGAGACAAAAAAAAAATTAAAAACTATTTTACACAAGTATTTTTTGACTAGCATAAACAGAAATACACTGTGATATTAATTTGCCAGTTCTGCATTGCCTATGCCAAAATATTTTCACTGTAGTATAATTTTCTTCCTTAATTGGAGAGATTGGAGTTATTCTTCTACTATTCTTGAGTATCTTTTGTACTGTCAGTATTACGTTATTTGACTTTGACATTGTCTCTACATAATTAGCAATCAGCAAGTTTATTTATATTTTCACATTATGATGACTTCCAATAGCTTCCAGCAGTTTGTAATTACACAAGGGATTTTGCTATATGATTATTGCCGATTTCACATCTTTAGCTCCTTCATAGAATCTGCCCATCTGAAAATGTTCTGGTATTCATTCTCTTAGTTGTCATGCTGGGAATTGGCTCTTCCTTGAGACCATTGAAAAACAGAAATTATTCACAGTGCCAGAAAAAATAATCTGGTATAAATAATAACAGAGCCTGATTCTAGTGTGACCCAAGCATATACATAACACAGGATTTAATTTTCACTTCTGATTAAATCTGATCTTTAGTTTTGCTAGAATACATCTCTCAATCAATGAAATGATGAAGAAATAACAACCGATACTATTAAGTATATATGGTCTTTAAAGAAATAATACTTTTATAAATAATATATCATCAGAATAAGTTGTCAGCTCCTTACTGTACCACAATTTTACCTTCAAGTATATATTTCACTGTATGAGGAAATACAAAAAGATATAAAAAACCTCCACTTGTAACGAGGTGCTCATTTTTGCATTTACAAAAGCAGTCTAACAAAATCTGAGGTCCAAATTAAATTCTCATTCTGACATCAATAGGTGGCTGAGTATGTTATAAAAAAAAGGATGTAATTTGTCATCTAGAAATGAAAGGTGTCAAAGAAAATTTATTTCCTTTCTTACATATACGTATATGCTGTAGCACAGAGAACTATCTCTAATAACATTCTCTAACAGATAAATGTTAAAGACTATTTTTGAGGAGGAAACAGCCAAGAACATTTATCATCAACTTTCTTATTAATACTTTTTTGAAGTTGTGGTCAGATTCTCTGTTGTGCTGTGCTGTACTGCCATTACAGACACACTGGTAGGAAATGTTTGCTCTGAGGTCTGCTGCTTTGTCACACACACTTCTCAATGATTGTGCTCCCATTTGACAAGACTCAAGCTCAGTTGCTTTTTCTTTCTCTAGAATACTTTACTTATCATATTTTACAGATTTTTCACAGATATTTAAGGAAAACCTAAGCTCTTCTATTTAGTTTAACTTCAAATTCACATGGCAGTATTTTCTATCTATTGGTTGCGAAAAGCATTGGCACTAATGACAGATTCAAGTCCCAATCTCACTAGGAAGACTCCTAAATTTGGTAGATTGATTCTCCCCTTAGAGATGTCGCTGCATGTTCTTTTCTATATTTTCCCCCAAAGGCTGTATTTGAGAATTTCAGCGCTTACTCTGTGAGGACTGCTTCATTAAGACAAACAACATTTAATTGCAATTTAAATGCTTTGATGTTATTGACTAGATCAGCTCTACATTTTCCTTTCCAAAAGCTAGGGACCGTGTTCCGGATTCCTTTGGGTACAGTAATACTGAGAGTTTTCTGCCTCAGGCCAGAAACCCTGATTCCTGCACCAAATCCTATGGATCTTCTCAGGTCCATCCCTTCTAAATCTTGTGTCATCTGGAGCAGACCATCACAAGAATCACGATTCATGCTGGATGCAAACCACTGTTCAACTTTCACTCAGCTCTGTCTGCAGCTGTGTCCTTAAAGGGACCAGTGAGCTGACTTAGTGTCATGGTTTAACCCCCAGCTGGCAACAAAATACCACAGAGCTGCTCACTCATTCCATTCCTCTGGGGTGGAGTGGGGAGGAAAATTGGAAAAAGATAAAAACCATGAGTTGAAATAAGAACAGTTGAACACTTGAATTAAAGAAATATAAAACAACTACAACAATAATAATGATAAAGAAAAAGAGAGAGAGGAATAAAACCCAAGAGAGAGGGGAATAAAACCCATTGTGCAAGTGATGCACAGCGTGGTTGCCCACCCACAGCTGAGTGCTGCCCAGCCCATCCCCGAGCACAGATTGGCCCTACCCCTAACTAGCCTCCCCCAGTTTATATACTGGGCACGATATTCTAAGGTTTGGAACATCCCTTTGGCCAGTTCGGGTCACTTGTCCTGGCCAAGCTTCCTCCCAGCCTCTCATGCAGCTGCCCACTGGCAGAGCAGGGGACACTGAGATGTCCTTGGCTGAAGGTGAGCACTGCTCAGCACAGCAAAACATCAGCGTGTTATCAACATTATATTCATACTAAATCCAAAACTCAGCACCATACCAGCTACTAAGAAGAAAATTGGCTCTACCCCAGCCAAAACCAGGACACTTGGGATCAGAGCACCAGACCACACCACCTTGTATATGATCAAGGCAACCTGAGTCACATCAGATCCCTATAGCAGAGTAAATTCACAGCACAGATGCCTTCATCATAAAATCCAGAGCTTACATTCCTCTCACCAAAAATAGAATACAATTCTAGGGGTTTTTATTTTAATTATTATATTGCATAACTTCAAATATGAGGAGGAAGGAAACAAAATAGAAGAAAAGCAGAAAAATAAAAACTGAAATGCTTTGTTAAAAGGATTAATGACATTGCACCTTTGAGCATTTTAAATTTCTCCTTTGCTACATCAATACAAGCAGAACCTGTTATTTTGATTCATTACTCCTCAGTAAAATGAATCAGTACAGAAAAAAACCTATTAAGTATCTATTAAACAAGTCAGGACTTATCAATAATTGCAGTGATTCTGATTAATTGCTTAGAAAAGGCAATGGCAACTGAAAGTAGAATGCAGTTGTTAGGAACCAGCTGTGCATAAATAGCTTTGTTAGACTTCCCAGTGGTAAGGGAAAATGAATCAGTTATTGGGCTTTGGGATGATTGTGTAAAATAGCTCAAAACTTCAGAATTGTGATGTTGGTATAACACTTCTAGCTCCCAATCTGGGCAAGTGTTAGAACCACCATAATTCAAGACATTTTTGTAGGGAAAAACAATTACAGAAGCCCTGTAAGAGTCTGAAGAGAAAAAAAAAAACGAACTTACTTCTGTTATACTGGATCCCTGTTTTTGCACACCTAGCTGGCATATTTCCATGCATAGCAAAACAAAAAATAAAACTGATATTTCTACATAAAGTCCTGAATTTGGGACAGAATAACCCTGTGCAACAGTGCAAGCTAGAATTCATGGTCGAGGGAGTAACTTTGCACTAAACACCTGGGGACACCAGTAAGCAAGAAGATAAATATGACTGGGCACGTATTTGCTTAAGTCTCTGTCATTTCAATCCTATTACTCCTGAGGCACTCTTCATATACCTCTGTATATTTTCTGTCTGTACCAATAGTTTCTACAAAATGCACTACCTCACGAGAGAATAGAAATAGTGGCTGATCATTCTCTCAGTATTCATTCTGAATAATTTGAGACTATAATCATGTTTTGTTTATAATCTCAGAAGTTCAAGTTCATTTTACACGACCAAAATCAATATGTATTCTAAAAAATTTCATATAGCAACACAGGGAATGTAAAAAGAAAAACCCACACCTCTGGACCAGTGAGAAATTAGCAATTAAAGCTCCTTTACAGCCCAAATCATTCTATGATTCTATTTACATTCAGGTTGTTTTTGTATTTTATATTGGTAAGGCCCCCAAACATTAGCTGGTCAGCCGGAAGGGGTAAGGATCCAAGTTAGTTTTAGTTCCACTGTGTGATAGAACCTGTGAATTCCCTCACACCCAGAACATTCTACCACTTTGTCTACTTAGCTGCCATATCGCCAGAAGGGAAAGTTACAAATTAATACACCAGCCTTTCAAAATTCGTAAGGGAGCTGCAAATATGTTGAGAGCAACTAAAGCACAAAACATAGTGAGAGTTTAATTAGAGAAAAATTAGCTAAGAAAAGCTTTGAGTGAGGGACGGGTAGGAAAGCAACCAGAACAACTAGATTCTTCCTCTGGGCATTGCCTGCTTGTGTGAGAATTTGTATTGGCATCACTGGAGGCCACTCTGTTCCTCATTTGCTCAGCCTGTTGCAAAGGCCAAAACAAGACAGAGAGTCATTCTTAGTTCTACTTTGCTTTTTTGACTGTCCTTTCAGATTGCAGCAGGATATTGAGTTATTTGAAAGAAACCTGAACACAAAAATTTTAATGCCTTATTTTCTTCATTTTCAGGCTCTTTGACTGCTTCTGTGGACAGAAACCTTGGATCAGTGGTATTTTGTTGCACTATTTAATATTTTCTGTAAAAACAGTGATAATCACCTCCCATTAGCACCAGGTAAATTTAGATTTAGCTCTATTAGCTTAGCTTTATGAGCTGCCTGCTTTATCCTGCCTGCTTATGTCAAAAATGGATATTAAGCGTAAATGTTCTTGACTCCATGCTAATACTGTTCTAACTAAGATGTAAGAGAGTTGAACTCCAAGGTTTCCCAGTTTCTTTAGAAGTGACTGTTTATGATGTGAAGCTTGTGTGGAACTGAAGAGGCCAAAGTTCCCCAAAATCAGTGGGAATCCAGTTCCTGGAAAGCATAACACTCATGTGAAGGCTGATTGAATACAAAATTAGAGAGATAAGGGAAAAATAAAAACACTGACTGATTTCAAAGGCATTCAAGCTAAATAAAGCGATAAACAGCATATTTTTCTGTTGAAAATTCTCTATTAATGTGTAGATCTGGCTTTGCCGTTTCACAAATACTTAGGAACAGAATGTATATAGTCACTTAATCTGCTTTTCTTTCTCTTCAAATACTTTGATGCTTTTTATCTTTAGGTTCCTCTTGTTTACCTTGGCTGTGTTTTTATCTAAGGATGTTGAGGGCTGAGAAATCAGATTAATCACCCAGTTCCTGCACAAAGACTAAACTGAAATGATAAGTCTTTGGCAAGGATGCTCAGTGAGTATTATTCTGAGACCATTTTCAGGAGAAATGCATGTGAGTCTCTAACAGATGCATCAGTTTTATTAGTCAAGTGCAGCCATGTGCAGCTTCTGCAGTTTAAACACAAAATATTAATCTTGGAAAGTATTTTAGGGGAGTATAATTGCTTGCTCCAGAGTCTTGCTTACCAAAAGCTCTTTTACACCTAAGAATAGGTTGTGGTCGAAGAAAATTACCTTCTCTTATGAACAGACCTAAGCAATACTGTGCTTTCATATAATGGGAAGATACCTTCTACAGCCGTTAATGAAAATCTCTGTATCCAGCATTTGCTGGCCTGGATAAATAATTACAGTCCTTGGGTAGTTCTTTCCTCTTATGAAGCTCTGCAATTTGTCGCAAAACATTAGACTTTGGTATCTCAAATAAAAACCTGGAGTTACCCTCACCGTTGTAAAGATGTCTGAACACTGCTGCTTTCTTTCATGGTGCAGAGCCAGAGTGACAAAGGAATCAATGAAGAGCCCATTTTAATTGAGAATTACATAAGCATCACTCTTAAGGATGTTCAGGCCTCATCTACACTGAAGAAATCAGTGACTGAGTATTTGACCCTAGTCGTCCCCACTATATATTGTCTCTTGCCTGGTTCCATTTTTTATTTATCCAGACAGGTCTGTGCAAGGCAAATCTGCAACTTTTTGAAGTCTGCATACAAATCCCTTAGCATCACTCCATCACCCAGCCAGGCTATGGTCTGCTTGCATTTAGCAGTACAAACAACCTTTCAAAGACCAGCTCCTCGCTCAATATTTTATTGATTTACATTATACATTTCTGTGTTAGGCTGGTGTTTCTAGAACTTATTGCATACTTCTAGGAATTGGATGACTCAGGGGATGTTTTTGTTTGATCAGATTCCATAGCATTCTCTTATGGACATAGGGCATAGTACATCGGCTTGTACTACCAGGTAAAGGAATATATTTTCTTTTAAACTTTGGAAGAAAATGGCCATTTTTTAAAAGCTAGAGGTGGAAGAAACGCATGTGGAAAGATATAAACAAAGGTTGTTTCGGTCCCTGAAGGTTTGAGGCTACATTCTTCCTCGACAAATCAAAGGCAATTTGTTCACTGTCATAGAAATATACTTCATAGGCTGTTGTCACTGCCTGTATGGCATGCATGCCCTGGCCTGTGCTCCAGCAAGTCATAAAGGATACATTTCTAAGAAAGAGCTGCTCTTTAATCCTTGTGAAAGATACTAGTACTCTGAAGAAATATTTTCTTTTGGGTTTTTTTTCACTGTTCTGTGATATTTCCTGATCATATGCATGAAAGCATGATTCTTTAAACCAAAGTTTATTTGAGAATCAGTGACATGTTACAATTA
The DNA here is from genome assembly GCA_013397075.1 of Rhabdornis inornatus. Lineage (NCBI taxonomy): Eukaryota > Metazoa > Chordata > Aves > Passeriformes > Rhabdornithidae > Rhabdornis > Rhabdornis inornatus. Next base: position 92,569 of record VWZS01002843.1, read on the forward strand.
AGAATAAAGAAAATTATTGCATAAGAAATAAGTGAGTACAGAGAGGAAAAAGCCCAAGTAAACATACAAAAACCCCTGAAGCTCCTATGTGATATGCAATAAATTTAAATCACATGAGTACCTTGATCATCCTACATATAGGCTTTAACAAAATCAGCTGGGTCAAAGATTTCTTCTGTGGTCCACAGAGACCATTCTGGTGATGCCTCCTGAGCTAATGTCATCTTCAGCCATCTTTTTCTCCACAAAATCCAGCCTACATCTGTAAAGGTCTTATACTAATGCCATCGAACACTGTAGTCAGGAAGCAAAACCTCTTCTTTACCACACAACCCTTTTAAATTTACATCCAAAATACCTACTTGCTGAGATTATGGTGAGGAGACTCCACCTTGATCTTATTATTTACTCAGTTTATTACTTACTGCTACCCACTCTGTGCCAGTTAATACCAACCCTGACAGAATCCATAGCTCTCCCAAATTCAGCCACTATCAGCACAAAAAAAATGGTGATTTCTTCAGCATCCAAATGATTCAGTGAGATGTTGACAGGAAGGGCAGCCAAAAAACTCCATACTTCATAATAAAACTATAAAGTCAACTAAATTATATTGTAATTGTGCAGGGAAACAGCTGCAGCACTCTCGAAGATTTAACTGTGAGCTCCTTTAGTGCTTCATACTAGAACTTCAAAGATAATCCAGCATTAGTGTTTTTCTCTGGGGAATTTTAGAAACTCCAGCAAGGGATCTGACACACAAACCCCTTAATTCTCTAACCTTGACAGCTCACAAAGGTAAAAACTCACCTCCTCTTTGGAAAAGAATCCTTGATGGCAGATGTATTATCACTACTGCTTTGGGAAAATGTTTTTCTTTCTCTAAAGTACTGAGTTTTCTAAACTTGTTACAAACCCCAGCTTTTCCGTGGAAACTGAGGGAGGATAGAAGCCAAATGACCCAAGGCTGAGAGAATAATATTTATGTTTTTATTGGCAGAGTATTTATATTGGCAGTGCCACGATGGGTCAATTTACATTGATTGCATTTGTGAAGGCAGGAAAACAGTAAGGAAGGGAACTTCTTTTCCTTCATTTTCTTTTTGAAAATTATGGGATAATAATTTTCACCTAAATGTTTTGAAGTGAAGCATCATATCTGTTGAAAAGTTGGTATGAGAAGAATAGTATAAATTTGCTAAATAGTTAATTGTTTAATTATGTTGTTGATTTTGGTACATTTTTGTCTAATGTAAGTGTTTGTGTTTTGTTCCTGTGAAAAGAATATCTGTAAACTGAACACTTTGACATTCTATCTTCTGATGTAATAAATATTTTTACAGTGATCCACCCTTTTCCTTCCTCAATCACTTGAAATTCAGATTGCTTGATTACTTCAAACTCATTGAACTATTTGGGAAGTTAAATATACCTGGAGTACTGCTGCAATATTAATAAGAACAAAAATACAATATCTGTACTCTTAAAATCTATTTAGAGCCTTCCTTTATGCTTTCAGCAGAGATACCAGGTTATATACTGGCAAACATAAATGAGAAAGACTAAGGTGGCCAGATTCCTGAATACCACAGGAGAAGAGAGGCAAGTATGTGTCATCCTCTGTGTACATGTTGATGACAGAGACTTCCAAGCACACTGGCAACAGTGCATATGTCTCCTCAGTTCATGTCATCAGATCACAGAAAACCCAGTCTAGAAGGGACTTCAGTGGGGAATGAGTTCCTTCTTTTGCTTTGCCTGCATGGGTGGCTTCTGCTTTATTTATGAAACTGCATTTGTTTAACTAACCCATGAGTTTTCTCAATTTTACTCTTCTGATTCTCTCCCCCATGCCACTGGGGGAGAGTGAACAAGCAGTTGTGTGGTGCTTACTTGTCAGATGGGGTGAAACCACAACAGATATGTTTACTCCAGCTGAAAGTTGTGCCAGGGAAGCAAGAGAACCTCAAAGCAATATAGCCTTAAGTATTTATAAGGTCTTGTTTAACCATCACTTGTGCACTGTAATTTGTAGATCATAGCTGGAAAGATCAGTCTGAAAAGAAGAGGTGCTGCTCTTGCCAGGCTACTTTTGCCAATGTTTAGTACAGAACAAAGGGTTTTTTCATAGACCAGGTTAGGAAGACATAACCTTAATTTACTATAAAAACGATTATTTTTCCTCATTTAAGTGTTATTCTGATACTAACCTTTATGTGATTTGACTAATGCAGTTTTATTGAGAATAGGACCACATGCAGTGGTCCTTTCTTTCACATGCAGTGAAAGAAAGTATTTTTCAGATTATATAAAACCTTTATCCTTTTTTTCAGGATTTTGACTGATTTGGAATAAATTCACTAGAGGTTTCAGCTTTGGAAATAATGATGAAGAAGCATCTCAACACAAGTGCAATCTTGCAGGCTGTCATAGCTCTAACAGTTCTCTCTTGCAAAACTTTCCATCCAATTTCCAGAATCTTTATGTAAAATTGAAGATTTTTCCCTCAGACCAAAACTCTGAAATGTAGCTTTGCATCATGCTTACTTCTCCAGGCAGACCCTTAGATCACACAATACACTAGAAGGGATTCCTGTAAACAGGTTCATCATTTCAGCTGAAGGGCCTTTTCTGGGTCTCAGAGAAACAGAATATCAAGACTTAAAAAAATAACCACTGTTAGTTACCTTCCAGAAATTATGTTATTCTTTTTAGCCTGTATAACACATCTAGTTGCCCCTTGTCACCTTTACAATAATTGTAAGCAACATAGGTAGTGACAAAAAATATTTTGTTCTCGGATGGTCTGAGTTGCCTGGAAAAGTCTGTCTCTTCCCATCAACAATGAAAGAACCCAAGGCTGGGCTGCTGACATAGGTACCAGAGTTAAATACCTGAGGTTATGTGGACTGAGTCAGGAACTCACAGCACAAGCACACTACAAGAATGGCTATTTCTAGATTTTTTTTTCCTGTGTGCTATTAAGAAGGCAGAAATAAATGCTTGAACTAATTTTATTAACAATGTGCCAAACCTTTTTTACACGATGTTACACTTTCAGCTTGTCTTAATGTCAAATGCCATATAACCGAGTCATGTCTTTTTGTGAACCGTAACAGGGTTGCTAACAAAAGCCTTAAGGTCTGCTATTTAGAACAACTTCTAATTTAAACAACTGCATTACCCTGACAATTAAAAATTATTGCCTTTCATGCACAGCAGGCAGAGTAAAACATGTTCTCTTCGTCCACCTAAAAAACCTAACATGCCAGACTTTGTACTTGACCAAGACAGCATTGGCTTGGTCCACTTTGTAGACCTTCAGTAATTTCTAGTTTCTGAAGATCTGCATTGGTCTTTCTCTCCCATGATGTTAAAGACCCCCACATTTATCCAGTACTACTCAGGAATGAAACACACTCAAAGAATAAAAGCCATGATTTGATGTAATAAAGAACATGGTAGATGATGTTCAGCCCTTAGATTTCATTCTTCTCTTATTCATATTTATTCCCCTTGGCTTTTCCCTGCTCTCCAAAACATTCTGCAAAATCCTACCTTATCAAGTCCTTGCCAGTTTGCAAGTGCTCACCAGAAAGTGAGACTGTTCTCTCCATAATAAAAAGTTTTCAATTTCTTGAAATCTTTTCTTAAAACGACTTATTTTTGTAAAATATCTCAAGAACCAACATATTCAACCCTGAAGAATATGATCCTATTATTTATAGAAGAAAGCCAACTGTCTCTGCAAGGAGGACTTGTTGATAGTTTTATGTAAACATTTTCCTTTCTCTTTGAAAAATACCCTAGAAGTTCAAATGCCAGCACTCAAAATTGAACCTTATATGACTTTCAAAATCCAAGTTCCACTTTGTCAAACCGCTGCCATATTGAACATCTCTCCTAATTTTTCTACTTTAATTCCTGGAGCTGGAAAATTTTAGAAAGTAATATTCTCTGCTTAACTGATTGTATATAGATCTGATCTCTTTGGAGGCACAAGAGCGAGTTAATCTAACAAGCATTTGTTTTTCTCATAAATCTTTTGTTTGACAATGGGTGCCCATATTGATGGAGGTGGTGGAAGAAGACTCTTTCCTATTTTAATCTTGATAGCTAAGGCTTATACTAAATCAAGGAAGGGGTAAGGAAGGAAGTGAAGATTTCTCTGCGGACATCTGGAGGAACAAAGAGAAGATAGATTAAAAGAACCAGCAGACAGCCCAAAGCCAAATTTTGCTTTGGTTGTCTTGTTTTATTGCTCAGCAAACACTCAATGGAGAGAGCCAGGTAGTGGAAAAAATTGCACTGCAACAGCACGCACAAACTTCAGTGTCAGCATGTTCCAATGTGCCTCAGTTAAGAAGTTGCTCTTATTTTAGGCCAGTTAAATCCTGAAGAGGCATGGATAGTTAGTCTGTGGACAGAAGGACAGAACACTTTGTGACATGGTCCTAAATCTACCCAGGTTTGTAGGGAAGCTTGTAGGTACATTAGCAGAGACTCCTTCAGACCAGCTTCTGCTGCTGCCAGTCTTGACAGAAGGGCTGTGCACTGCTGGTTAGGGGTTTGCACTACTGGTTTTTCCTGTTTGAGGCAGATATCCCACCAACATTTCTTATAATGAAGGTGCAGAAAAGGAATTGAAATGAGAGATTTCCATTGTACTTCATTAACAGAAAGTTTCCTCTTTGAGTTAATTACTTCCATCAAGTGTTTGAAATAAAAAGATGCTGATCTTAGTCCATGAATAGTTTAACTAGAACTGTGATGAGAGGCTTGTAACCTATGTGTAGCAGATAGCATTTAAAGGTTATTGATGCCTTCTGAGACAGCATTAATTACTTACTGCTGAAATTAATTTCCCTTACGTGGGCTCTGAGCATCCAGAATTCAAAGTCTTTGTTAACACATAGAAATTGCAGATGATGCAGTAAATTGTCTACCTTGCTTCTACATTTTCAATGCCTAGTGAAGTAATTCTTCTAAATGAAGTACACTGTTTCCTTACCCAGCCACAGAAGCAGAGAGACATGTCTCTGGAATGAACTTAGATGTCTTATCTCAAACAGAGAGAGATCCCCTGGATCTCCCTCTGTGCATACCTCTGTCTATTGACTGTATAATGAATTTATTCTCATATTCTAGGAAAATTGTTTCACCACAACTAAATGGTGTATTAAGCAGATGTGCCCTGTGATTTAGAAACATTTTTTCTTAGCAGCAATAAGTACGCCTTCCACAGAGACACCTACTCTTCATTTAGACCTGCTTGACTAATTGATTTTCTTCTATAACAAAGTGACCTGAATGAGGGAAGGCTGTTGATATTGAGCACCTGGACTTTAGTAAAGCCTTTGACACCATTTCCCACAGCGTTCCTCCTGGAGAATTTTGGAATGGCCTTGATGGAAATACCCTTCATGGCTTAAAAACTGCTCTGATGACTGGGCCCAGAAAATGGTGGTGAATGGAGTTACATCCAGTTGGTAGCTGGTCACTAGTGATGACCCAAATGCTCAGTGTTGGGGCCAGTCCTGTTTAATATGTTTATCAATGATCTGGATGAGGGTATTAACTGCACCCTCAGTCAGTTTGCAGAGGACACCAAGCTGGGAAACAGTGTTGTACTGCTAGATAATAGGAAGGCTCTACAGAGGGATCTCTAAGGGCTGGATCTATGGGTTGAAGCCAATGGCATGAGGTTCGACAAGACCGAGTGCCAGGTCTTGCACATGTGTCATAACAGCCCAGGTAGCACTGCAGGCTGGGGGCAGAGCAACTGGGAAACTGCCCAGTGGAAAGGGAACTGGGAGTGCTGCTCAACAGCAGTTATACATGAGCCAGAGTGTGCCCAGGTGGCCAAGAAAGCCCTGGCCTGTCTCAGCAATAGCATGGCCAGTAGGACCAGGGCAGTGATCGTCCCTCTGTACTCAGCACTGTGAGGCCTTGAACCCTGTGTTCATTCCTGGGCCTCTCATTACAAGAAGGACATTGAGGTGCTGGAGTGTGTCCAGAGAAGGGCAGTGGAGCAGGAGAAGGGTCTGGAGCACAAGTCTGATGAGGAGAGGCTGAGGGAAATGTGGTTGTTTAGCCTGGAGAGAGGTTGTGGTGAGGTGGGGTCAGTATCTTCTTCCAAGTAATGAGTGATAGAATGAGAGGGAATTACCTCAAGTTGCGTTGGGGCGGTTTAGATTGGATGTTGGGAACATTTCTTCACCGAAAGGATAGTCAAGAACAGGAACAGGATGCCTAGGGAAACGGTTGAGTCGCCATCCCTGGAAGTATTTAAAAGACATGTATGTGTGACACTGAGGGACACGGCTAGTGGTGGACTCAGTAGTGCTGGGTTAATCATTGGAATTAAAGTTTTTTTCCCAACTGAAAGGATTCTATAACCAATTAGAAGAAGACTGTATGTGTAGCAAATAATCTACTCATCTAATTCATACTATTAAAAAATCTGTGGACTTCTTATCTATAAACATGGAGATTTTTACATGATTTACAAAGCAAACATATGACCTGGTTTAGAGTACCTGGCACTTGCATGGAAAAATGTTTATCAAATTTTTTGAGTACTATAGCTGAGAGTCTGCAGAAATGGGTCTTGTGGAGACGTGGACCCAAACGTGTATATATCACTCCTCTCACTTCTGCAATTCATAGACTAAACATATCTTCCTTTGGTGTCAAAAATGTCCAAATATTATCAAAGTCTGTTTCTTGTGTGGTTTTGTTATTTTTTACACGGAGACTTCTGAGTGCACCTTTGCAGCCTTTTGACAAATATTCATATACACAGTGACTTGCTACACATGGCCGCTCTGTTTCTGCTTATGTTTCAGGTGTGGACTAATTTTAAACACAGAACAATTCTTATGATGTTGTTTTTCTAAAGTCATTCCTGCTTACAGAGTCAATAATTCATGGTTTTGCATCTGAAAGACTTTTGATGAGAAATTCATTATAATTAAACATTAAAAACTTTACTAAGAACATGGCAACTTTTCATTTCAGTAGTTTAAAATTATTTTCTCTAGGAATTGCTAAAATAGTTTTCAAATTCAGTAATTCTTGCTTTCTATCATGTCTATACTGGTTTCTGTAATAAAATTATATGGATGATATTAGCTATAAGAATTTAATTGGCAAACATGTTAAAGTCCAAGTGGATTTAGAAGTAATTGCAGGCAAACAAAATCCTCTATTTCATTGAAATGAAGTGTTTAGACACCGACATGAGATAGCAGATTTGAAATGATTAGGTATGTTTTCATTAAAATTTCACTGAATTTTTGACATTATTTTGAAACACTTTCATTTCACTGAGGCGGTATTTTGCATAGAAAACTAGGAAGAACTGATGATTCCTTTATAAAAAGTCCTCTTTTGAGCAGAAGCAAACAGATGGTTTTTATTATCAAAACCAAACAATTTTTTTATCCTGAATCTTTACTTTCCGAGAAAACATGAATTGACACATGAAATCTGAATATCATATTATTGTATTTAGTATTTAATTTCGTTTGAAGCTGATTTCCCTGAAACATTTTCCTTGAAATTCTTTCTAATAAGGCCTGACCTCTTGTTAATTCTTTAAATACATCAAATTGTTAAACCCACTCCCTTTTTCACTCTGCCCTTTGCTAGCACACATTCCGCAGCTGCTCACAACTCAGAAAAACAGGTCCTGCCCTGGGAAGAGAGAGCATCTCGAGGTCCATCTAGAGGTATTTGGGAGAGTTTTAGCAGTTAATCAGCTGCATGCCTAGTAAACAGGGAGAGAAATTTAAATTTAGAAATTTTTTTAATCAAACCTTTAAAAAAGTTAATTCAGGACCTGAAAAACTTCAGAAAACTTAAAACTTAGTTCTGGCTTCTTCAGATAGGTCTCAACATGACACATAACAATGGATGGAGGCTAGACAAACTACACATTTACTTTAGGTTTTTAAAGATAAAAGAAGAATAAAACATTAAAATCTTTCCAGACTGCTAATTTGAAATGTGCAGAATTTAACCTTTACATCCTATTTACAGTATAAGGTATTCCAAATTTACCAGAGATTGTGTATTTGTCAAGGGAGAGAAAGATGATCAGCATAATCTAAGAATGGAAAAGATTAAAAAAAAAAGAAAAAAGTAAACCCAAATCACACCAGTCAGTGTTCATTCATTTGAGAAGAGAGAGAGAAAAGCTCAACAGTTACATACTTAAAAATTCCTATTTCTTCCGTGTTGATATGAGAATGTCTAATAACAAAGCAAAATGAGATGGTACTACCAATAATTATACCCTCATCCTGTTACTGTATTTGAGCTTATACAGCTATAGCTTAAATGAAATGGGACATTTAGCATGAGGCAAAAATGAAACAGAGATATAAATGACTAGTGTAAGTATTTAAATTCCACTAATGAAGCTTACTGTGAAACCAGATGATATTGATTCAGCCTATTAATCTCCCCTTTTTTATTTCACATGTAAGGGAAAGTGAGTAAGCATTGTAGTAAGCACTTTTTCACATTTTTGTAGTTATGTGCTTAATACCTAAACAGGAGCAAAGCTAAAACAAATTTAACTAAACAGTGAGAGAGCCTGGGTTCTTGCTGTGATATCTCTGTTAAATACTCTGGATATATATTACAAGAAAACACATATTTTGGAATGAGTGGAAAAGATTACTATCTACTAATCAATAAAGAGAGCTACTTTTCTCTTCTACTTAGCTGCATTGCTGCACCAGAAGTTTGTAATTAACTTGAACTCAGATTTGCTTGTGAACCAGATACAGGGTTTGGGATTTGCTTTCTCCATCCTTACATGGAGCTGCAGTTAATTCAGATAACATTTTCATTTGGTTTAGAAACCAGGGAAACTTATTTCTCACTGCTCATTGTGTGCTTAGAATCTACCACAATGAACTTGTGGCAGCCTTCATGAAACCAAACTCTCCCCTACTTGAGACAATATTAGACAGCATGTAATTGGACAGCAAAATGTCTGTGCCCAGTGCAGGGTGGTTGTGTGACTTCAAGAAACCCCTCTTGTTCACTGCTGGTTGTAGCCCAGGCAACAGTAGGTGTTAGAAATAGGTACCACAAGCTTCAGCAACATCTTTGCTTACAGCCAAACGGCACCAGTGAGGCAAAATGAAAAGAAAAGAACCAGCACCTTGGATATTCTGTCCCATGGGCTATGCTACAAAACCCCACGTAGTCTGGCAGATCTCCTGGTTCTGCCCTATAACTCTAATAGATATTATCCACAGTCTTTTCAGACATTATCCTTCAAGGTAAACTTGAGACTATAAATCTTTCAACTTCATTAGTCATTAATAAAGAAGACTGATGATTTCATCAGGGAAGTTCCCCTGTTGATGATACACTGTAGGTTACCTCTGACCTGACTCCACGGGCTGAGAATCCATATCACGGAGATGCCTTTTGACAGCACATGAATGAGAATCACAGTATTATGGCAAGTGTGAAAGGAATGGAAATGCAGAGATGAGCAACTTTCACTGTGGAGAACCTCAGATCCAATTGGCATAAAGTTCTTGGTTTGTGGAAGGTCCACTTCAGCAGCAAAGTGGAGAACATGGAGAGCTCTGAAGATGAATGCGCTTTCTCAATTTTCACAAACACAGGGTGATACCAGGGGATTGCAGACCACTACACAAAGCACTGCTTAATCGTATGAATTTCAAGAGACTTTCTCTGTTCATTACAAGGTATTTCTAGATCTACATTTCAGATATCATGTCATTTTGGAAAGTCCTCAAAATCTCCAAGCTTGGTAATTTTCTTTACTCATGTTTGTCAATTTTAATTTCTATACACAATGAAAATTCTTCACCATCCACCTGTTTGCTTCTACAGGTACCCTCAATCTGCTGTTCTACACCATCCTGTGTCTTGAGATTAAACCAAGTTATATTATCCAAAGCCTACTTCACCCCTTTGTGAGACTTAGTTCTAATACGTTTCATGTTTGCTTGCTTAAAATGCCAAAAAGAATTACTGATAAAAATTTTTGGTATTATTTTCAGCCTGAAAGGAAAAAAGTAATACTTAACTCCTGAGCACTTAATCATAAAAAACAATGCAAAAGGACACACTTGTCATTATTTTGCCACTTTTAGCTGCAATTTTTGGACAGAGACTGGACATTCTGGACAACCAGACCTGATTGTTTACTTGTGGAGCTCTGACCTCAGCCCCAATATGGCATTGACAACAGCATGAGTAAAGGTTGAGATGTTAGGGATGGGTTGTAAAATAAGAGGGGAAGACAATGCATTCTTCTCTGTTTTGCTGTTTTGTTTGGGGAGGGGGGGCATTTGAAGAAACAGAAATAGTCATTGTTTAGTTTGGAGTAGTACCATCTGAAAATAATTTATAAAAGCAGTGAATATATTGCCTAAAATACTGTACTATCAAGAGCTCCTGGCTGGGTTCCAGTGCCCAATCTGAAAGAATCTGCTGACCCTGGAGGCTGCTGGATTCAGCCGGAGGCTATGTCTCCTGTAACATCCTTAACACACGAAATAGAAAGAACCAGATGATGTATTTTTATCATGATTTATATGGACCAGGACAGCCAGAATCCAAGCAATTGTTATGCCTGAGGTAAGTTTCTTGATCTTAGAGCTGCACCTACCAGAATATTGTAGTAATAATCAGAAAAAAAATAAGGAACAGTTACAGAGGCTACTGCTCGCTTCAGCAATGAGTATGGAATACACTTTGAAACACATTTAGTAAATCTTGATTTTACTTCAGCGAGAATCAAATGGTACGGATAGTGGGAAATATTTATAGAAATTAAAAATGTGTGTAAAATATAAAAGATCCACTGATTTGGAATTGTTTCACTAAATCAGCATGGCCTAATGTTTTTCATTATGAAGAATAAATTATGTTATCAGCTGTATTACTGCAACTTAATTAGGCACAGCAATCAGATGCAACTATGAAAAACATTTCACCCTACATATGCCTATCACTGTCTCTATCTCAAATTAAGAAAATTCAAGCTTTGTGTTAAGTTTTAAAAACAAACAAACAAACTATAAGAGATCAGAATTTTATTTCAATGCATGAATCCTTGCGAAAACAGAAGTCCAAGCTTCAGTTTCTTAAATGACTGTAAGACAGGATTGGCATTTTGAGAGATAGAAATACGGTTGTTAAATCAGGCAAAGTATGATCTGAAAATAATTTATGAAGGCAGTGAATATGTTGCCTGAAACATTATACTATAGAATATAAAATTATGCAATACATTTCCCAAAGGAAAAAATGCATATTAGAAGACTTATGAAGTTAGAGACCAATTGAGGTTTCTTTTCCATCAGTACTTCAATAGCTCCCTACCTCCATGGTAGCTTCTTATGATGACTAGATTGTATTTCAAATGAACAAAAGAATCATTAAATGTTTGGTTATTATTTCTTCAAACCTTTCTAACATACTTAATAACACATTTACTATTATATTTTGCAGAACCAAGATTTAGCAGAGATAGACAGACTAGCTCAATTTAACACAGAAGCTTCTTAAGCATTTGCTTTAATGAATATGAACAAATACTATACACTTACATTTGTCTTGCCTATAAACTTCCATAGTTCAGCTTGGAATGTACTGTTTCCTAATAAGATAGTACAACATATTCTGACATGATGATGTGCAAGGATTAGGTGAAGATTTGGAAGTATCATGGAAACCGTCTTCCTAACTCATTTTTGTATCTTGCTCCTTCTGCATTTGCATGCACGAAAGAACTGCATTACTTTTAAGAAGATATGTAGACATCCTCTGATTCCAGCTGAATGTACACATTGGTGAAGCAAATGTATTAATTTTTGACTGCCATGGATGCCAATACCCATGTATTTCCATTTTTAATTCTTTATGAAAGAGAATCTGAATGTCAACGTTTTTGAGAGTCATGCATGGCTATTAAACATCTGTGTCAGTACCTATAATAGCTACTTTTTGAAGAAACCTCTCTACAGAGGTGCCTCTAGTATGTGTTTTAACACATAGCTGCCTTTTTCTGTCAGACGTGGTCCAAGTTAAAGTATGCTTCATATATTTCTCATCCTATTACTGAAGAGCACTCAGAGCACAACTACTGAAGACTACATCTGTTCAGGTATAAGAGAAAAAAGTTTTACAGAATCTGTGCTAGAAGAGAACATTTTAAATTCTCATACTATCAAACTGTAACAACTATTCAAATTCATCTAATTAAATCTATAAAAAGAGCAGAAACCTAGTAGAACAAAAAAAAGATAAGCAGAAATTTGTCTCAGTTAAACGGATGTATTTCAGGCTCTTATCTATCACATTACTACAACTGAGTACGCTTAAATATTCTCCAGCACACTCACCTCTTTTTGATGGTACTTAATTGCCAGTTTCAATCTTGCAAGATCATTACCACTCTGTTCTTCTATCAAGCTATTATCATCTCTGTAATTAAGAATAATTTCCAATTCCCTGGAACTCCGTGTCTGATCCAGGAGATCTTTTGCAAATTGCTTGCATTGCTGTGACAGTTCCTCATACTCTGACTTAAACTCATTTTCGACTTTGCTCAGTTCCTGCAGCTCCCAGCTCAGTTGAAAAGCAGTGAGGAAAGGATCCTCACTGGACAAAGCAATCAATGATGGGCTGGCCAGAGCCTTGTAGATGTTGAGTCTGGACCGAGAGTGGCGGAGGCTGTCCACATCTGAGCTTGAGACACATTCGACGCAGTTACAGCGCACCTCGTGTGGCCTGGGCACAGACACCCCTTTCTGCACAAGGAGCTTTATGATTTCGTAATTGTTGGTGTGGGCAGCCAGAATAATAGGTGTGATGTCCGGCGTAAATTCTGAAAACTGCTTGTCCAGAAGCACTGGTGGCACCTGTGAAAGAAGGCAAAAACCCTTACAGGCCTCCTCATTGCACAAGACTTACAGAAAATTAAGCTAAAAATGGTTTACCAAGTAATACACTTACTGATGGATTTTTATTTCTGTCCAGAGTTGAAGGAAACTCTTTAAATATAGCAATTCAATTAGCTATGGTAGTGTCTTTCCAGTTAATCAAGTGCTATAAACAGGGTTTGATTTCTCACAGAACCTGTTTATATGCAAACAACCCATAGACAATGATTTATTAGAGCAAATTATTATATAAACAAGGACGAATTAGACACAAATGCTCCTCCCCAGTCCATTGAAGTGAGTAAGATGGAAATTTTTTCTTGCCTCTCACTGGTTTATCTCAGTTTCATAGGGAAGAAAGAATCGTGCTGGGCATAACTGTGGATGTGTGAAAGAAGCAATGACCATGACACAGGCAAGCTAGATTTAGAAAATAAAATGGTCAAGTAAATGAGAAGAAAATATGTGTTTTCTTAAAGAGAATGTTGAAAATAAGGGTGTATAGAGAAACAAAGATACTTGCTGCAAAGAGCTCAGTGTCTTAAGACTCAGTTCTACATTCACCTGCACAAAGAAACATATTCTGTTTATAGGAAAACAGGGGACTTAGTAGAAGAAAGGTCCCCAGAGACCATTTTTAAAGCCTTTTCTGATATGCATTTCTGTTTTGTCAGTCCTCTTTATCAGAAGAATGTAAGGTTTTTCATTTTAAGCTTGTTTCTTTATTTTACACTACCAGGCTCTAGACTCTTTCCCAGGTCAAGACAAATAGTTCGATTAGTATGATTAAGAATGGAAGTGCAATAAGCCAATGTCAAGCAAGAAAATGATATTGGCTTCATCACTTACAGACTGCATTTGGTCCACAGCTCAATAACCAAGTACAAAACTCAATCCACAGAGCAACACAGAGAGGTGCTCTGAGTGAAGCTCTTTCAGGAGGAAGAAAAAGGGAAATATTTGACTGGAAGTTATCTGAAGGCTAGAGAAATAGATGGCCATCACAGGGGGGAAAAGAATTTTGATGCAAGTCTCACAACAGCACTATGGCCTCACTGCCAGGTGGGAAAAACACAAGTAGAGTGGGGGTGGAAAGTCAAGACTGGAGATCTGGCATTCAGGACCATAATCACACATCCCTATGGAAGCAAAACCTGCCTGGACATAGTGTATTGCTGACCTTAAGTAGCTGTGCCAGATTCTGAGAAGGTATGTGGAGTCAACAGGCCAAAACCCCTTTCCTCCCCTCTCATGCACTCAGACATGCATGCTTGGCTTGGCACTGAGTCAGGCTGGCACTGAGTTTGTTTTAGCACAGGACTGTGGGCTGACTGTGCTGACACACCCACTCACAATCTCATGCAGAGGGTGCAGCTGTCCTCACAGGTGGATGTGCACAACCAGTGGTTCTGAGCCAAGAAGCTTCTGGACAACTTCATTTCTGCTTTCTTTATTCTGAGGTACAAACATAATGGTGTAGCATGTGCAGAGAAACATGGGTTAAGTATTGCTCATGACATAAGGAACCCAGCTGAGAGTATACTAATGAGAATATATGGATGGATGAGAATATATGGATGGAGGGAACACTTGGGTACAAGAACAAACAGAAGCTCTGTGTGCTGTGCCTGGTCTCAGGCCAAAAACCACAACTCTGGAAATATAGCTTCCCAGAGGACTCCATGGCTCTGCTCATGCTGCTCTGTCAGGTCCCTTCCAGGGTACATCTGTCACCTCCTGGCTGGACAGGGGGTACTCAGACCATGTCATTATTCCTGTCTGGTGAGAGCTGGGCTTGAAATGCCTATATGTTTTCTCTCCTGTCTTTGGTGTCAGTGGGGGAAGTGAGACGTGTTTCCAACCCCAATTCTCCAATTCTCACAAGTTATTGTAGTCTTAGATTTGTCTTTTCTTTTACTTACGTATTATATAGGGGAAAAAAAAGAACACTCCACGCATACACACACACTTTTCATGCTCTCTAAATTGCAGCTGTGGCCAGTGCTTTTGAGACTAGAATGGCATGAAAATGGTGGTAGAGTTTCAAACTTTGCATTAGTAGAAATGAGACTTTGGGATATCATAGAACTGAAAAAGGTTTACAGAGAGGCATGTGTTGTGTTCTGACAGTGTCTGCTACAAGCAGTGAGACTCCCCCTTGGCCTCAGATTCAGGGTACCAGAAAGCAAAGGAGAGAGCTGCAAGTGCAGAAAACTCACGGTCAGAAAGCTGTAACTTCAAACTCACTGACTGCTTAGAGTATAGCGCTGTCACTTCACATGTTGCTAGTTTTTTATTTTCTGACAGTACTAGAGTAACATTTGCTTCAAGCCCTGCCAGAACTGAAGGCTATCTTAAACATATCATCAGCTGCAAGCTCTGAAAAATTAAGACACAGCTTCAAAAGACATGGCATTTCAGTGACTGACTTGTCACTGTACACGGGGTCCACTTCCTTACAAGCTGCTTTCTTTTTCTCATAGCTTATCAAAACCTTTCATCTTAAGCTAATTTAGATTCAAGGCTAGTGCACACATTTTGCAATTCATCGCATCAGAATTTACCCAAATATAGAAGTATGTATCACAACTTTTCAGCCTTAACTTACAGAAACATTTAAACTTAAAGGGCAAACCCTAAGACTTCAATTACATCATGACTTTAACCCCTGATCCTTTACCTCCTATTTTAAGATTTTCTACTAATTTAAATGAAAGAGAGAATATCAGAGCAATAAGGTCAAATTATTTCCTCATCTGAAGCAAAATGAAGTACTTATCTTTGAAGTACTGAGTGCTCTCATGGCATTCAGAAGATTTCAACATCTTACAGTTGACCCAGAGTACTTGCTCTTAAGTTATCAGACTTACAACGAATTTTACTTTCAAACTACTAAAAATAATTCTCTTTAAAAAGAACCAAACTAAATAACCAGCATACACTGATATTAGCTACACATTTGGAAGCCTTGACAGAACTCTCACAGAAAATATTCGAGTCTTCCTTAAATCCTGGAGGATGGAAAGATACTAGGTCTTACAATCACTGACTGTGACTGACTTCCCAAGGCTCAGCAGTAGTGCAACTATATTATACATTTTGGAGTTAAGTGTGCTAAGTTTGAGGCTGCTTAAACTTGGCAAAGTCAAATAAGTTTTGCCATCTTACTTTTTGTGAAGAATTTCTACTTCAACAATATTTACAGGGCTGAATGAAGAGGTTTGGTGACTATGTATATTTGTTATGAATGTCTATGTGATTAGTAAACAAAAGAAAACAAAACAGAAAATAAAGGATAGCTCAAGGCCTGAACACTTCAGCGCTCAAGGGCAAGAGATTTTTTTTTTTGCATTTCTTTTCTCTGCACTCAGTGTAGCTGGGAATGAGTCAGTCTGGTTTAGATATCTAACAATTCTTTCAGATACCAACTGGAATGGTCCTCTTCAATGTGTTTATGTTCCCTGTATGGTCTGTGTGAAGACAAGCTCCTTTGCTATGACAGGAAGAGAAATCTAGGTTAAATTAATGCCAGTTAGTTCTGAGACGTTTTCCTGCCCCCATGACATCAAAGGAGAGACCAATTGTTGATGACCTCTGAGACATCTAGGAAAAAGAAAAATATAACAGTCAGTTTGGAAAAGAAAGAGCTTAAACCCCATGTGTGTCCTTTTCTCCATCTAGATTTCTCATAATAGCTCTCTTTACCGCAATATCTCAACAGAGAGACTGAAAACTGCAGAGTCCATTTAACTGCTGTTTAAGTGCAAGAAATCAGAATCTATGGAAATCTATTTCCTTGGGCAAACAGATAGGTCACCTGGCTCTTGCTCTTGTTTATCTATCTGCAATTATTTTGTCTTTTGTTTGTAAATGAAAGCAAATCCCACTTGGTTTTGGGCAGCTAGGGGAATAAATTTCTGAGTCACGTCCATCATGACAGCATGACTGGAGGAAAAAACCTAAAGCAAAGGCAAAAAGCGAATATATGACAGATAAGATGAACACATATGTCATGCAGTACCAAGTTATATAAAGAAATTTTTCTTATAAAAGTGTGTCATCAAAGTCTCAGCTGCTTTATCACTATTTTTCTATAGCTGTCATCAGTCAAACACCTTGAAAGTGCTTAACTCTACATTTCTGTGCAGCCCACAGCACATGAGTTATCCCTATGCATACACAGTTCCATGCTTTACATTCTGGCCTGCTGAGTTCTTCTCTTCTTTGGTTGGCTATTATTGTATCATCATTGCATCACCTGAAATACATCCTGATTAAGACAATGGAAGTAGTTCCCTTGGGAAGGGTTCAAAAAATTCCTCTTACTGCAACTCCTTTACTGTGGACCAAGGCACCAATAAACATCCAGATATATTGAATAACTTAGAGATATAATCTCAAGATAACTTGAAATAAGTTATCACAGTTCTGAGACTCATGTTGAAACCATCCTGATAAGCAACCCAAGATATACATCTAATTTATATAGCTGAAACTGGGGAAGATAAACACTCCCCTTAGCATAGAGCTCAACGTAATTTATTCTTCAGACACAAGCCATGTGCTAACTAGCTCAAAACCTGATTAGTGTGCTATCTCATGCTGGTACTGACCCACAGCTAGCCATGGCTTGGGTCTCCTAACCTGCACTGCTGGGATACAAGACAGGTACTTTTCAAAAGTACTGCATTCATCATTTTGGCCAATTCTTCGGGATGTGTGAAAAAAGAGTATGAACAGTTAATGCTGAGTGTGTTACCTTAGGAGCCTGCTTTTTGTCTGTCTCCTAATGGTAACGGGGGAGAGGCCACATTCTTGCCTCTGTGCAAACCCTTCTCAATGTACATCACATGTCATAATGTATTTCCAAGGCTCAGGCCTAAATGCCCTCATCTGGTGGTAATATGAATCACTGTTAACAAAGGATATCTTCCCCCCACCTAGAATAATGTTTTATGCAATATTATGTCCATTTATTTTGCTGAAAATTTATTTTCAGCTTTGTTGGGACATGACTGGAACAGGGATGTTTATAGTAATACAGAAACCCTGACACATTTAAGGAGGGTTCAGTGCTTGCCTTTTTACAAGTCTGTGAATTTTGAAAAGTTAAATTTACAAGTTTGAGTTATTTTCACTCTTTTTTTTTTTTGAGCGCAAGCTGAGTTTTCAAAACCTTAGATGTGGTTGTTTTTTTTCTTTTATCAGCTACACTTAACCTACCCCAAGATGTGAGCTTTTTAATGCTTGTTCATGCTCATTTTATTACAGAACCAATTTGTGTGTCACAAAAGTCACATCATGGACTGATCACTTCCAGTCTCCATGACAGCCACGTTGCACAAAAAGCATTAATGTAACACATCAAGGAAAAGAATTTGACCAATCTGTTCCTAAAGATATGCAGTGGTGGGTGGATATGTCACACCATTTCCTCACAATGTCTCTGATACTTCATATGCTTTACCTTTGTGCAGCTTAAGCCCATAAATTCTTGTTCTATGAAATGTGAATACACAGAATACTTTATTTCTTTGCTTATTTTCAGTTTTCTAATTTTTCATTCAGACTTTCCTTGTAGGGGCTGGAACATGATAGCCTTTAAGGTCCCTTCCAGCCCAGGCCATTCTGTGATTCTACAATTCTGTGATCTGTGCTCATTCTGATGTCATTAGATGTGATACTGACTTTTGAACATCAATATGGTATCGTCCAGTCTTTTTATGTTAGTCTTGTTTTAATATTCCCTGCAGAACTATCTTAATTGTTTTCAATTCCAATACATACTTGGTTGATTATTTCTGCTCCACTTATAACCTTACATTTTTTCTTCCTGAACTCTTTTTTCACAGAAATAATTTCTTGCTTGCCAAAACCTGAATTCCACTTGTGTCCTGCAAAAGCCTTGAGACTGTCAGTTGTCTGCAGAATTAACAGGCCTCTATTTCATCTAAAATGCCATGAATAATTGCACTGATAAGGATAGATCCCTGCAGGACTGCTCATTTCTTCCCTCTGTCGAATTCATATGTCCTGTTTCACCAAGTAGTGTTGGCAACTCCTGTGAGTGTGGTTTTCTTAGACTGCATTTTGAGTGGCAGTTTATGAAATCTTATAAATCTCGAGCTATATGATATATACTGCTTTTCCCCAACATACAGAGCTTACTATCTGGTGATGAATGATAATTATATTGTTATGACAAGCTTTGTTCCTGACAAATCTTGGTAGACTGCTATTAATGTCTATATTTTCTTTTAGGTACTTACAAGCAGAATGTTTGACTATTTTCTTCAGGATAATCCCTGCTGTGAAAAACTATACATTTATTTTATTTGAAAAAAGAGAATATGGAATGGAAAGGAGATGCTGTAAAATTAATTTATAACAGTTTTCAGACAGGAGCAGAGGAAAATATACTGGATTTGATAGGTTTAGGACATGAATTTGTTGGGTGGAAGTGATATCAAAGGACTTCAGTGCTTTTTCAGTGCTTTATTTCTCTATCTCTCCTTTTTTTTTTTTTTTTTTTAAATTTTATTTCTCCTCCCTGTAACTCTGAAAGAAGTCTGATCCAAAATACTGCTTGTACACAAAACTGCTCATTTCCAGTTAATGTTTTCCGGTGAGCATTATGAGTGAATGGATTTGCTGTTTCATCCATGCCAGCAGCTTGAACAAGGGTGGGAAAATGCTTAAAAGTAGACACTCAATAGAAGACTGTCAGGATGCTCAGAATTTGTTTTCAGGTATGGAATTAACACTTGCTCTCTCCACAATTTTTAAACTGGCAAAGGAGTGTTTCTAGTAAGAGTTCTGGGCATTGCTTGACTGCTCATAATGAGGAGTGACAACCAAAAGTTGTTTTCACTCAAGGGACAGTGAAAGTAGAAAAGTAAAATGGTTTGGAAAAAACATGAGAGCTGAGAAAGAGGAAAGATTTTATTATGGGAAGGATTAAAGGGGAACTTGAATTATGTATTTCCATCATGATAAAGCTCATATATACTTCTCTCAGAGTTTGCATGATGAGTAAAATCAATAGTGAAATATCCTGAATGTTCAAAGAAGATCTAGGGGGGTATCTTCCCATCCAGATTTTTTAAACAGATGCATAGATAATTTTCCCAAACACAGAATGGCTCATAAAGATAAAATCCTTTTAATGAAGCTTAGGTCTGATATTCCATTTCCTGAGAAACTGTGTCTCTGGTCTGATTAGTAAAATGTGGAAAAGCTCTTGATTTTCCCTGTTCATTTTTCTTGTCCCAAAATGTCTCCAGTAGTCAGCTGGAGAGGTGGAAAGAAATTGGCTTGCTTCGACAATGAGGTTTTCAGAGAAATGTCAGAAGAAAGGAGTTCTTAGAATCTTAGCAGGAGCCTTTGTTTATCCCTCAGCTTCTTAGATCTAGAAACAAGAAAAGCTGTCCCACTGGCTAAGGAATTATAGAGATTGTTTCTGAAAAGGAGCTTTTGCAGAAAAGACAGTAACAGATTGGTGCCTCCCTTGGTATCAACAAACTGTTTAGGAGATACAAGTGTCTCAGAGGGTGGGAATTAGCTAAACTTCTCTGCAGCTGATTGCAGTTATTTAACATTGCAAAGTAATTTATGATGTCTTCATGGCTGGGAAGTATATTTAATGTTTGAGAAAATTAAAAGCGTTATACTCACAAAGAACAAAGTGGGAAACAGGCAAATTCATGGAACATTTACAGAAAATGTTTTCTCTATTTTAAAAATATTAAGATAAAGGAACACAAAAGATTATAGCAGAGACAAAGAAACCTGTATCTTCAGAGGATGCAGAGGAACTTCACAGTCAGCTGTTTCATAAGTAAATTATTCCCAGCATGTTATTCAATGGTTTGTTATTTAGCAGAAGGTCTACATTTTGAGCCATACTGTAAATTTGCCATATTTCACAGATGCAAAACAGAGCATTTTTCTTGAAGTATACAGAGGAGACCAAGGCTCACAGAACTATGCTAGGATATGCTGGGAATGAAAGACGTATTTGAGAGTCAAAGGATTGAAAGCTGAATGGTTGATGATATTCTCAGCTGGATTTAATTCCTTAACAATAGACATGTTAAGATCCTCCTTGCATACAATAATCAGTTGAACCATCCTCCTGCTTATGAGGTTTTGGAAACATGTAAGTAAACAAGAAAAGATTGGTGGAAATAAAAATATTCCCTTTGAATTTGCACTGCAAAGAGATCAAAGGAGAAGTGGCAGAGACATGCATTATTATAACCTGCCCTACACAGTGAGAGACATGGGGCAGAAGACTTAGTTAGAGGTACTTAAGGGTACCTTGCTAGAAGGAAGCCTTTGAAACTGATGCCAAGGGGGATGGATTGGCTTAAACCCCTTAATACTCCTTGTTTCAACTTAGGCTTATCTTAGTATTGTATTCCTCTTGAGTTCACCAATTGATTGGATCTTGATCTGTACAGATCTTACAAGCGTGGTGCATCCATGCATAAGAGGTATTCCTAATGTGCTTTAGGATATGGAAATGCTTTTTTTTTCTTTGAGCCTGTGTAAGTATTTTTTTACTAAATTCAGGGTATGCTAGTAAGCAGAGAATTAATAAACAAAGGTCTAAATGAGCAAGGAGCAGGGAAGAGAAATTTAATCTCATCAGCCAGATTGCTTGTACTTAGAGTAAGTGTCATGAAACAAGTTGGTAGCAAATAAAATGGTGGCAGATGTTTTTGCATTTTCTGCAAATATTCAGCAGTACATAATATGAAATGTTACACTTTGAGGGTAGATATTTCAGATTTCTTTTTTTTTTCCCCCGCCAGAAGGCCTCACACACTGTGACAAGCCTGCAAACTTAGATAATATTTTATTACCAACCTTAGTAGTGTTTTAGTAGCTGAGTTGAAAGGGGAACTAATTTTGCCTCCTGCCAATCTGTGGTGAAGATATGGAAGATATGGATCCTGGTACAGGCACAAAGTACAATTGAAACACTTCTGTCAGCGCAGTATGTGACACACATATCCTCTATCCAGAAAACAGTCAGTAAATTGACAAGCTAAATTGGTAGCCTCCCAAGACAAGTAAGCCCCTGTTATCACATTAATGGGCTTTGTCAGTCAGTCCATTGTGACTTTTGAATTTGTTGGATTGCTCCAGCTGGGTGTTAACATGAAGGAATATTAGAAATACTAAATTCCTGCAAGTTTCCCAAAAGATACGAATGTTTGAGATCTAAAGAAAATTTTGGTGTGAGTGCAGCTATGTTACTAGACACCAGAGAATTCATACAAAAACGATACTATGAGTGTATCAGCCTCTTCAAAAGCTTTGATAAGTGCTCATAACATGCTCATAACATCAGAAAGAGGAAATTCAATTGTGATGCATATAGTTAGGTGGAAATCAGACTTCATAAATTTCACTGCTCACAGAGAAATTTGACAAGAGATGGCCTGTGACACAAGGAAAGATAATGGTGGGGTGTGGAAGACCATATATGAACAAGCTTCTTGACAGTGGTGTGTTTCTGTTTTTTAAATTTTCCTAGGGTTTTCCTGTGGCTGAAGGTTTGTATCTCCACAGGCAAGTTCAAGGTAACAGCATTTGAGCACAGTGGCTCCTCATAAAATGATGGCTCTTTGAAAATATTTTTCAGTGGACCACTGCTCAGCCTTGGATTGCCTGGAGGTTTGTGTCCATCAGAAACTGCTGTGCCTTGAGCTTCTTTCAACAGTAGGTGGTCCCATTCCTAAAACATTTCCTGAGTTTCTGCACTGGGCACTGTCACAAAGAGAACATGTTGCAGAAGAATGTCCAGGAGGGTATTTAGCTTCAGATTTAAACACCTAATGATAGCTCTATATCTGAATTATTTTTTAAGCTCCTATTATATCCAGGAAAATTTAGGGCTCGTCTCAGCTGCCTACAGGTTCTGTGACATAACTGCAAGGCCACAATACATGTCTCACAGATACTCTAAGATGCTTCATATTTCACTTACCCACTACATGTGAGCTACTGAGCTGGGCCCCTGTTAATGTAGTGAGTGGAGTCCAGAGAAGTCTTTTTCTTAGCTTGAATTAGACACTTGCATTTGGCCAGCAAATCCTCTTGCTCATCACTGACCTTACTGGATTATAAATATAAGCTATCTGACTTATATGTGAGCAGTAAATTGACTGATTCAAACGGCATTTTACTGCTTAAGATGCTCTAGAGAATAAGAGAGATCTACACAGACATGACATGAGACATGACATGAGACTTTCTGGAGGGTCTCCCTACTTTGCAGGGCAGGAGGGGACAGGGAGGACACATCTCTGCACAGACTCTGAGCTCCACTGCTGCCTTGCCTTCTGCTTCAGGAATCTGAATAGGGGGCTGATTTCCATCCCCTTGCATACATATATCTGTATACAGGTATTTATATATAGCATATATTTATTCAGAGCACAGATCTCAATCTGCTCTATCAAGGGCCAAAGCATTAACTGCTCCCTGAGAGGCTGCTCTAAGCAGAAAAGATACCAGTTTGTTTATACTGCTCCTTTAATGCTTATAAATTTGTTAGCTTCCTAACTCGCATTGCCAAATGTACAAATAATTGGCAATGAGCATTTCTAGACCTTAGAAGACAAGACTACCTCAATCAAAAAAGGTTCTGTTTGTTGAACTTCTCACTCTTAACAAATTTATACTATTGGCCTCAAAGCTTATTCATAACCTATTTTCAGGCACTGAAAAACTGTTAAAATCTTTGGATGAAACTATCTTTGCAGTTGATGAGTTGTCAGGAAGTGAAGGCAGGCAGGTTTCACAAAAAGGATGCCAGGCATGGAGGCTTGTGAAGATGACAGTACAGGACCACTGACTGTAGAAGGGAGAAATTTTGGACATCTTTTTAAATTTGGATACTGTCCCTATTCTGATTATAAGTTTGGCTGAGTGCTGTAAAGAAGGGCTCAAAAAACATGAAAAGAAGGGAAAATAAATTGGCACAGAAAACGTGACTTCCTGAAGAGAAATCTCACTTTTGCGCAGACCTTATTTTTTAACTAACTTTCTAAAGATTTTGAATGTTTTTTTTCTAAAGGGTTTGATTTATTCTGGACTTTCAAATAATTTTGATGATCTGCACTCATCTCCTCATGGTAGGAAAGTACTTTCACTTCTAGCATGAGCTTAAAGCAAGAAATATGAAAATGTCAGCAAATAATGGCAGAAAACTACTTAATATTTCTGAATCTGTAACACTTCAAGTTTGGGTGGAAGTTTGGTTCACCAGCCATCTTTAAAATAAATCTGTATTTGTCATCACCAAAATTTTCTGGATTTCTGCAAGCTACTAAACCAGAGGATTAGATTCATAGCTGGGAAAAGTCATCCTCAATAACACTACCTTCCAGAAATCTATCTATAAGGATCCTGATAGTCAGAATTTTTCTTTATATTGCCAATAAAAAAATGGCTTATCATTTTGTAGAGGTCAAGAAACCGTCATATTTCCCCATATTTTGGCATTTGTCTTTTGCTACTGCTCCAACCGTGGAATATTATGATTTAGCATTTATTACAAGGTGATGGGTGCATGTTGTAGAACACATTGCTTACCTCAGTATTGAAATTGCTAGCAGCTCTGTTTGATGGCACAGGCATACCAGCTTCTAGAGTATTTCTTTAGTAATTGTCACAGGTTTTTCTACTCATCCACCCACCTTAGCTCTGATGCATATAAACACAGACAGTTTGGGTTTATTGCCAAGATATAATGACATTTATGTGCAGCTTTTTTGAACTTGAAAACAGCCAGCAACCTTCTAAAACCACAAAAACAATACTTCTGTAAATTCTTATCTCCATCTCATACGCAATTAGTCAGCTCCACCTTTACAGTGCGCCTGTGCTACATGTTGTTTTCATGTGCCCAAGTGGTTTTATAAAAGACTGAATATGTGGATAGGCTATTATATCAGTTTCATCCATAAAATGAAATATCCCCTACACAGCCTCTCCCATTCATCCATCTATCAATATGTCAGAAAATTATGACTAATCAGACACCACTGGGAAAAATATACTCAGCTACCCACTCAGGCAGCTAGCAGTGGAAAGAAACAACTTTTTGCCCTCATGTTCCACTTCAAGAATATGTACTTCAAGCTCGACAAAGAATCTCTGCAATGCCTCCTCCATACTCATTACTAGCTAGACTGTCATTAATCACAACATTCAAAAAAGACATTTAGTTCATAAACTTCTGTGGGAGACATTTTCAAAACAAAAATGATGCTTGAATCTCAACAGACAAAGAATATCCCACAAGAGATTGTGACTGGTATTTGGCAAAGTTACTGGAGAAAGAGGTTTAGATTAGCAAGCTACCAAGCATCAAGTAGTGCCCATAAAATCTTTCTTTCTGCCTCCTCTTGATCAATATAACTCCCAGTTCGGTTACTAGGGGAAAATTTGAAAGAGCATTAAAAAATATCAGGTTTAACATTTATATAAAGTCCATCGCAGGCATTCTGGACCTATAACCTGTATACATTCCCTGGTCTTCTCCATCAGGGGCCCGCTGTTACCAGGAGCAAATACAGCCCTGACATAGGAGCTTCCCCACATACACCAATGGGCTGTGTGGCAGTGCAGGGCTAGGAAAATTATATCCCATGATCCTTGGAAAGAAAACAATGGGCCAAAGCTGCCTAAATGCCCTGCACACATTAAGGGAGACTGACACTGAAGCTGGTTACAAGTGCAGCTCCAGAGAAGAGCATTGGCTTCATCTCAGGACCCTGGGACTGCTCAAAGGGCAATTTCGAGAAGTCCAAAGATACTAAGAGACATCAAAAGAACAGAGTGGGGGATGTGGCCATATGTAGGGAATCTCCTAGGAGATAGGAGCTCTGTCAGGCCTGATAGGAGCTCTGTCAGAAGAGCAGCGTCTATGCTGCCAGTATTTCAGGAATGGAAAATGATTCTTCAGGCTCTGTGCTACTTTCATGCTGTTTTCTGACTCTTCGCTTTTAGACTTTGTTTCTGGGAATGCTGCTAGACTGAAGGCACTTTGCCTGCAAAACAGTCTAGCTTTGTTGTTTGTATTCCTTCCCAGATAGCTTAGGTGAGTGCCTGAACATCCACAGAGAAGTCTGTTCCACTGGCCTAAAAACTATACTGTACAACACCCTGGATACTTCCTCACCCCCTCATCCTGGCTGTTCTCTTACAGTCTTTCATTCTCTCCAAAACTACATAGCAACACTGATTAAAAAAAAAATATATAAAAATCAGATGTTGAGATACATTTTGGTATAAGATCGGTCACTGTTTTTTCCTGATGAGAATTGCATCAGTAGATTCAAGTGAAAGACAACTTGTATCACTCTCCTCTTCTACTTTCCCACACTCCCAATAATTATCAATCAGATATGTACTTCAAGATTTATAAAATATAACTTTAGCCTTTGGCAGCAAAACAACACCTTTTCTCTCCCTACCTCCCAAAAAGTCCCACAATAGCAAGCTTTCCTAGCAATCACCTGATAACTCTTCCTGTCCAAGAGCTCACAATAGCTGCTAGCACAATCAATAGCACATAAATACCACAGCATTCCCGAATTCACGTCTGGTTTGTGAGATGTCAGAGCTGCCATCTTCTTCCCCATGAATTCTTACCTCAGCCATCTCTTCCAGATGCCATTCCTTCTAACAGCATAAAACCACAGCTTGCTGTGGTTACCTCTTCCACAAAACATTCATCCCTTTCCTCTCAGTTTTTTCCCTACAGATAAAGGCTAGAACAGACCATACCTAAAGTCTACCATGACCAGAGAGTACTAAAGAGGCCCCTACATACTGATGAGGGAGGGTTGCTCACAGTCTGTCTGAAGAGAAAATAGTAACTTAAAAGCTGAATCTTTCAGTCCTTCAGAAATGTCTCTATATTTAAAGTTTCAGAGGTTTGGGTTTTGTCTCTTCTAATAAATACTTTTCCCAAATATTTAGACATCAGATTGAACTTAGCCTTTCTTGGGCCTTTGAGAAATTGCCAGGAAAATCCATGAAACTCAACAAAAAAAAAGTTGTATATGCCATGGACTTGCATTTTTAGAGGCCAACACATGGACGAGCTGAAGCCTGGCTTCCTGGCTTGACTTTGGCAGAGTAAGTAGGGGCAGGGCTTTTGCATAAAGTAGTTTATGATGGGACTTTACTGCTTGTCGTTGGTGAGCAAAAGGTCTCTGAATATTGCAGCATGTGGATATAGTTTATTTTCAGCTTCCTACTTCCAGCACCATGCCAGCGATTTCTACTTTTCTCTGCATGTGAGCCAGGCACATATCACAGTGATCACATCCTTCCCTGTCCCAAAGTTCTCCTTCCTCTAGCAATTCCCTTGTGTTTGCTAATGCCAGTCTAGCATTAGCTCACTATTTTTTTACACATCTGCACATCTATCCCTAGAGTGTCCACCCTTTCAAAAATACCCTCAAGTATCACAAGACTGACATATAGTAGTGAACAGAAGGCATAAAAGCACTGTCATGTGCTTTTTTCTGCTAGTCAGACAATGCTGTAAACACTGCAGTCAGGTTTCCAAGCCCTAAAGCAAGGCAGCTAATACAATGCTACATGGATTCAAGTCTAGTAACTGAGATTTCACCTTCATTCATGTGATTTGCAGCATCCTTAGAAGGCAGCTATACCTCTTCCTTAGTCTTCCCTGAATATACACAAGTATCTGGATGGTCAAGCACCCAGCTAATGATCAATGCCTGTGTTCCTTAAGCAGTAGAGCACACTATGATTTAGATAAAGGTATTAATTTTTTATTCTGCCTAATCCCCAGCTCACCTGTGGATGTTGCATGCAACTTAATAAGACAAAAACGTTTTCTGTAGATACTAAATTTAAAATAACAACTTCACCCCCCCCTTAATTTGGCATTCAGATATCCCTCAGGGTATGCAACAAGTGACTTGGCAGATAATTCAGGACATATGGCTTTGAAGAATGATAATTTAAAAGTACTTGGATAAGTTTCCTCAACTCATTCACATTAATTTGTGCTATTCTCATTTACTTATCCTCGAGCAGCTGGTACAGCTAAAAAGTATAGAAAATATAATGAATATAATGCAAGTAACAAAAAAAAACCTTTTTCTGAGTTGGATTAATGTATAGTGCAAAAACATAGCTCAAAAACTGAGAAACAGGAGGAGTTCAAGGACAGTTCAGAACTGTTAAACCTCCATGCCTCATCTGTAGTCACCAGGGGGCACCAGATGTACCCATAGATTGGTAATTAGGTTAAAGCCATTGTAACCTATGTGGTCTTTGAAATGCTGAGCACATCACCGACGGCTATAAATTAGAGCCCCACAGCTGAATGATCAACAGACTAGAGAGTTTAGATCTAACAAAATCTGAACATTGTTTTACAGGTTGTGAGTTTGAGGGGAATGGGGCTGGGGTTTATTTGTTTGTTATGTTAGGGTTTTGTTAGGGTTTTTTCATAATTGGAGCGGTTAATTTGTTTGTTTTGTTTTAGTGGGTTTTTCTTTTGTGTTCTTTTATTTCTTTTAGGAGAAGGTGTAAATTGAGATTCAGTGGCATCTCCTAATTTGGAGATGTTGGTTATAAAACTTTTCCAAAAATGTAAAACCAGATTATTTTAACTGTACACATTTATTCTTGGTCCGAATTAACATATTGTTACATTTTTCCCCTTTTCTTTTGCAACACTTAAAATGTTCAAAGCATTGAATTTTGGAGGATAACCAGTTCTTTTAAAAGATACATTTTAGCAGTCCTGAAGAATTGTGTCTTTCTGTTGATACAAGAGGACCTGTTCTTCTAGCTTTCTGACATTGATAATGAGCGCTTGAATTACGTAAGAAATTCTGCGCTTAAAAATAATTTCTTTTTACAAATATAGCTACATTATTGTAAGAGGTGAACCTGAAATTAGCTATGCATCATACATAGGGTATTATCTCATGGATATAAAAAAATAGTGAGAGCTAATTCATTTACTTGTGAATCATAACAGTTTTTTTCCCAGTATTTCAATGTTCATAACTTTTATCACTAATTAAATATTTGGAAAATTGTTTTTTGTGCTTGGATTGGAAGTATTTAGCAAGGTGTTTTTCTTTCTATTATTATCTGTCTTCTGTAGAAAGAAAACTCTTCATTAGGGACCAAAAAAAGAAGAAAAAAAAAAAGAAGAAGAAGAAAAAACAACCACCAAAAATCACCACCACCACCACCAACAACAACAACAAAAAAACCCCAAAACAACAACAACAAAAAAAAAAACCACAAAAAAACTCCCAAAAACCACCCCCCCAAAAAAACCACCAACCAACCAACCAACCAAACAAACAAAAAAAAAAACAGCAAAAAACAAAAAAGGTCCTACCTTGACCTCACTGTATCTATGGCAAAACTCCCACTAACTTCAAGGGGCCAGAATTTTACCACACATGACCAGATTTATTCAAAGAAGTAAAACCAAACAGCCAAAGATATCATGCTATTAAAAGCACAGTCTGAAATCATTGTCTAAACAATATGTCAAATATTTACAAATACCAGTAATCAAAAAGTAGAGTTGTAGTTTGAAACAGTTTCAAAAGAAACTTGAAGAGGAAAAAAAAAAAACCTTGAAGGAAGAAAAAAGTATATAATAAAAATATATTACAGCATTTAATTCTGAGTATTCAGATTTTATATCTTTAGCCCATTGGAATGATTTTTCAGCCAGAAGGTATTTTTTTATTATATTTAATTCATTGTGGCATTACTGCAAAATGCCATTGGCATTTGCATTCTCTTCAGCATGCCATGTTCCTAAAAATGGACCAGTGCATTTATCAGTGAATTATTGCACACATGACACCCACAGAAGCTTAATCGTTGTTGTGATCCCCCGTGCATACAACAGAGAACACCCATAAGCAACATTTTTGGTAAAAAGCCATTTTTATAAGCACTGGCTTGCAAGCAGTGCTTATGGTGGCAATGGGCAAACCTAGCCTTGTACAGACACAAAAAGAGATATCTCTGTTCAAATGATTCATGATTATTCTTCACACTTTATAGCAAGACCCCCAGCAGGTGCAACCAGGGGAACAAAGAAAGCATAGGAGGAGCAGCACTCTCACACCAGCCAGCAGCGGACTCTGGCACTGAAAAACATGCTTAACCTTCAGCACAGAGAACAAGCCTCTAGATTGGAGCAGTTTGTGGATAATTTAACATCGTAGTATTCACACAAAAAGTAGCCTATCTTTTGTCTGCTACAGAGTGAATCTTGCCTAATACAAGTTTTACTGTTTGTATGCAAGAATTTTCATTGCAGCAGCTGTGGCACATACAAAAACGTAGTCCTGAAAGTCTGAAGAACAGTCTGAAATTTAGTCAGCTATTGTAAGGTGAATCTGTAGACTCCCAAGGCCAAAAGGGGTGTATGCTGTTTTAAAACAAGTAATTGATAAAGACAGCAGGAGGAGTTCTCCAGGGAACTCAATTTTTCTCCATTGCTAAGGGGAGCCCAGGGAGCCAGACCAGAGACGAGACACACCTTTGGATGACTACCATCAAATGGTGTGAACTCTGCCCTGCAAACAACAACTTTCACTACAGAGGCTGGATAATGGAGACACAGGGGTTTTAACTGGTTTGGGATGGGGCTGTGCCCTGATCCTTCAGGGCCCTGGTACACTGCATTGAGAAATTCCTATGCACTGTATTCTCATCTGCGCTATCAGTTTAGGAAAAATGAGATGAGACAAACATAATGTGAGTACAGTTTTCTTCCCCTTCTCTGACATAAATCTATTGCCATTTTACAGTAGCTCTGCTTTTACTATCTAGAAGAGAAGGCAGGCACACATTTGCAGAAAGACCTAGTATATTTCTTTCTTAAACAAAGAAGCATAGAATTCATGTTATTTTATCAGCAAAAATTATACTTTTTACCTATTATCTGCAATTCTATCCATGGCACATACATTATACTGCAATTAAAGTATATTGTATGCAATTTCTGTAAAAGACCTGTGATCATTTCAACATACTATTCATTGAAATGCATTAATAGAGTGCCTATAACACACAAAAGTTGAAATCAGTGAAAATAGAATACAATAGTATAGCTACTTTTAAGGTTTTTCTTCCTAGCAGAGTCCTAGGAATATCATAATTTATGGGCTATGTTATCCTGTCTCCACTATTTTCTCAAAATGAGAAAGATTTGCAAGAGGCTAGATACTTCCCAGAGATGTCTCAAGGTAGTTCAAGGGAAAGCAGAGTAGGTATCAGATCATGAAAATCATAAAAATTATTTTGTCATGAAATCAAGAAAATGAGATTATATTCCTTTGAGAGAAGACAAGGGAGAAAGGGAGGGGAATTTACACCTTTTCTGTTGTACTTCCTAGGATGGATGACTACTTGAGATAGGACTGAAGTTCTGATCAACTGGGTCATGTCTACCAGTTTTGCCTTTCTGGGTTGGGATATGATGACCTCTACATGGATGGGTTAAAACATTCATTGACTTTTATGTGAGTTTCATAATTAATTCAAATGGACTACATATTAACACTTCTATTCTTTTTTGAATTATTTGCTTCTTTGTATGATTAAAGATTTCCCAGCAATATCTGCAGGAATAATGTTATCATTATACAGAGGGGAGTCATAGGAAAGACAAAGACAGACTTTTAACCAAGGCTGTAGTGACAGGAAAAGAGGCAACAGTTTTAAAATGAAAGAGGGTGGGTTTAGAATGGACAGAAGGACGTCTTTTTTTACAATTAGGGTGGTGAGACACAGGATCAGGTTGCTCAGAGAACTTCTAGGTGTCCTATCCATGGAAGTGTTCAAGGTCAGGTTGGATGGGGCTTTGAACAACCTTGTTTAAGGAAAGATATCTCCGCCCATGGCAGGATGTTGGAACTAGACTTAAAGACTTAAAACTTCTTAAAAGACTTAAAACTTTTGACTCAAAACAATTTCTGACTCTATGATGTATAAACATAGATGATTGCAATTCATACAGAATCAAAGGAATTTATTTTCTAGTTTTAAGTGCTGCATGCATGGATGATGTCTGATTTTGTTTTTCTTTTTCTTACTCCCTTTGCACAGTTCTTCTCTTTACATTAGACCAGACTACAAACTCAGAAAATCCTGCACATACCTGCTTCTCTCCGCTGGGCTTCTTGTGATTTAACAGCAGCTCCACGGCCCCAACCACCTCCTTCCGTATGGCGTGCAACAGAGCATCTCCCACATACACATTAAAACTTAAGAGCAGCTCAATGAGCTCAAGGTTCTCATTTTCAATTGCAATAAGGAGTGCAGTTCTTCCCAGGGGATCAATGCAGTTAATATTGATCTTGAAATAAATTTCTGCCTCCTCCAAAGCTTTCTTTACACTGGCGTAATCTCCTTTCTCCACGGCGTTCAGATAGGCTTTCTCTGAATGAGACAGTTCAGATTCTGCCCGGACAATGCGAAGAGGGATACGATCTCTGTAGGGAGCATTGACGCTTCTTTTGTAGTAGAACTGGGCCATATTTTATGCCATTCTAATACTTTGTCTCTGCAACATGAAAACAAAGATGAAATCAATAATTGACCTGGGGGGTATGGTGCACCAAATTAATATTTGCAATATGTAAGTATTTAAAACTCATACTAAAAAGTGATGCTGAAACACATACAAAATGCTATCGATAGGGCACGTAAGCAAAAGCAGAGGCCAAAACACCGCTTATTTTTAACTTACCAAGTCAGAGCATATCTGTCAGAATACCATTTGCTTATATGCTTTTTTAAAATCTGTGGCAAACCAGAAATTATATGATACAACACAGTTTACCACCAAAAGTGTGGCTCCACTTCATCCTTAATCTCCTCATTCAGTTCTGCAAGGACTTAGAGAGCACAGTCGCCTGTCTCAAACACTGTGAAGTCCACAGAAAGACTTTGACATGGGAAAAGCACAGAAGGTGCACAGAAGGATAGTGACCACCCCAGAGGTGAGACAGAGGTGAGATCTGGTTAGCACATCCTGGTCGGTGCATCCCAATGAAAAACTCCCACTGCAGCAAACTGTGTAGAGAAACAACTGCTCATACACATATCACTTATCAAACAAAGATCACCCCAAGTTATGGGAAAGATGGCATCTGCGACCACCAATGACCACCAAAGCCTCCCTCTACCCCTCAAACATGCCTCCGTGGATATCTTGAACTTGGACTGTAAGATAAAGCACTACTGCAGGGACTTGAGATAAGTTAAAGGTGCTACTATTGTCCAAGTGTTGTCTCAGACCTAGGGGGAGGGTAACAAATCCTGGGGAGAAGAATGGCTTGCTGAAAATGGACATAAAGAATATAGAATGTATAGGTCACAAGGAAAGGCAATTCAAGAACTGCTGAAATCAACTCCAGCTGGGTAAAAGGTAATTCCAATGGAGAGATGGTCTCTGATATCCTACAACAACCCATGTGTTGTTTGAGGATTGTGTGTGGACAACTAAATGCAGTTTTTACATCTTCCTAGTCCTACTCAAGTACCCTGACTTACCTGTGGCAGGCACAGACTGCACAGCTCAGTGGTGAGCTTCCCTACTAAGATTTTGATTCAATCTCATATGCTATTAGAAAAACATTCATGTAAAATGTTTTTCCAACCAGAGCTTACTAACTTATAAATTAAAACTCAGAACCTAAAAGGAAAAACAAAATCCGTAGGAGAAAAATTTCCAAGGACTGGTAGATAATAGTCACAGTTTTGATTCTGAACTACTCAGTCCTAGAATTAATACTGCATTAATAAAACTAGAATTAATACTGAAACATAGCAGCTATAAAACAACTCTAAACTCTTACATATAATAAAAGTATATCATGTCTGTGCTTTTATTCAAGGACTTTGCAAAAAAAATTCCTTCTAGCAAAAGTATTTTCTCCTGGTTCTATCTTCCAGAAAAGAAAAAAAAAAAAGGGGGGGGGGGGAAGAGAGAAGACAAAAAAATTGACCTCAAAGAACAAAGTCCACAAAAAATATTTCCCCCTGCTGTTCAGCTGGAGGTCGAGCATCTTATTAGAGAAAAAACTGTAGCTTCTCGTAATTTTCTCAGCTGATAATGCAAGCTGCATTAACCCACTGCCTTTTCCTCCACTTTCTTCAGTCATCAAAACAATATTTCTGTTGAGGTTCTATAGCAAGCTATAGTATATATTTTTATTATTGTGAGGTTTTCATTCATCAAAAAAAAAGTCACTAAACACTGTGAGGAACATAGCAATTATTCTGTTCCCACTTTTCTTAAGCAGTGCAATGAGAGATATATACAAAGGCTGTAACTGAACTGTTTTCTTCGTTTTCCAGAGCAGATCAACACGGCTTGACATAGGCAGGAAAAGGTAAAGAAGACATATGAGAAAGAACTCTCCTCCACATCCACATACAGGAGCTGAGGCATCACAGTCCTTTGGAAGATGTTTCCCAGTTCTCCCTACAGGGTGGTATCAGTCTACAGTCTGGGATACTCGAGGTTGCACAGTCTGTTTGGATTACATTCTGTTAATCTCACTCTAAGTAAAATAAAGTTCATATCCATTGCACAGTTTTATACCCCTGTAGCTGTTATCATGTTCTTAACGCACTGTATTTCATCACTTTACTTTTCATTCTTTCGTTTCAAAACTGCAAGTTCAATTCAAGGAGGTGAAAATTTTTATGTTCAGATCCAAATTAACAGACATAAGTGTAGTTCACAAGGAGGTAGTTACAAGAAAGGTGGACTGCCATATTCCATGGACATCCATGGTCACTTTGAGCTTCATTCCCCTGCTCCCAAACTCAACTAGATTGGGTGTGGACGTGGGAGGGCATCCTGCCTGACTCCAGCTGCCACCTGACAATGACTTGGGTATCAACACAGGCTCTATTTCATACCTGTCAGGCAGATGTCAAGCTAACCCACAACCATCTACACACATTATTCAGTTTCTTACTATCTACAGAGCTCCCCAAGACCCCAGAAGAAAACAGGGACTGCAACTGGGAGGCTAATGTTAAAGGCTCCTCTCTCTTGAAAGCACATGAATAAACAGATCATTGTCTCCCCATTTACTATGAGAGAAACCATGAATTAACTTGTATCAATGAAACTGGGCATCAGAGACATTTATTGTAGAAGAGTACAGTCACCTACAGATAGGATCTATCATGATTTCATGAGGATGATTTGAGGGTTTCTTATTTCTTTGTTTTTCTTCATTTTTATGTTAAGTCTGATGAAGATCTTTTATTGCTTTGCTGTAAACAATGAGGAAAATACTTGTTGGAGCCTGTTTTGTTTACCTCTTCTTCATTCGTGAGAAGTAGATCTAAGTTTAGTTTGTCTCTTTTAGAAGAGACATATTAAACACACATTTTCATTCTTCTAAATAGCTGTCCCCTGCTAATCTCTATTTCTTGCCTGCACCAATTCCTGAAATTAATTATCCATAAATAAAGTTTTGTCATAAGTAAAATTCTATGTTTACATGCAATTAGAAACTAGAGATTGATTGCTGATACAATACAGTCCTGGAAGGTGATATAAAAATCAAAGAGAATGGTTCCATGGGTATTTACAAAAATAAAACATTTATATTTATTTTATCTACAGGTAGACAGTGTTGTGTAACAACTGTTACTGTGCCCTCACATGTAGATGTGTGCATATGACATTTACATGGAGCTGTAAGACCTAGCAACAGCCAGCAGCAGTACAAAAGTCTCCAATTGCTTTGAGTGTCTCTGCAGGAAGAAGTCTAAAGAAACAAGAGATCAAATACACTGGGCCAGTGTGAGGAGAATGAAATAAAAAAAAATTATGATACAAACTTATAAAAAGTGTAATTATAGTTTCTACAGAGTCCATATAACTGACATAAAAATACTTCAGAGAAGAAATAAAGACAAAATAATTCTATATAGTGCTTCCTGCCATGCCATGGAAATATCAGTAACACCTGAGCAGGAGAAATAGATAAAAAACAGAAATCATAATACTCTGACAGAAAAGTGATTCTTATGAGAAAGCATTTTTTTCTTAATAGGCAGTTTTGATTGCACCTCTTAGAGACCACTGTTTCAAATTATATGTGACTGTTTCTTTCATACGCTGTTTTTCAGGGAGGAATGGCAATATTCTACCTTCTTTGCAAACCTTTACCATTTCCACACAATCATTATTTAATAATTTCATATAAGAAAAGCTGATGTTATTAATTTTAAGAATCCTAAATAAATAATTTGAATTTATTTTCTGCTGCTGTATCATTCTGTATATGTACATATACATGCATATTATAATCACAGATATTTCCCCATCAAAGGTCAAGAAAAACTGCAATCAGATTTTCTTGGCGCTTATTCAACCTTATTTGCTCCCTCTACATATATGATCACATCCTCCCTATTTTTCCAAAGGACCCTGACTTGCATTTCCCTTGCTTGCTGTCCCCCTATCCCAAAACAGTCATAGCCAGGTGTAAGAGGAAAATCAGAGTGAGCCACCAGCAGGCACCAAAGGCTTCTGTGAAGAGCCACTTGTATTACTGCTCACAGATGTACTGCAAACCTTTCAGGGACAGAAAGAAATCCCAATGACAGCACATCTCCTTCAGCAGATGGGCAGTGGGAGATATGTGGATATGCTTCTTAGTATCCACATGTGCAGCTTCTGAAATCCTCACTGACAACCCTTCCAAAGGTACTTTATTCCCAGCACTTACCACTGTTAGACTTACTGTAGCATTATAGTATATATAGATAGATAAATATAGTATTATACTATATAGCATCTTCCATATCATCGAAAGCACATTTCTGATTTTGCGCATGAATTTATTTTTCAGACTATTTGCATTTAAAAAAAAAAAGTGAAAGTTCACAAGTAACTGGCATCACTCTGCTCAGGAAACCAGAACATTTGTGACAAGTGAATAACGTGCTGATTTCTCTGCGATCTTCTGAAACTATTTTATACGCACTTTTCATGGCAAAAGAAAGTTTCTGACATTTTCTAGGTTCATGAAAGTATGAAATTTTCTTTCTAAAATAGATCTGTGACATACCAGCTTTAATCTGACACAGAACCCTATTTGATACACAGTAAAAATGATGTTCAAAGAGAATTTTGGAAAGCAAGACTAGCTCTGATAAATCCCAGACCAAATGAAGCATAAAGTTCCTTCTCCATCAGTCACCAGAACAGACTGTTTCATTTAAACAAAAAGAAAAGAAATGCAGATAAGCCTTTGATTTCTGAACCCAGCACGAGTCCAGATACTGCCATATGTCTATACATCAACTTTGCTGTAGCACTGGGGTCAGCTGGATAGGCTGTGCCCATACCATTAAACATACTTCACCCCAAAAAAGAGCAGCTGAATGAGAACTGTCTACTGGGAGGAATTTGGGGTCCATGCTAACTCCTACACTGTGCCTGGAAAGCGTGTAGGAAGATGTTAATTTTATTGAGCCAGCAATTGGATTGATTCCAGGGAACAACCGAACAACTCAAGCAACTTTGGCTGGAGGTGATGGAGTTTCACTGATCATGCCTGCCTTCTAGCACTGTTTATTTTACAATTCTTATAGCTGGTGATACAGTATGTGGGGTCCTCACCTGAAAGTGATATTTCACTGTTAGAACTACAATCACTTTCAGATTTGAAAGCTAACAATGGCAAAAGTAG
This sequence comes from Rhabdornis inornatus, assembly GCA_013397075.1. NCBI lineage: Eukaryota > Metazoa > Chordata > Aves > Passeriformes > Rhabdornithidae > Rhabdornis > Rhabdornis inornatus. The sequence goes on from VWZS01002843.1 coordinate 130,289, forward strand.
CAATTTGGACTTTAACACTGATTCACACACACAGGATGTAAACTGAATAACTCAGTATGGTGTATGTTCCCTGTAAGGGCATTAATTTGGAAAAGGGCTAAACCTCTTGGTTTTGCTCTGGTTTGAAATGCCCTATAACCAAAGTTTCAGTAAAGCAAAGAACATGACCTAGTATACAGCTGTAGTGGCTGATGGGAAGCAGGCTGTCATGTGGTCTGCTTACATGTGTTCTGGCTTCACAGTCAGGAAGGCAGAACATCAGCTACAAGGAACAACTTTTAGGGTCCAAGGTACAATGGTTACATGGTGGATTAAACCTCACCAGCATTTTATATCACCATCTCAAGAGATTAAGACCTAGGAAAGTGTGAGTCTGAGACACTGAGTGTGGTAAACCTCTGATGAGGTGACAAAGATTACTTACTTCGATTTTTTTGATAAAAGACAGGATGCAATTTCATAGACTTTTTGGGGGGTTTAAAGCATGGTGCTTCATATATGGAATAAAGATGGTCTCTAAGTTTACTTAATGCCAGATGGGAGGAGACTTTTACCTTCTAGGGCTGATGTTACACCAAATCTTGGTTGAGAATGACAGATTCTTATAACAATGACCTTTAAAGTCTACAAGACTACTGTCAGACTGAAGTTTGAGAAAGATCAAAATATAAGCAAAAGACTGTTGAGAGACATTAGAAATTATTAACAGATCTTAGAGGAGTAAGATGATTTGTGGTCAAGCATACAGTATTGCAAATCTGCATATTTTTTCAAATAAGAGATATTCAAGAACTTGATTCTTCACATACACCTAAAACTGAGCCTAATTTCATTTACCCTGTGGGCAAAAATCTGATAGCTCACCCATGAGAGAAAAGAAGAGCATCACTAGGTCACGGAAGTATCATTAGATGACAATATTAAATTAGTTAATCTTTCCAGTTTATTTAAACTAAAAAAATGCGCTATTGATAAAAATATAAGAGACACAGTTACCTCTTGCTGATGAGTACAGCATTCAAATATCCTCAGGAATCTGTGGGAATGACCTTGAAGCTTGAACTATTTGTTCTTGCTCAGAGGAAAATAGCGATGTGTTTAAACCTGCTACCAGAGCAAAGGAGAGAAAGAAAGATTTCCACTGACTGACATGAACTTGTTCTTTGAAATGATGAAGCATGAATGATGTGACTCCAGCCTACACTCAGTAGGCAGCCAGTTTAGGGTGGGAAGGACAGGGAAGGCAATAACACAGATAATGATCTTAATGAGTGACTGCAACATCCAGTTGAGTCGACCTTCCTGTCTCCTTGGCTGGTGTTTTTCTCCTGGGTAAATTCAAGGAGCTCTCCAAAATAGTTTTCAAGATAGAAGTACTTCAGTGTCATCTGGCTACACAGAAGGCTGCCTTCCAGCATTTCCAAGAGTAGCAGTGACCTAATGCTCTGTGGATGTGATCCTGCAGCAGCCACACAGCACGGCAACATTTCTCAGGGGACGCGGGGAGTGGGCTGTCCCTGCTCATGGAGAGGGTGGGTGGTCTTTCCCCAAATGAGAAGAGGATGGGAGAAAAAACCTGCACACAATCAGTTGAGAAAAGAGTTGAGCAGAAAGGGTCTGACTGCAAGTTCACTTGAGGAGGAAAGGAGAGAGGATGCAGATTAGGTTGGGAAATAGGGGACAGGAGCATTACTTGTGAGAATTATGCCACAAGTAGCAGTGACTTTTCTCAGTTTCAGGGTATGTTTCCACACAGAGCCACATGTCTTCCCATGTTTCCTATGATGAAGTACAAGGCAGCATGCAGTTTGGCCAGAAAAGGGAGAGTTTGGGCAGACTACCCAAATACTTTTAGTAAAGACTTGCTAATAAAAACACTCCACTGTGGGTCCATTTTCAGATGCACAAGCTAAGCCTGCCCGAGGATGAGTTAAAACACTTTTCAAATATTTAGGGCCAATAGAGAGCCAGCTGTGAAGAGATTTGTGTTCATATATATATCCTCACATAGCATTTTAGTACTGGCTGCTGCCCTGAGAGTGGTATGTGTATTTTGTAGGGAACGTCAAAAGAGGCTGAACTTTAAAAAAACCCAAAAACTGCCAATAAATAAGGGCTAGTTAGGGAAAACTGTTCAAGTTTTGGAATTTATTGGTCTGTTTCCACACACATTCTTAGTGGTTCTGCCCTCACACTGCTTAGAGACACTTGAGTCAGTGAATTTTATTAATTTTAATAAAAGACTTCATGAAAATAAAATCAGGAAAATTTATTGCCTAAGCTCACCTACCAAAATAGTCCAAAATCTCAAGTAAAAAGAATTTTAATTATCAACCAAATTGAAATCAAATAGACATCAAAGCAAACCATTTAACCTCAATAGCAAAGAATGTTCCACAACTTACTTAGATAACACTATATGTAGTTCGACAAGTCTGTAAGACAATGATCACCCATTGGTAACAAATCTCAACAAAAGAATTTGATTGAAATCAGTCAAATGTATAACTTGGTTGGTTAACTTGCCTAACAGTGAAACCTATTTACTATCTGGACCAAAGACTGACAGAAATAATGGTATTTTTTTCCTCAATAAATTGTACGCTTATGTGATGACTAACCCCTTCCTGCCCTTGTAGCAATAAAGACTTCAAAACGACAAGCCCTATTTGCCAGAAGTCATGAAATGACAGTTTCATGTCACTCAGGACTTAAATGTATTGCACAGAACATGCCCTAATGAATAGCTTGACAAGGTATTATATAAGGCTTCTTAAATCCAGAGGAACAGTTCTTTCCAGAAATTTGCCTGCATGGTCAAATTTTCATTTATACATATGCCCAAAAAACAATTCAGGATTAAAAGTTTCCTGAAAAATTACAACAGAAGTGAAAAATATAAATAGTAACAATAAGAGAATTCTCATTGCTAGAGAGTGATGGCACCAAAAAGCTGTCATGTGGATTCCCTGGCTGACAAGGGCATTTCTATTACAGTGCTCTATAGATCTGCGACCCAGCAGCAATTATGTGAGATTGGTAATAGCTCAAATACTTTGAGCACCCTTCAGGAAGTTTGTATATTCTTGTGTGGGAGAATGTCAGAAGAAGGTACATCGCTGCACTACAACACAAAAACTTTAAAAATAGATCACCTGAAAACTTGAACAAATCTATCTCCTCAACACTTCCTTCTGAACTGCTTTCTGAAATATTATATAATGTCTCTTCTCCTCAATAATGAATCCTCTCCCAAGTATATAATTACTTCAGCATCTTGTTCACAGAAAAAATATATCTGACTGATAAGAAAATAGGAAATAATTGATACAGGAAACTTTCACTGTGAAAAATGCATCTTGTCAATATTTTCAACTGGCAGAAGATTAATTCTGCACTCTCTTAGCCAAAGTTTTCACTCATCTACTTTAAAAAGTAATCACCCAGATTTATGTCTGGAAATAGCAAGTAAAAACTTCATTTTGGAGCACCTGTGTTATGCTTTCTTCATATTAAGCCAGAGGGTACAAGTTCATCTGAACACAAGCTAGCCTAACTTGGATTTTTATTGTAGGAATACCTCCTTGGCAAGACAACCAAATAAAAGCTGAAGAGAACAGCAAGTAACACTAACATTTCAGGAAAATGACAGTTGATTATCAGAAACCCTCTGAAACAATTTTTAACTATCAAGAAGCTCAGATGTTATGAGAGATTCACAAACTTAAGGATTACTATAAATGTCTCATCTGAACTCTGACATTAGGCAGGTTGAGGGAAAATCGGCATGCTTTTCCTGGTCCTGAAAAACCTGAACTGGAAAAGATGTCCTGAACCAACAAATCCAGCCTCTCACACAGACAACTTCTGCCAATAATCTGACCCTGTAAAGATCAGACTCCCTGTCTTTGCAGAAGTAACTGGGATCCCCCTGCTCGACCCACTGCTTCTGTGAGTGGTGGTGGACAGAGACTCATTCCTCCAGCATGACAATTTCCTCAGCCCTAGATAATGTTCAGCTGTTAAGGACTGCTGACAGGATTATCTTTCTTCCAGCATAGTTGGAGAAAAGCTATCCCTTTTTAGACTTCATTTTGGCCAGGCTGTACAAATACGTCTTCTTTACAGTTCCAGCCTATTCCTTTCACGTTGGTGCCACCTGAAACACCCTGGGATGCCCTATCTGTCCCCAGTTGCTCTCCTGAAAAAGCACAGGTCCCTTCTAGCTCTTATGTCACACCCCAAATCCTGGAACCTTCAGGCATTCAACTAGAAATAGATGTCTATGAGTGGTCATCTGAATTGAACCTCCAGACTCCCTTCTGTGTTTGCACTAGACCCTTGCCACACCACTTTTTTGGAGTGACCAAAGTGTACTTCTTACTCCAAGACATACTTTCCTGCCTTACATGATTTCAATAATTCTCTATCTCGTTCTTGGATATTTTACTTGATTAAGTTCCAGACCTACAATCACATCATAATCATCAACCTTTAATCTACTAATAACCTATGTTCTTTTCCTCCTCAGCTGTTTTCAGTCAATAAAATTCTGGTAAAAGGAAAAAAAAAATCCTTTAAAAATTATTCTGTAAATGCTCATGTAATTTGCATTTTTAGATAGATTAGAATAACCTTTTGTACTCTCCTTTTCACAATAGTGGAATAACTGGTCTCAAGGGCAAAGCAAAAGAAAGCTCATAATGCATGTACTTAATTCTGCAATGATGCATAAATACAAGCACTTCTTTTCTTCCAGTAATCATCTTCCTCCCCAGAGCTTGACTTTAGTCAGTTTTCTCAACTTAGATGTATTGCACAGGTCTCTGCCTCTGTTTGTTAGTAGTCAGTAAGTCTTTGACTCCATGACCTCTTGTAGTTAAGAATGTCAAATGTTCCCTGTGAACATCATGAACTTTGTACTGGAAGACTTTGTTCTAAATATACCCACCGTAATTTCATTTTATTAGGATAGGTGGAATATAAGTATGAGCCTCCCTTTCTTTCTTTCTTTCTTCTTTCTTTCTTTCTTTCTTTCTTTCTTTCTTTCTTTCTTTCTTTCTTTCTTTCTTTCTTTCTTTCTTTCTTTCTTTCTTTCTTTCTTTCTTTCTTTCTTTCTTTCTTTCTTTCTTTCTTTCTTTCTTTCTTTCTTTCTTTCTATTTTATTGCTCATATTTGCCAATAAGGCAAAAACAAAGGCAATCATTGAGTGGCTAAAAAGAGGTTTTTACTGTTTAGTCTTTTTTCCAAGTGAGTTGAATGACACCCACCCCTGCCTCGTACTAGTGAATACAAGAGGTAAACATTTTAGATATTAACCACATTCAGTAGTGGTACCTCAATGCAACCTACCTAGATCTAGACAGCCTACTAAGGTTTCTGAGTAGGAATTTATCTTGGTCTCTTCTAGAGCTAGCAGAAAAACAGAAGGAAAATTCTGCTGCAGGCAATTCCACCAAATCTCCAGTTCTTTCTTTTGAGCGGCACAGCTGGGTATGAACCTAGGCCTGAGCATCTGCATTTGAAGAATTCTCTGAACTAAAGATGTTCAGGTTTGTTTTGAAAAAAAAACAACCTGAAAATAAGAATTCACTTGGTCAAAACCAAATGAACACAAATGTACAAAGGAAGACAGACCCTGTCTTGATTAGAAATATCAGGAATATCACCTGATATGCAGGTGCCTGTTGCTATTGTAAGCTAGATACAGAATTAATGCCAGTTATGCCTGCAATAATGCAGACTACGAGCCAAATTTATTTTTGAAAGATTTCCCTTTGCAGGAAATTTATTTCTCGTTCTAACACCCTTCTAAGTAAGAATACAAATACTGGCACATAAGAGAGTGCACCATGAGTTTTGGCACATGTTCCCTGTCAGATGCTGTGCTATAACAACATGTCAAACCATTGCTGGCCACTCGAAATCTCATTAAATGTCCTGAGATATCAAAGAAGATCACATATATTCTAGGGGTATATACATATAATTCACTATAACTGGCGAGGGAAGTAATACCTACTTTCCCTTGAAACCAGTTTTCTGAGTGATGGAACTGAGCCCAAGGAACACAAACAAGTTGAGCTTCAAATAGACATGTGGAAGCTGTTAACATTATTCCTCGTTGTGCAGGTGTATCCTACACCTTCTGCAATCCCCAGCATGCTGACATTGCAGTTATTGAGTGTTGGAATTTCTTTCAAACTCAGCTGCTAGTGATTGCAATTTGTTTTTCTTCTAAATATGAGAGTATATACAAATCTGAGCATAACCCAAAGATAAAACCAGCTGTTAGTAATAAGGCCATGTATGTCTACTAACTAATGTTGATGCTCTGTTTCGAAAGTAATTATTTTATTGGCTCCATGCATCTCCTAGAGTACCATTGCAAAATACGCTGTTTAAAATACTAATTTTCAGTCTAAAATTACTCACAGTTGATACTCTAGCACGTGCATGGAATCAAAAACAGTGGTGGAAATCTAATTATGACTGTTAGAAATTCCATGCACAGGAAATGAATTAGCTAAACAAGCAACAGGTTATTCTGGCCTGACAGTAACATCTTCCCTGAAAGCACAGGCTAGCACACGTTCTCAGAGCAACATCCCCTCCAGCCACTGCTTCCCTGCCACTGAAGTGTCCTCAGCAGGGACCTGCACTGGTCCCTGTGGGCTGTGCTGCTCCCAGGGCTCACACCACCTGCCAGGCCACCCACAGCCAGCTGTGCTGGACACTGCTCCCTGCTGAAGCAGGTTAGTGCCCTGATGTTCTGGGCACTACAAACATCAGCAGTTTCTATTCAAGGAAATCTAAAATTATGGCATTCTTTCCATTGAGAGTTACAGCTTCAGACATGCAATAACCCCTAACAAATAATCAGGAACTGTTAACATAATACCATCCATCATAAAAAGAGTTGATTCTATTTTACCAGTGCTCTAAGGAGAAAAATCAGACTAACAAGTGAAATAATTCCATTTAAAATTAAGGTTTGAGAATAGAAAGAAGAGTCATTTTAGGAATGATTAAGAATCAAAATATTCAAAGCTATTTTTTTCTTACAGCAGCAAAAACTTCAGACTGTCAGACATCAGGGATAGCATGTTACTGAAATGTGAATCCCTCATTTCTCTACACTCCCTGCTTGGAACAAAGGGGAAAATTAAATTGCCATTGGTATATACTGTGCTTGAGTGCTCACTTACCACTAGTTGTGTAAGGAGATGCTGACTGAGGTTTTAATATTGTTCACAGTAACAATTCTCATGGTAAAACAAGCAATTTGTTTTCCAGAGGTAGAACTGTTTCTAGACTAATCACACTAATTTGCTTAAATAGTAAGGCAAAAGGGACTAATTCAAGGGTGGTATAATTTAGACATTGCCTGTACAGAGTAGTTCCAAAGCTCATTGCACAGTGGTATGTCAGTGAGAACTTAATCAAGCTAATTGTCTCAAAACATAAGGTCAACCTCAAGGTAGAAATACCAGCTGTTAATAAAACTCCTCTTCTCAGAAACAATTACCCAGTTTGACTGAACAAGAGTATCTGGATCCTGCATTTTACAGATATCAGTAAGAGTGAAAAATGTCCACCATTTTTAGCAGTGGTTTAGCAACTGATGGGAGCTGGCCAGAAAAGAAATTGTAGCATTAAAAGCAACAAGAGATGGGGAGTGGATCATGCAACAGAATGTGTCCATTGGAATATGGTAAATAACACAGAATTGAGAGTTACACCCAGTGGCAGTGGACCTTAAAAGCATACTCTGAAAAGCAGCCAACCAACTGTTTGGATGAGAGCTGTGTCAAAGTGCTGCATATATTTGACAATAATTTACTGGCAAGTTTTTGCTTCAGGCAATCTCATGTCCTTAGACTACTTCTTTTGGGAGAATAAAACTGTGGGTGGGTTTCAGTTCAGGGTTAAGACACCTACGTTAAATGTCTAAATGTAGACATCAACATTTGAGATAATTCCCCAAATTCCCTCTGTTGTCAGTGCATAACCAGGATGGGATTAGTTTTCTAAACAGAGAATGACCTTTAAGATATCCTGCATGCCTGAGACATCCTTGGGAACTGGCAAATAGAAAATACCCCTCCTCGTCCACAGGTAGAATCCATGAAGGATGCCATATCAGATGTCACAAGACACATAACTTTTAGCCCATTTTATCACAGCTTTAGTCAGTAAAACTAGCTGCACTTGCAAAGTGATTTGACTTGCCTTAGGGATCAATATGCCAGTCAGCTCCAACAGGTCATAGACTGTTTTCTCACCTAGCACACTTATGGACACCTGCATGAATAACCTGTGTGGGCCTGGATGCAAGTCCAACATGGAGAGCAGAATTCACCTTCTTGAATACTGTGTGTAGGGCCACAAGATGATACACTGAGGTTTCAGATATGATCTGGGTCAGGTGAAACTCTGACAGGCAGGGAGCAGGCTGCCTCTAGGGCAGGTGTCATCTGCCAGGTTATGCACTAGGAGGAGCCCAGGAGCACACTGAATTTAGATGTCTGCTGGGGGAGGAAGAATGCAGACCATCTGCTTTAAGGCAGCGGCAGCACCAGAGGGATTGCTGTCAAACTGCTCCCTGGCTGTGCAGTCTATAGAAAAACCATTCAAGGGGCAGAGAGACAGAAAGAAGCATGTCTCTTCTCCCTGTGGTGTCAGAGGGTCAGCAAAAACTGAGACTTCAAGGCTGCTGGCAACATCAGCAATGGATGGGAGATGCCTGTGCAGCTTCACCTCATTGCACGGGTGGAGTTTGCCATGCACTTGTTGCTACTAATAGTAAAACCAAGAATGTCTCCCATTAAATCAATATCTGATGAGAAAATGAAGATATAATACATTAGCAACCATCATTTGGCACAGATGAAGCTGTTGCAGGCACTGCTCCACTTTTGGGACAATCAAAGCTTTGCCTTGACACAAAGTGCTAACAGGCAACCAGGTGTTATCATCCCACAGCTTGATACCCTGCTACTCCACATTTGAGCAAACGTCAGAGCCCTTCTGGGCTGCCATCTGGTTATTTCTAATCTATGATATTTGGCTCACTGCTTGCCCCACTAGAGATATATATTGCTAGGGTTAAATCAGAGTTGCCAACATTTCCCAATAATTTTCATATATACATGATTACCATATCACATTAGAAAGGCAAAACAGCAGAGAATATAAATGATAGACACATATGCAAGTATTTCAACACTAGGAGAGACTGTTTCACAGTCCAACACACTTCACTATTCGAAATGCTTTCCAGATATTTTACTGGTATTTCACTTTGCTATCTCACACCCCATTACTTCTAATTATACTCAACCCCGACCTATTTAAGCAAATTTTGCTAACAGTCTGCTTATCGACAACCACCCATCCAAGTTGTTTTCATCTATGACATCTATCAAGTAGAAAGATTTGGGGTGAACTGGTTATATGTTTGCCTTTTGCTATGGGATAATGGGCAAAGCTTTCTACTGCAGTCACAACTTTTTGCTGTCAGATTTTCAGCAGTGACAGCATCAGATAGCTTCAATATTATGTCTCATCCCTAAAGCAAGACTTTATCCTACCTTTTCCTTCAAATTTTTCAATAAACTTATTTTATCCACACCTCTCCTCCAAAAGAATCCAAAAAACCAAACCCCTTTCCCCCCACAAAAATCCTGCCCAACCAAACCCAAACCAGACTAAACCAAAAGTAGGAAGTATAAAGGAAATTAAGCCAGCTTTCTTTAGAACACTGTTAGTAGGCTATCTGCAAAGCTTCAGTTTATGTCAGGTGAGATGGTAGAAGTGAGGAGTTGAATTGGCTGGTGACCAGCTCTACTTCTACGAGTCCAGTCTGATATGATGAGAGCAGATGAGTGACTGCTAAATTAGCTAATCTCTGCCACATTGCTTTTACTGTGCAAAGCAAGGCTGATCAAGAGCAACCACCAAAGAGGAAGCAGGAGCAGGTGTACCTGTGCCTATTTGACATGAGCCCTGCTGTCTCAGCTATATTCAGAAAACCACCTGCTACCACACAGAGCTGTATGTGACAGAACCAAGACATAAGGAAGGCACCAGTCTGCTTATTGAGACTTGTTTTGTGCTCCTCAAAAGCATGTGCAAAACTTGAGTGGGTCGTGACAGGGCACTGGAGCTTGAGCATTATTTTTTCATCCTGTCATTCCTAGAGGAACAGATACCCTGAGACTGCATCTGCCTCAGCAAATATCACAGTGCAGTAGGAGCAGAGCTCCTTGCTGAGAACCCTGTATTTCAGGTGATTTACCTCAGATGAGCTCTATACTGGTCCTGCAAGCTGAGCATTAGCAGCTGGAGTGTGGCAGGAACACACCTAGAGTCAATAATGTGTCTTTGGATCCTGTAGAGGAATCTAGTCCACAGGCTCCAGGCCTCTCTGTAGTGCCAAACAAAGCATGGTAGGAAGGGAAAATGTACGAGGGAAAAATCACTTAAGAGGGTACTTTGATATTATGGCACTAGACTAATGTAGATGCATCTACAATAATTCAATCTCTTGCTTTCAGTTTAGAAACTTTAGGGCTGACATAAATTGCTCTGATCATTAAATACCTAAGAAAGTTCCCCCTAGCCCATTGGTATTTGACAGTACTGCAGTTATTTCCATGGGTCCTGGTGGCTGGTACACGAAGTTAGTCTTCTTTAAGGTGCACCTAACTTAACAAAGGGAAGGGTTCAGTTACCTATATGACAGCATGATCTTTAGTGCATGATTAAATTCTCATTCTGTGTGTTGAGTTCCTCCCAACCCAAACTGTTCTATGATTCTATGATTTAAACTCTACTTCTTTGTGAGAAGACTTTTGCCCCCAACCCACCCCACACTCTTCTTCACAGATCTAGAGGAAATTGCTCTCCTTCAAGTAAGACTGTTTCTCTTGCAAGTAAAAGTTTATTGAAAGAAACTCATTGTTTTGCTTGAAAGTAAAAATATAATAATCCATTTTTCAGGAAAATTATCTTGAATCACTACTTTAAAACCAGAAAGACACATTATTCTTGATGTTCATAAAATGGTTCAGTGTTCAGAGAACTTGGTCAAATCTTGAACAAAACATTCTGAGATTGTTTACAGATGTATTCTAATCCCAATGTTGTTCTGAAACATAATACTTTTCAGTATTACTTCTGAATTTTGCCATTGAAAAAGAAATTCAAAATTGACTACAATAGGGAGAAGCAGCAAGAGTGTGGTGCCAAAGACTTGTGCTTAGGGCACTTGTCTGAAAGATCCAGTGCTCAGTTCTGCGTTCAGAACTGTAATTTTTACCCTATAAACTTTTTGATTATCATTTGTCATAGCAAAATGTTGTTCTGCCAGTGCATAATGTTAATTTTGAACATGCACTGAAAAGAATTTAGACTTATGCTTTCTATGTATTCTATATTACAGATCAAGTAAGCAGAATGTGATCATTAAAAAAAAAAGTCATTCTATTTTGGATGCCACTACAGACTTTAAAAATAATAGGTCTTAAATCTATCCATGATTTGTACTGACCTCAACAAGTCAAGAATGATTTGTCTTCAGTTACTTCTTTTTTTTCTCCTTGATTGAAAACAAAACCTCTGTGGCTGTTTTTCTAATTTTGTAACAGTTATATATAACAGACCAACAAGCATAGAATACTATGGGCTTTTAAACTATTCTTCAGAAGCTATGCAAGTCAACCTTGATAGTGAAATATTGCTTCATATGACAGGACAAAACAAAACAAAACAAAAGTATCTGGAGAAGACTCCTAGGAACAATAATTGAGGGATTTCCAATTGCTTATGTTCATCTGCAAGTCAGAACCACCTCTGTCATCTAGGAAATTGTGAGAGTTCCTGAATTAATTACCATGTGGCCGTTTTAGAAGCAAATCTGCTTAACGGTTACCACTATGTTGAGTGTGAATAAAGATGCTTTGTATATTCTTTTTCTTAAGAAAATGTTCTCCACACACCACCCACAAATGCCTAAATAGAGCTACATTGTATTTTGACACTATTTCTGATTATTACTAAAAGAAATCTAATAAAAGCTCCTCACATGAGAGAGAGCTTTTTTCTTCTCAAATCTTTGCTTCAGGAGACATGGCAATATTCTAAATTGCAGGGATCATTTCGACCAAACACATCTTCATCATGGATGTTTCCTCTGAAAATACATTCATATACTTGGATCACGCATATTTTACAAAATGCAGGTGCAGGATAGAGACACAGATCTCAGAAAAAGGGGATCTAAGATATTTCCTGCTGCTTAAACAACACTCAAAGTGAATCCAGTTACGACTTTTTAAAATAATTGGACTTTTGCAGAATAATCAAACTCCAAGGACTATTTCTTCACACTTGCAATATAAAGGGAAATGGCTGTCAAGTTGTATCAAGTTAATGCACTACAAATAATTGCCACTCCTATAACACCATCAGTCTCTGTCTCAAACTAATCAGTTGCCAAGTGCAAAGTTCTAAGCTTTTGTCATCCAACTGGTAAATAGTACCAACTCCTCCACCCCAAGCTTATAAATCAAGAAAAAATGTAGCTAAAATAAGATGTTCTGAATTACAACTTCCACCATGGTCTAGCCAACAAAGAAAACATACCTTCTTACTCATATAATTGATTTTGTTGGAATACCTAGAGTATAACACCTGAAAAACAAAGCAACAATTGTGGCTGTTGTGTAAGTTACTTTGGAATGTAATAGAAGATGTAGAAAAAAGCAAATGGAGCTACAAGTGGCCTCTATCACACACTATGCCAGAAACATACTTGGAAAAAAGCTGAGACTTTATTCTGTACTTTTCCTGCTCTCTGGCCATTAATTCACACTCCAAGTGCACCCAAGGCCACCCAGTTTAAGAGCATAACCAATTTACTGGTTAACATCTTTCAACCCAAGTGAGAGGACACAGGCAAAGAAAAAAATCTAATCATGAAAAGATGGCAGTGCAATGAGTATCAGTTAAGCCTGAACGTGAAATGCATGAGGAATATTGGAGAGACTGATGCCAGTAGCTTCTCAAGACAGACACAAAATCGGGCAATTGTGAAAGCTTCCCATGTCCTGATCCTGTTCCTTCACTCCACCAAGACAAATAGTCAATTTCATCTTTGCCCACGACAGTGAGATCATCAATTCTAACTGGCATGTAAACTGTTGTGGAGGAATTCCTCCCACCTAAGTTTAGTTGTCTAAATTTAGTTTTCCACAGTAGTCTTAGTTAAATTTAGTTGATTAACTAAGGGGAGTCCTTTTTTACAGTCAGTGTAGTGAGACATGCTGCTACAGATTCCTCATATATATATCTTAGGTACTTTCTTTAGGATCAGATTAATTCCTCCTGGAGACCTTGTGGGCTATGAGGGAGGCCGATGCTGATTTGTTTGGATTTAGACATGCATAAAAGAATTAGAAAGACTTTTAGTGTGTCATCCAGAAAATGGATTTAGCCTACAAAATTCCATGTGGGACATGTGAGTTATGAAAGGCAGCAGGAGACAGTTTAATCATGTATGAAACTGTGTTTGGATACATGGTAATTTAGATCTGTAGTACACATATTTATAGATTTAGAGTTGTTTTGAACAGTAGAATTAATATTAACCTTTATAACAACTTCAAAACTTATATTTGTAAAATAAAAAGTGTGACATGCCCAGTTTTTACACTTGATAAATTATTTGTAACTTAAAACTTAATTAAAATAGGTCTTAGTTTAGTTCATCTTTTAAAGTAGTTACTCTGAAGCTTGACATATCTTATCAGTTTTGTGATACTGTAATATGATTTCTTCAAGGCAACTTTCTTTTTATTTTTATCTATTATAGAATGAATTTATATTAACAACTTTGAGTGAAACTGTGTAGCCATTTACATACTCTTTATACAAAAAGAATTATGACTCTGAAAAACTTATTTTTCCCTTTCTTGTTAGGTGAACATAATGTCCTCGGTACAACATGTAACTTAAAATTACAGCATCACCAAATGACAATGTCAGGCGCACTGGAGAACTCACATCTAAAATGGTACAATTCTTGGATTTTAAATCTTTCATTCATGCCACTGTGAAGGTCAGCTGTTGATGTTTTGAGTTGGTTAAGGACTGTGGAATGTTTTGCTTCTCAGCTTAGAATATTCTTCCCAAGCAGCCGCAGGGTTTGTTCCTGGGCCTAAATTAAGACTCAAAACATTCCACGACCCTTTGCCTTGTAAACTGAAACATCAACATCTGCCTCAAATACCACCCCTCCAGAAAGAGTGCACATGGGATGAAACATCATCACAAGTATTTTTACAGGTTATTTAGGAAGAGCCACTTTCAACCACTTGTAAATAATTAATTTAATTTTAAACCACCATACTTTTATCAATAGGGTTTTCAGCTGCTATAGTTTAGAAAGCGTAAATTCCAGATGTCAAGTTCTGAAAATTTTGCTTTTATTTTTGCCAATAATTTGGCCATGAGAGCATCCAGAAAGCAGGATTATCCAGACCTTCTGCTGCAATTGAATATGTGCACTACAGCTTTTAAAACCTGGTAGAGGGAGATTTTAATTTACAACCTTTAATTTTGCCTTATTTAATGCAGTTTCTCCAGGACACTAATCTTACTGGAGACAGAAGAAATAAGTTGTTACTAGAAACAAATACTTCACTAGTACTTCTATCACTATATCCTATTTTTAACAATTATATTTATCATTAGGCTTCGTACTTCAGATCGTTGCTTATGTTCAGAACTATTTCTTTTCTATTTTTGGATCCGATCCTTCAGCACTAAACATTTCATTCCCACACAACTGCCTTAAAGAGACAGTAAGAACACATAGGAAACTACAAAAATAAATGTTTAGAAACAGCTAACCTTGCAGCATGTAAGCTGCAAAGTTACAAAGGTACAAAGCGTAGCTGCCATGTAACAGAACTTCAACACCTCTAATATATCACAGCTTCTTCCTTGTGGATCCAAAAAAAGATCATGGTCAACCACATGACATATGTACCCTTGACAATAAGCTGTGAAAACAACTGCTTAGTACTTAGTCCACTGCCTATTTCCTGTTTGGTTTGAAGCACAGAAACTCTTCCACAGACAGCCAATTCATTGCGAGAAGCATCTACCTCTGTTAAAGCAGGACACAACACCACCATTGATTTTATGATGAAATTCTACTGAACAGCTTGTTTAAATCACAAGATAACAATGGCTTGAGAACATTGATCAACAATAATGATGAGGCCAGACTGAGACAAAGGAAATGTGGTCATGGGGGAAGATGTCACTAGTTCAGGACTGCAAGGGGTCAGAGAGCGATCCAGACCTTCAGAGAGAGGAATCATGTGATCCACTGCAATAGCTTGGGAAGTTCAGATGCCAGCACCCAGGAAAACCAGCTTCAGAAAGGTGGCAGAAAAAGGGTGCAATCCACTGCGGACTGGAGAAAACGTGGAGAAATAAAGCCCTCACTACCAGGAAGGAAGAATACAATGGCTTAGGAGGAGAGCACCAGAACCATCACCAATTCCCTTCAGAAGATTGCAACCTGGACAAAATATACTTCATAAAGAATGGGATGTGGGATAAGTCTCATTTATCAGGGGACTCTCCAAAATAATTCCAGTATCCCCCCACAGTGGTGTAATCTATGTCAACAAAAGCACTTGTCTGTTGCCATAGCATTTTTAAAAGTATATTGTGTTTACTGGCGAGTATGGCCTCTCTTATCCAGCTAAACGACCTAAGTATTTGAGGAAAATATTTGAAAGATATGTCTCCAAGGCTAAGCAAGAGGTGTGTGGAATGACTGAAGGCTTCTAATTAATTAAAGGTTTTCTTCCCTCTCCAGATCATGTCAAAATTCTTTACTTTTCATCTTTATTTGAGATTGTTGTGGGGCATTTTTAATAAATCAGTGACATTTACTCACTGACTGCACATTATACATCATCTCCAAATGCTCCTGTTCTTATATACCACCTCTACTTCAACAGAAGAGCATTAGAGGCTGGTAAAGTTACTGGGAAAACAAGAAACTGAAAGCTAGACGGTGTGGAAATACCTAATTAAAGTTGGAGCAATAATCTCTGCTTTGCTGATTTCCTTGGTATGAAAGAAGAGAACTCCAGCAATTATAATCTAAAATAAATACCACTCCCTGTAGCCTTTCTGAATGAAGATACTGAAGCTGTGCTGGAGGGCTAAGTGGATCAGTCTTTCATTAATGTCAGGAAGCACCTATTGTCCTTGTGTTGGGTGGTGGGAATGCCAGCACAGAGCTGTACAGCTCTTTCCCAGGGATCCTACCTGTGCCTATGTAGTATGTGTAGATTTCACACATCTTCTCTCCTCTGTATTTTGGTCAGACCTATGTTTCCTACACAATTTATATGCTGTTATTGAATCAAATGTGACCTCCAGCTTGTGATATGAATATGTAGCTCCTCAAGATGTGGCACAGGAACCATCTGAGCTTGAAAATAAATGGTGGAAATAAAGGCTGGTTATCAACAAAATTCCAGCCTGTGGAGACCACAGCTGAGACACAGTGTTGTCAAATCTGCCAATAAAAATAAACTTCTTTCTCAGTATTTTTTTCTCTCTTTTTTCTTCTTGGGCTTTGAAGACAGTGATGTACCTTGAGGGGAAGCCATATGAGGAGCAGATGAGGTCCCTTGGTCTGTTCAGCCTGGAGGAGACTGAGGGGAGCCCTCACTGCAGTTACAGCTTCCTCATGAGGGGAAGAGGAGGGGCAGACACTGATCTCTTCTGTGTGGTGACAGAACCCAAGGGAACAGCATGAAGTTGTGTCAGGAGAGGTTTAGGTTGAATATTAGAAAAAGATTCTTCACCCAGAAGGTGGTTGGGCACTGGAGTAAGCTCCAGGGAAGTGGGCACAGTACCAGCCTGACAGAGTTCAAGAAGTGTGTGGACAATACTCTTGGGCATATGAGGGCACAGGACTCTAGGGGATGGTCCTGTGCAGGGCCAGAATCTGGACTTTGATGATCCCAGTGGGACCCTTCCAACTCAGAATATTCTGTGATTCTATGATTCTTCATATTATTCCAAAGTTAAAGTTTCATTAGATAATTTGTTCTTACATTTCCCAGTGTAGCTACTTGTTCCACCTTGGTGTAGCTCCAGGCACAGAATATTGCTGCAGATAGAGCTGCAGGAACTATGTAATTTAACCTCTCTAAGAGAAGAGAAAGCTTATAACAGATAAATTGTACTAGCTAATCTCTGCTGTCTTACCCAGCACAGAAACAACCCAAGGAAATGTTCAGGAAAATAAAGCTAACATGAACAGACTGCTGCCTGGGTACTTTCCTTCTCTCCTCCTCTCAATGGAGGAGAAAACCTTCAACTCAGAGGCACAGAGCCCTGGGTATTCCATTTCTTTGAAAACTCATGCAAATTTAGAGTAATTTGCATTCAGTTTGACTCTCACTACTCTGTTTATCTTTTCTGTTATTTATCACAAAGTTATTTTGGAGGAAAATTTACTAAAATGGAAAGACTGTGCCAGAGGTGGCAACTTTGCTCCAGCTGCCCAGAAAGCCAGCCTGAAATACACAATACTTGTAATAGCTGGTTTTTCTGAGTGTATTACTTGGCCCATCTCTTCTTTTCAGACTTCCATACTTAACATGTTTCATGTCAATAATTCGTAACACAAATTACATTAAAAATCTGTCATCATATAAACAGTTGAAACAGCTAATGAATGTGCTAATCATCTCTTACTAGATAAAGACTATTAAACAATGTGCTGCCAAAAAGAAAAAAAAAGATGAAATCTGCATGCTGAAATACTAACAAAGTCTTTTAGCTTGGGGTCATTATTTAATGACAGACTGAGGCTTTGCAAAGGATCAAAATGCCTTTTTACAATGGATTTCAAAGTTTCAAAATTGAAGTGTGTTCTAAATGAGACAATTTCAATATTACTCAAGAAGAAAAAATGCTGAGAGATGGGAGTGTGGGAAGAAAATACACTGATTAATCAAAATTTTTTTTAAAAGTTACAATTTTGACATTAATAGTGCATTTAAATAATTTTAAAATTAAACAAAAAATTAAATAACTAAAACTTTCAGAGACATTGTTCCAAAGATATCTAAACTGATTATTTCAACATTCTGGAATAATAATCTCCCTCTGAAGCTTTCATCCAAAATAAAATTCTGATATCAATTTTTCTGCTAATTGCTGGATGCAATTTTAATTTGTCTTATTTTTACTATCTCTTGGTTTTACTGACTTTTATTTACACTGAATGAAAACTCAAGAATCTCATTAGCAGAATTAATTATGTTCACTATTTTTTTACATCAGGTTTCAGACACAGTGAGGTAAACTTTTTTAACTTTGCAGTCCTAAGCATACAATACCAAACTGTAATATACCTGAAAAAATTTGATCACTGAAGGTGCTCCTACAATATAACAGTTCTGCATTTCTACTGAAGTATTTATATTTTTTTATCTTTATATTTGAATACTTATGAATATATTTTAATATATATTGTGCAATGTGATGACATTTCTTGTCATCCATGTTATGGATTATATATTTAAAAACAAAAATCAATTTTAACTATGTGTTTAACTTTTATGTTATAAAAGATTGGGATAGAGACACAAACCAGATTTTTGGATCAGAACATAAAGTTGCAAATACAGTGTATGTGATTTCATTAAAAGCGCTCACATAGTCATTAAGTCCCATAGATACCAAATTATATTAAAAGAAATTTCTGTCCCTCATATATTTCCACACTAGCTCTTGCAAGGAATAACAATATTTTTTTGATAAAGTCACAGAAATGCCACATAGAGATTCAGGGTTCTTTATATGAAATATGCAAATGGCAGCTATAAAAGATTCAGGTGATCTGCATAAAGCACCCTCAGGCAAAGTTCATTACACCTTAATGGAACCAGAAATATTTTTAAAAAGTCCCACATGCTCATGTTTTAACTGCCTGAATTAAACCAAGAGCCAAACCATGCAACGCTGATTCATTTCCTCAGTGCCTGTTTTGCTCATGTAAAGACCCTCATGCAGAAGACAGAATTAGCAAAAACCCAGATGCACTGCAAAACACACCACAGCAGCATCACTAAATGATCCCCATAGCACAAGTGTTGGTTCAGACCTTATTTAGGAGTTTACTGATTCTTATAATGCCCTTCACATGAAGGTCTGCCACCATCCTTGCTGCCTGTGAACATCTGCCAACCATCCTGTGCAGCTCACGGCAAAATGCTTTCACAGGTGATGCTGCACCCTCTTATGGGAAGTGAGAACCTCCAACGCATTGAAGTCAGAGGATGCCCTCATGCTTTGAGAGAATTTAGCCAGTGCTGGACTGTCACATGTCCCACTCACACATGCTGAGAGGCTGGAGGGAAACCCTTTGCAACCTCCTCCTGAGTCCCGGGCTTCAGGCACAGAAACAAAACCAGAACTGAGGACCACACTGCCCACATTTGGCCAGACATGGCTTGTGTCCAACTGCATTTCTGCTTACCCAGTAGTTCTATACAGAGGAATTGCATGACTTGTCCTCCCTGGGCACCTTGACCTCTACAATACAAATGAGGCTTTGATCTTCCTTGGTTTCTTGTCTACAGAAGTGGGTAAAAAAATGTGCTTCAGCTGTATTCAGGCTTGTACTGAGGTAAGACAGCCATAAGATTTATGCATTATTTTCTTTATCTTTACTTTTGGGCAAAGAGACACAACCACTGGGACAGGAATAGAATAGAATAGGAATAGAATAGAATAGAATAGAATAGAATAGAATAGAATAGAATAGAATAGAATAGAATAGAATAGAAGTATTTCAGTTGAAAGGGGTCTACAACAATCAGCTAGTCCAACTTTCTGAACACTCCAGGGATGACCAAACTATTAAACTATGTTATTAAGGGCATTGTGCAAATGCCTCTAAACATTCCCCACCAGCAGGAATGCATCACAAATTGGCAAGCATATTGGACTGAGAGCAACGTTTATACAGAGTTTTTGCTGACAGCTGGGTGTGAAGATTACTTTTTGTTTGGTTGTGTGGCTTTGGTTGGCTTGGTAAAAATTTACCTCAGTGCTTTGGTTTTCATTGCCTGAAGGATAGATGAGGCTGCAGGATGAGGCGAATTGCAAATCAGCTAAATGAAAGCAGGAATAATAAACAGCCTCAGTAAATTCAAAAGTCTTTTCACAGAGAACATGTCAGCAAAAGACAGAAATTTTCTCACACAGTTATTGTGAAGAAGGTAACAGTTAAACATTATCTAACCGTAAAAGTTAATTAGGAATAACATATTGAGCATTAATCAGAGAGAAGAGAGAAGAGAAAATCAAGAAATATTAAATAAGATTTGCTACATTTTCCCTATTTTTCCTAATCTACTCCAATATTGCAGTTCAAATAAAGGTAAGATTCTGATATTTTTGATCACATGATACACTTATTAGAACACTTTGCTCTAATAAGTGACATTAGAAGAGGCACAAGATTGAAAGAGAAAACCTGTAGCATTCATTTTAATTTCATTCCTATTCATTTGATTGACAGGAAATTACTTTCCTGTTTGTGATATATGGTAGTGACACTCATATACACACTGAAGTAATGTGACAGTGATGACTTCAAAGTACAGTCATTGCAAGATATACATTTGGGGAGGTTCTACAGTCTGCTGTTACTACTCATGAAAACATGATAAATAAGGAAAGAATTATAGTACTTTGTTTTCTAGCAAGTACAATTCTGGACTTCACAGCGCCTGTGAGAAGTCTTAAAAACAGCTGTAAATAGAAACAACAAAAGTGCCTAATTTCAGGTCTGTCTTCAAGTGTATGGCACTGTGTCTGTGCTACAGCAGTGCCAGCGGGACATCACATGCTCCCCAGAGAGGCATAGTGCTGACAGCAAACCTCACCCAAAATTGTTCCATGAACAAGAGATTATCTCTCTTTTACAGATGAAGTTGGAGGCTGAATTTTTATTGACTTGCACAGTGGCACCAAGGCAGCTGATGGTTCAGGGAGTGGGACCGAAGTCCTGTCTCTGCTGTCTTAGTGCAAATGTGAAAGGGAAGATTAGCTTTTACCTGACTGAAAGAGTTGGCTGCCATTCAGATGAAGAGTCCCTCATGGATTTTCTATGTGGAGAAGAGGAGGACAGGGAAGTCTGCCAAGAGTCACAGAGCTGCCCATCAACAGCACTGAGACCCCGTGCTTCTTGTTACACCATGAAAGGGGCCGTGTCCTTCTCTTCTCTTCCTCCCTCACCCCTGTGGAATCTCACAAATCACATCTCCACAAGGAATCACGGCCGTTTTGGCTCCCTTCACCCTCGAAGCCTACAAGATATTGATGAGGCTATTTTGCTGTATGTGCTTGCATTTAAAATCTACAGACACCCTTGGGCATGCAGTGACAGGAAAAACAATTTAGTAGTAGCAGCAACAGCAAAGGAAAGTAACTATCACCTGAGAAGATCTGTTTCTCCAATTGTAAAGACCACATTATATTTTATTACAAGACTGCACCAACCACACTAGATGAAATTTGCCAAACACATCATCATCTTACAAGAGGCAGCAATTCTACAGCTATCACTAAACAAGGTTATGTAGTCCAGACTGCTAAAGCAGCTTCAGAAAGAGAACATAAAAGCAGAATTCTCCAGACTTACCAGTTATGGAAGAATTTAAAATTGCATATTTAAGACCTGTGCTTAGAATAAATATCCACCTCGCCGGGATTTTAGATGGAATGTGATTTTATGAACTTTCATTATGTCTGTGCTGACATGTCAGAATGAACTTGGGAACCATCCCAGGCTGGCTTGGAGGGGACACACTAACTGTGGTGGACAGGGGAAAATGGTTCTCATGGCTGTGTGTGCTGCAGAGAGGAGCAGATATGCTTGGGAGACAATGTCAGTGTGGAACATCAAGCATGATGCACCAGCATATATGTTTTTTCCTAATAAAGGAACATGGAAGACTACCAACTCAGAAGGTAAAAGCTTTTGCTCATCATACTCAGTCAGGCTCGCATCTCTTCAAGTTTCCATGACCACAGTGCCCACGACAATTTAGCAAAACAGCCACAGCACTGTCCAGAGACAAATTCTGCCAATGATCTGTAGTGAAGGAGCTGGGTTTTAGATAGCGACATCACGACGCAGGGAACCAGTGAAAGACTGAGCAAGTCATGAAAAGCTCTCCAACTGTGGACCTCCCTAGGGCTCCTCACAAGTAATTATGCTGCTATGCCAACAGCATTTGATCCTACCATAACTAGAATTTCACCCACAAAAGCCGAGTGGCACCCTAGGAGACTGTCCTACCAAGCATGATTTCCTCAGCTGCTAAGAACACTGACTGGAGAAAGCAACAAAAGGAAATCGCCTCCCAGCAGGGAAACATTCCTTCCTTCAGTTCTCCCAAAAAGGAAAAAAAAAACTATATCCTTTTTCAGACCGGTAAGCCTAATGTTTACCTGAGTGTTCCCACGTTTCCTGTTTTATCTAAACTATGTCTATCAAAGTGAAGGACGGGTTTTGAAAAGGAGCATGGCACAAAGAGACAGAGCCTTCTACTGCCTGTATCCTTGAGGTAAGGATGGCACACAGATGCCAGCTGCCTTTCTGAGATTCACACACAAGCAGGAGATCTTTGACCTGAGCGAGTTACCTCAGTGCAATCTTGTGGGCGGTGTATGAGACTTTGGGGAGAAATGCCAAGAGACAGTGGAACTGAAGCATTGCTGGGGACTCTGCAGAAAACATACACTCTTATTTTGCTCTTCTCTGTCATCTCTTCATTTGCTTGCATATGGCTGCAATGAGTAGGGCCAGTGATTTCTTTGTCTAAAATGGCACCTGTGATTAATTAAATTTAGAGGAGGGACATCAGTATGACTATAAATAGTAAATGTATTTTCAGAAAAACATTCCTATAGAAAGAGCTAGAAGACTATCCTTGATTCAGCAAGCACTCCAGCACTCACTTAAATCTCAGTGAAGTTTAATGGGGTTTAAAGGTACTCTGAAGACTTTTCCCTACACAGCATTCTAAGTGATGTTGTGAATGCACAGGGCATATAAAAGATTGAATGTATTTGGCTTATGAAAGGCTTATCATCTTTTCTGGAGTTGTACCACTTTACATGAAGCAAACCTCTAAGGAGACCATTATTTCAGGTCATTTTGTTGGCTACATCTTCTTACAAACTTTCTGTTTCACTTCTACATCACACTCTGCCCTACACAAAGATCTCAGACTGAATAATGCGTTCCAGAATTTAGGTACAAAATTATATATAAGATGTTAAGAAATGTGCCACATTTTCAGATCCTTGAATGCTAAGCGATATAAAGTATTCAGAGGAGAATTTCTTCCTGTGCATGTGGAGATTTCTTATTTTCATAAGCCATCATATAAAAGCAACTTCTAATATAAATAAAAGCTAGTTTCATCTGAAATGCAAGCAGTGAGGGCAATTAAAAGGAAATAAATGCATAGTCAGTGAATCTAATGTTGGCCTTTCTTAAATAAAGATTTATGGAATTGTTGAACTTACAGATCACATTACAACATCTTAATTTTTTCCTCCTCCTTAAGACATTCATCCTGAACTATTAAAAGGAAAAGGGCCTCTGAGATCACTCTGTACATAAACTAACTCCCAAGCACCTGTTTAGGAATGAAAAATATGTTTTATTTCAAGAACTGCTCATATCCCCTTCACCTCCATTGAAAGGGCCAAAAAAGCCACAGACACTGCAAAAATGAGTAAGAGAACTGCAAGCAGCTCCACATCACAGAACTATATATACATTCATATACAGCCACAGCTGTTCTTGTGCTGGTGAGAACATGCTTATATAACATGCTTAGGAGACTCTTAGGAAGGGGAACAAAAGATTTCAGGATAGATGTACTTCTGTTCAGATACCTGGTGAGTAAAGCATCAGGCTGGAACTCAAGGTACCATTGGGTGATACTGGGTGAGTCACGTTGCCCAGTGACTCACAGAATTAGGATTGTGAAACTGATTTTACCTGGGACAAGAGCTGCATACAGAAGAGATGTTACTCTCATTCCAGCTGATGGAAATTATGTCAGTACTGCCCTTGCTGAACTTTATGAAGAAGATGCAGATTGACCTGATTCAAAACTCAAATGAAAGTCAAAATTCACAAATTATAAAGCTTTTAGGATGAAGCCATTGGACCTACTCATATATACATCCAAAATGCACACAAATATATTGATCTGGATCAAAAATACTTGTGCTATTAAAAAAAAAACAACAACCAAACAAAAATCCCCAAACCAAACCAAAATGCAAAACAACAACAACAAAAAAGGTGAAGTCTGCAAATCATATCTACTGTTATTTATTGGACTTCGAAGCTTCTATTCAACCATTAATGTTTGTGGTCATATGAGATCACCCACTGTGGCTACTTCATAAGGCAGTATTTTGCTTTGAAACACTGAATACATTGTATGGTATTTACTTGTGCCTCACTATTTTGGGATAATTCTGGACTTTATCAAAGAGGCATGACCAGAAGGATGAGGGGAACTGGTTCTGCCCCTTTACTCCACTCTCCTGAAACCCCACCCTGAATGCTGCATCCAGCTCTGGGGTCTCTGGCACAGGAAAGGCATGGATCTGCTAGAGCAGGTCTGGAGCAGGGCTATCAAGATGATCAGAGGGGTGGAGCTCTCTTCTATGAAGACAGGCTGAGAGAGATGGAATTGTTCACGCTGGAGAAGAAGAGGCTTAGGGCTGATGTCTTTGCAGCCTTCCAGTACTTAAAGGGAGCTGGAGAGTGATTTTTTACCCGGGCAGATAGCCACAGGACAAGAAGTAATGGCTTTAAACTGCAGGAAGGTGGGTTTAGATTGGATATTAGGAAGAAATTCTTCACTATGAGGTTGTGAGGCACTGGAACAGGTTGCTCAGAAAAGCTATGGATGCCCCACCCCTGGATGTCTTAAAGGCCAGGCTTAGATCCACCTGGTCTAATGGAAGGTGTCCTGCCCCATGGCAGTGGGGTTGGAACTAGGTGATCTTTAAGGTCCTTTCCAACCCAAACCATTCTGTGATTCTATCATAATATGAATTAAACAAAGAACACACAGAGATTTTAAAAATTACAGACCAGATGCTCTGATGAAATGTTTGAAACAATTTTGAATATTAGGCGAAAACACTCAGAGATAAACAGATACTGGGAGGTAACTCTAGGCAAAAAAAATGCCGGCCTTCTGTAACAATTGTTAATGAAATGAAGCTCTATGCAAAATTAATGTCTGCTCCCAGATTACTTGGATGGTATCAATTTCACAAGCCAGCACTTCCCTTAGGAAAAGAATTTCAACGAAAAAAAATTCCTTTTTTTCTTTTTTAGGAAAAATTAGGAAGTATGTTCTGGTAATTTGTATCACCTGTGCGAACAGTGCAGTTGTGATTATTTTCAAATAAAGTTGTGTAAATTTTTAAACTTTTTCTCATTGCAAGCAATCTTTTTCCTGCATATTTAAATATGCCTTGGGCTAAAAGATCTAGAAATTTTGTCCATAAAAAGTAATTGTTTAATGTTAGATTCTTTAGTGATAAACAACAAGCAATGTAGTACAATTTCTAAAAGTCAGCTTCTTGGTTACACTATGACAACTATTTTGCAATTTTAAGTATTCTTTCCTAAGAAAAAGTGAATAGTATTTATTGCCTATAAATGGCAGAAGTAGCACCACCCACATACTACAGCTCTTATCATACAGTTCACTGCTGTAAGTCTGCTACAGTCTCTGTTTTGGAAGTAACTCCTGGCAGTATTTTTTATATATATGGTCTTTCAGTTCTTAACTTTTCTGACCACATACCAAAAGAACTACAAAACAAATCCAAATTACAGACTCATGGATGATGAGATCACTGAGTCCCACCATTAACTCAGCATGGGTTATGACTCTTCCTTTTGGTATTTTCTCTTGTTACTGCCAGCCTCATGAAATGTGCAGTCCAGCCATACTCATCTGCAGTTTTTATGTCCCTTTATAAAGTATGATAATTTTTTCCAAGGCAGTAGTTATTATTTACACCTTGCAAATGCATAGTCTGATAATGAGGATGAGATACAGGCTCATCTCCAGGAACATAAGGAGTCCATTTCAGGAAGAATGACTTATTCCATGTTCTGCCGCTGTTACGACTCCTGCTGGTTTTCCTGCCCTCTTCTTCCCTCTTCTCTTGCAGTCATAGCATTAACATTTATGATGAGTATAAACAGACCGTACTTGGCAATTGCAAGATCTAGATGCTTTGCTTGGGAATATATTTTCAATGTCTGCTTTTGTGCTTTGTTTCTTCATTAGATATGCTTCTAGTAGTACTCATGAAGCAGAGAGGTCTATTTAGTCTGGCTGATAGGAATTTTCTCTTCCCCTGTTTTTTTATGACTCACTCTCGATTCTCATGCAACAGCTAAGTATTTCTATTGATAATCCAAAATATATGTGTAAATACTTTTTCATCCCAAGCAGTCTTCAAATGAAAAAATGCTTACTTTTAATTTTACACCAATGAATACCTAACATTTTAGATGCCTATTTCTTTATTCATGTTCATAAAACTAGATAAGATGTAACTGATCACTGACTGATTCCTCTGTTATAATGTGCTTTTATTAAAAATAACTATGCCATTAGAAAATGAGATTCTTCAGGGTAAACAACATCTGCTTTGGACCATTGGAGATAAGTACAATGACATCAAGAAGAAAAGGAAGAAACTGGTTAATCAGAACTGAGACCTTTTAATTGGAGAGACATTAAGATTGCAATGTAGAGAATGCTGGTTTTGAACTAGCATAATGAGTTTAGGGGACCTAAGCCTTGGGCTGTAGTGGGTTTGCATGACAAGATTTTCATGGGGGTGGGGGGAAACCTCTGGGATTGCTTCTGTGAGAAGCCAGAAGCTTCCCTCATGCTCAACACAGGCAGTGCCAGCCATTCCCAAGACAGACCCACCGCTGGCCAAGCCCAAGCCCATCAGTGACAGTAGTAACATCTCTGTGAGAATATATTTAGGAAGGGGAAGATGGCTGCACCACAGTAGCTGGACAGAGGAGTGAGAGGCACAGCCCTGCAGACACCAAGGTCAGTGGAGAGGAGGGGGAGGAGGTGCTCCAGGTGCTGGATCAGAGATGCCCCTGCAGCCAGTGGTGCATGTGGTGAAGCAGCTGTGCTGCACAGCCCTGGGAGGTCCATCAGGGTGCAAGAGTCCCACCTGCAGTCCATGGAACAGACCCATGCTGGGGCAGGTGGATGTGCCCAAGGGAGGCTGTGACCCTGGGGGAAGCCCACATTGGAGCAGGCTCCTGGCAGGACCTGTGGTCCCCTGAAGAGGGGAGCCCACACTGGAGCAGGTTTCCTGGCAGGACTTGTGACCCTGTGAGGGACCCACACTGGAGCAGCCTTTTCCTGTAGGACTGCACCCCATGGAAGGGATCCCTGCTGCGGTAGTACATGAAGGATTGCAGCCTGGGTAAGGACTCAAATGAACTGATGGAGGCTGAGTTTTTTTCTTTCTGAAAGAGTAATGCAAATGTGTGACATCTCAAGGGTTTGCAAAGTTGCCAAAGGATGTGATCTGTGTCAGTAAGATCAAATGGTGAGCACTGCTGAAATCAAGTGAATATTTCAAGCCCATATCAAAAGATATCAAGAGCAGAACAAGCTTTGCAGTGCAGCTGTTGAGCAAAGAACCCAGCAACATGACAAAATGAAAAACAAAAAGGGTGGTGTATTCAGATTATATAGTGATGCGAGATGCAGACTTTGTGGCATTTCTGAACTACCAAATTATCACCTCTAATACTCCGTCACAGAGAAGCACAACAGAATCAAATTATTTTTGTATTGCTGTAATTAAAAATCCATTATAATACAGTGAAATACCCTCAAGTTTAATAGTTCCTCAAAGTTTGGAAATGTATTGACCATGGGCTTTCTGCCTACTCAGGCTTCCCTCTACTGTGTCTGTTCATGTACAATAACAAAGATAACACCTTTCAGTGCTAAGGAAATGACATCACCCTTTGGTATGTGTGGAGCTTTCAAACATTACTCTGGTGAAAATCAGAAGTGCTCGAGCCCTTGGCTGGGTTATGTTTCTGTCACTGCCAGCTGAGGGGAACTTGATCATAAATGCATCTCAACAGTCCTATAATATAAATTGTAAATTTTTTAGGTAGATGTGAGAGAAATGAGGTTAAATGATGACTCCTTTTCCCAACAGACAAACCGGAAAATCAACTGAACAGTTAACCTTTTGCTAAAGAATCTCTGACTTATTTTCTTTGGATGTCTTGATGAGAAACACATACACTTAAATTATAAAGTCTGAGAAAAAGACTTTTACCTTGTGATATGTGTAATTAGAGTGCAAAAGGCAGAAAAGAACAGTGGGTTCTGTATGGCTCAGTGAGTAGTCTCCCAACTCTTATTTTCAGTATTATATGACTCAGTAAATTCCTATTCTCTTAAATTCTACAGTTCCACAGCCTGAGATACATTTTTAACAAACTCAGAACAACAAGTTCAGCTGGGCAGAGACTGTGAAAATTCAAGTGAATAACAAAAGTTTTTCAACAATTTCCATTAGATCCATATGCTTCAGTGAGTAATAAGCAGAATTTTAACACATGTGCAGGAACTAAAGGACTGATTGCTAGCATTAGTAAGCATTTCTACAAGATAATGATTCAGGTTTTGCAGCACTGTTTGATCTTTATTTCAATTAGCACAATAAAAGTTATGCTCCCAGCACTGAAATAGACTGACATAAACAAAACACAAGACATTTTATACATCTTCCTTTCTTATCTATGCGTAAATGAATTATGACCAGTTCCATGCCTCAGGTACCTCTGCCAAGTTGGCTTCAGGAGAAGAAAATAAGTACTCTGTAACTCTTCTTTTATAAAAAGGGACGAGGCAAACAATTTGGAGTCACCCAAAAGGTGAGAAGACTTTTCTCCAATTAGCATGCCCATTTCCTGGCAAACAGAATTTGCTTCAGTCATACTAATGCAAATGTGTATGTGTCTGTAGTTTCAGAGTGGCATGCAGGATTGAACATGCATTTCTAGGCTCCTTATCTCAAAAAATGAAGCCAGTAGTACTGGAAAACCTTCACACAAGAGCAGAAGAATTATTAAATCTCCAGAAGACTTTCCAGAAGCAGAAAGACTAAATAAGGTACAAATCTTCACTCTGTGAAAGGAGGACAGACAGAAGGTGTAATGCAGCTCTGTGTAATTATGGGTGTTGAGAAAAGGACAGATATGGATTAACTGTTCATTGGCTTTTCACGTATGACATCCAGAGGCAATCAAACAGGCAGGCAGTAAGAGCGGTTCAAGAAAAATAAAGAGCTGATGAGGCTTCAAGCAATTACTTGAGGAACTCATTGCTGAAGAATCGTGAAGATGCAAAAATTTTCTGTGGGCTACATAGAAGATTGGATGACTTGATGAAAGAGAAACCCCCAAAGGATTGCAAAACACAGAGAAATTGTATCCAGCAAAGAAATACTCTGCCAAGTACTACAGCAAATGAAGGTACTCTGTTACTGTACTCCTGTCTACAGATACACTTTTTTTGCCACTGTTAAACACATGCTACTGGGCTTAAAAAAAAAAATCTAGATGCAGGCAGTAAGACAGTGACTATTCAAATCAGTTGAAAAATTTCCAATAACATCAACACAGTTTATTTTCTTCATTTAAGCTACTATCCTTCAGACTGTAATCCACTGCAGTTTACAAGTTCTTTGTGTTATTTCACACAAGTAATGAGATTTACTTATCTGATACTCAGGAAATCAACACTTTTTTTTCTAGGGGAAGTACCAATACAATTTTTACAGAAAAAGACACAAATTATCAAGATCACTTGACACTTCAAATGGTAGTCTTTCACTTTCAAATGTTTTTATTTGGAAAAAAATAAAAAAGGATTGTTTTCATTGCCTAGCTTCATCTATCTGTTCCAGTACAGTATATTCGTTTTCAGGGATCTGTTCCAACTCTTTCTTTGTTTGGAGTCTCTCCTACTTGACTGCCAAGACACTGTGTAGCTCTTGGTCTGTGTTGCTTCTTATTCAACAGCTAAAGAAAATTAAATATGCTTAGGATTCTTATACCACCCAAATACATGATTCATTTGATTCTCGAAAGCTGGCAGGACTGCTACAGTTCAGCAATTACATCCACAATACTACATAGCTGACTTTTGGTGTCACTCAGATAGTGTTATTTAAGGCTCCAGTGGTATTATCATATTTTGTTTTCTCTGTGCTTTCCCAGGAAATTTTAAGCACATTCTCATGTCGCCTTTGATTTCTTTCATGTGAAATCTCCAAAATGGTATATGGTAAAATGTTCCATCCTCTACTGCCAACACCCCAGCAAGCCAGTTTGTCCCACCACTCACAGTGCCTCTCAATCTTGATTGTTGCTACAATATCAAAGGCAGTACAACTGCTCAGTAGTTTAAGGAATATCACAGCTGAGGTCAGTGGCAAAGCAAACTTTGACTTAGCCAGGTAGGCTGGGGTTAAGGAAATGATAAATAAATAATTGCTAAAGGATTGTTGTTTAAATGTGCCAGGTACTATAAGTCAGAAAGAAATGAAAAGTTAACGTGTGCAAGTACAACAGTAGTGCTACACTAGAGATAGCTCTACTTATTGTATAGCCTGAAAACTACTGTTTCTCAAATTACTAGTACCTCTTTCACTAACTGGCACTAGAAAATGACAGAGAAAGTGATTTTTGTACCTTTTTGAATCACTGTGATGCAGCTTTACTGTACTATTCTATCTTAAATCTTCTATTTGTA
Source organism: Rhabdornis inornatus (assembly GCA_013397075.1). NCBI lineage: Eukaryota > Metazoa > Chordata > Aves > Passeriformes > Rhabdornithidae > Rhabdornis > Rhabdornis inornatus. Next base: position 161,284 of record VWZS01002843.1, read on the forward strand.
GTGATCCCTTTCCTCTTCAGCAAACCATGGTTTTATCTACTCATAAAACCTCTTGGAAATCTTTCCAGTATTTGTGCATTCCCCGGTGTGCTTCCTCCTAGTCTGTGTGTTTTACTTGAACAGTTTCTTAATCTTTTGGAATTAAACAGCTGTAAAACCTTCTTCCAAACAGGTGTTAATTACTATTGCTTTCTGATCACACCTCTAACCCAGTTTATAGCTTTAATCCTGTAGCAACTTCTTTCCTTTTTCAAATATTTTTTAAAATAAAACTTGAAATAATTTTGGATGTATCTTCTCCTTGGTTTTAGCATTATAGCAAAGTTGCAGTCACGTTTCTAACAACTACTGAAACCCTATAAGGCAGCAGAGGAAAATGGTAAAGATGAGTGTTTCAGTTGCTACAATTTTTGAAACTTCAGCCCTCTGATTAGGAACAGATCCATTTTCATCAGTCCAGAGATAATAAAATATGATGAATTATAATCTTTTGCTTAAAAAAGGATTTTCAGAGATTGTTACAGACTCTTGTATACTTGAATAAAGTTATTTACCTGAAGAGGTCTATTCAGTTTATTTGTACTGGTATTCAAGGCTTAGACATCTGGAGAAGGAGCCCAAATACCCTCAGGTTTGTCTATCATCCAGAGCCAGGAGAAACCTTGTATAGTTTTGGAGGTTTTGTACAACACATAAAATAGCTATGGTTATTAAAATTGAATATACGATTATAAAACAAAAAGGAGATAAGCACTAGGCTGTTAAAGGAAAAACTGTGAAAACATGTCTGTGAAAATCTAACACCCAAGCAATGAAAAAATGAGCTGCTTTATTGACCTCAGCAAACATGAGTGTAGATTTCATCTGTTCTTCGGAACAGCTGCTACTGGCTTCACTTAAGCTGGAAAATCTATTTTGTGTTCAGATTTTGGCCATCTTCATTTCCCACCTGGCAGCCCAAGTCAAATCCTTGCATTTCATTAATTTTGTCTTGGTAGCACTTAGCACTTACCCTTGTTTGATCAAGGAATTTACCAGTTCCACTGCATAGGTTACCAGCTAGCACTGAAAGGAACTGGATAAATTATCTGCAGATGGCAGATAGTAATAACCAATGACTCAGGAGAAATTTAACTTTTTTAAAAATTCTGAAAACTTTAAAATATTCTTTTAAATGTATGAGATCAAGAACTGAAAAGTTATTTCTATGGACCAGTTTGTGACTAACTCAAACATGGTTACCTAGAGAAGTCAAACAGATTGGCTGGCTTTGATCCCTCCAGTTCTTTTACACTCAGCCAGCCTGTGCAGCTACTTCATAGGTCCGGGCAAAAAAAGGCAGCAACTTACTCAGTTTTTTATAGACAGGTGAGTGTAGAGATGATCAAGAGGTCTAAAAGAAAATCTAGGTTATGTGTTGCCCGTTTTTACCAAGAAAGGAGTTTTATCAGGGATTCCAAATTACTGTTCTTCTGAATCAATCAACAAGGACCATAACCATAACATGCACCTGCATGTCCCAGGGAAACTGAAATTGTCAGGCCAGGATGACTTTTTCTACATTGGCTTAGATGATATGCACTGCTTACTCTGAAACCCCTTTTTTCACTGAGATGATATCCTCCTGCTCTATTCTCACAACACGTCTCACACTCAGATGAAGGAGATCACAAAACAGCCTTGTGCCATTGCAATGACCTCTTGTGAAACATCCAGCAGGAAGGATCCTGAGGCAGCACATTATAGAATCATAAAAAGGTTTGGGTTGGAAGGAACATCAAAGATTATCTAGTTCCAGCCCCTCTACCCTCACTAGATCAGGTTGCTCAAAGCTGCATCCAACCTGAACACTTCCAGGGATAGAGCATACACAGCTTTTCTGAGCTACATTTTCTTTTTATGTTACTTTAGTCTTAACACTCAAAAGGAGGCTTCTGTGGAGGTTTCGGAACTGTGTAGCACAAGAGCATTCTGCCTTCTTTCAGATGCTTTCCCTGACAGCTGCCATGTGCAGTTCACCTAAGGACCAGTTAAAAATGTTAAACTCACATGAATCTGATTAATAGACTGCTATGCTGTTAATTGCATGAGTTATAACTTCTACATAAAAGTCTACAAAAAAAATTCCTCCTGGATAATAAACAAAGTGAAAGATAATAGATTAATCCTAGTCAAGCTGTATTTTCTACTAGACTTGAGAAAAAAATTCCTTTATAGGAGCTGTGTCTAAGTTTGCACAGTGTCAGAGCTGTCAGCTCCACAGACAGAAATTGCTGGCTTTTAAGAAGCCTCCACTTGCTGGGAGTCTAAATTCATGAGAAAAGTAACAGCCTCTGTATTTTCCACGTCCTGGTAGGTTGCCATTAAGTTAAGTTCACAGCTCTTCTCTGTTTGGGGTTGCAAAGCAGCCATACTTGGCCAAGAGCTGGACTCATAGTTTTTAAGTCTTATGAACAAGTGCAGAGAGATAAATACTCCCAGGCAACAAGATACTGATACAACTCTGTGTGTGCTCACACAGGATAGGCATTTTAATAGGCTGTATTCCTGAACTCTGGGCAGCTCTTCTCTTTCACTGGCCAGAGCAAATATTCACTTTTCGCATGCCTGTTACACAGTGCACATAAATATTTCTCTCTACATGTAAATATACATGTGTTCTTCTCTTATGAGTGTGTATAAAGCTCCATATGCATATACAGACAACACTGTAAGGATCTATACATGTGAATATTTTGGCACAGAATTCAATTGGTGCATCCATAAACCTGGAAATCATTCCATCATAATACAAAGTCTGGTTTCACAGTTGACATAAGTAGAAAAAATGTTAAACCCGTGTTACCTTATGTTCAGTGAAATGCATGGGATTTACTGGAAGTATTAAAAAAACAGCTTGAATATACTGAATATATAATAGTATACTAGAGTTCTGCTTATAGTAGAGATGTCCAAGACTGATTTCTTTTTCATTTGATGTGCTATAACCTTGAAATAGAAATCAGTTTTTGGCAATTCTATAAAACCTTGTTCACAATAGCTCCTGAATGTTTTACAAACTATTAAAAAAGAAGTTGGTTGAAAAAAATGTACATGTGATTCCCTACTTGATTTTCATTCCTAAAGTCAATTTCCCAGCAACAGAAAGATGCAGGAATTCTTTTAATCAGACACAGTGAGATTTTATACCTTGTCAATTATAGCAGTTATATTTAAAACAAAGATTCACTACTTCCCTCCATGAGTATTCCATATATATGAGTCTGTAAACTGCATCATAAAAAGGTGTTTAGACAGAGAATGGAGAAAATTTTATATTACACAGAACAGATGCTGGCTATAACCATGGCAATAATTGCAAACAGATGAATGTTTCAGGACTAAATATTTTTCTAAAATACTCAACAATGAATAGATTTTCGATTAGATTCTCCACAACTCGTAATTGCATTGACTGCATCAGAGTGGAAAAGTAAACACAATATATTTTTCATAAACAGCTAAATTATTGAGTAGAAGCAAGATGCTGCCAGAGTACTATAATTCTCTTGAAACTAAGGGGACAAATTTTCTAAAATTACAACATCTTTACATACGTAGGATTGACGAGAAGGCAGATTTTTTTTTTTAATTTTGTAATATTTCACATAAGAGTGGTGTAATTTCGAATTAATTTGACCATTATCACCATCTTAAATTCACTTGTGATCTTAATATTTCCCTAAGACCAAAGAGCACATATAGTTGTAATGTCCAATAAATAAATGCACATGAAAAAGCACAAACTTTGAGGATTTTAGGAACCTTTGTGATATGCAAAAGTGGCTGAAAGAGTTTTTTAACATGTCATCTTTGGCTACAAAATGGCCTTCTTAAATGACAGCTACTTAAATAACAAAAGCGTGTCATAAAAGGAGTTTTCTCAGAGAGTTATGGTAAAGGAATGGGAGAAATTTTGAACAATGGGTTGACCATCTGAACCAAAGCCATACTTCCAAGGGAGAACGCAAACATGCAAAGCACAAACATCTTCAATATATTTCTAACACCTGAGAAATTGCTAAAGAGATGTTGGTTTGTTATTATTGATATTTTTCTTTGTTGTCATATATAAAATGTACACCTGAATTTTCAAATTATACTCCTTAAACCCGGATTAAGGAAAATGTGAAAATGTCTCATACTGAGAAAAGGAATGAAGGCAATGCTTAACAGGAAGCACCTTCTGAAGATGCTTTCAGTAGAACACCAGAACTTCCTTATGCTTGAATACTTTATTGAATTAAGGTTAAATTAGAAGGAAAAAACTTATTTCTTAAAATGAATTCCATCATGTGCTGGCCATAAAGCTTTGCTATCATGAGTGGTGGATTGGTTTAGGTAATTTTTATTGTAGGGTTTTTTTTTCAGCAATGGGTTTAAGTAGAGAGTGTTAAAGTAACAGTAAGTAGGAAATTTGGCAAGAAAGCACTAATAGAGTAAGATGACTAGAGTGTCATGTTGCCCCAGTACACATCAACCAATCCATTATGTTTCCAAAAGAAAATCATGCCCTTAAAGATGTCTATTATCTAACTGTAACTGGAAGTATCATGGGAAGATGGGCATGAGCTGACCTACTTGAGTGCGTTAATGTCTCTCAAGAGTCATGGTCTTCACTGTTCTTTATTTCCTTGATTGCTCTGAAATGACAACACTGACTCTTTTGTCCACTTTTGTTTTGAAATGTCAACTTACTTCTATCCTCCTCCAAGTCCCATTCTTGCCCTTGCTATCTTGTCCACATTCAGCAAACCTTGGTTTTAACAGAAGCCAAGTTGTAGATTATCACTGAGAAGAATCACTAACCAGCAATGATTCTTTCTGAAAATAAGGACCCTGACATGTGGAGTTGGGGTAGTGCAAGATACTATATCCTAAATTACTTGTTTCTTGGGTGTTAGTAACAATGCCCTGAAGAACTTCAAAGGCTCTGAGGACTAACCAGGAAACGAGTGCCTTGGACATATCTCATCACACGGACCTACAGAACCCCACACAGGTACTGCTGGCCCAGCCTCTCCTTGGGGACAGCTGATTGCTTCTTTCTGACCTTGGTGCCATTAAAGCAAAACGAAATCCTCTTCAGTCTCAACTACAACTTCTGGACTTAATGTACTGAGCAAGTGAGTGGGAAATCCAAAGTTAATAAGGGACGTGGATGAATGCACAGGAGCACATCAATTAAGGAGACATTGGTAAAACCCCTCACTAAAGGTGCTAAGCAAGGAAATACCCTGCTATGAGAGCAATGTTTCCTTTACAAAATAAAATGACAGAACAGATAGATGACATACATCCATATCCTATGCACTGGAGAATCTTTTTAATTATAAAACCTGTAAAGCCAAATCCTGTCTGCACTTAATCCAAAGCAATTCTTCAAACGGAAAAAAGTCCCCATTTGGCTTAAAGCCAGCAGAAGCAGTAGCAACAGGAGGGTGGTTTCTAGGAAGTGAGCGCACAGGAAGCACAGTGGGGATGAGTGAGAAATCCTTCTTTGAAACAAACACATCCTTATAATATCCAGCTTGTGCAGTCAAGCTAGTTCAGTCAGTCAGTGCAGCTCTGCAGATGGACTAGTGGCCAAGAACTGAAATGCAACCCAGCTCACTGAGCATCCCCTGCTTCCCTCATGTGTGGGTAAAATCACACTGAAAAGAAGAGACTTTCAAACCCCTGTTCAATCTGCTTGGTTTAAGTATTTTGAAAAAATTAAATTTTAAACTGAAAAAAAAAAGAAAAAGAAAAATGAAAAGTTATGTGGAAGTTTAGTTCTACATAAAGACACTGCAGTAAAATAAATGTAATCATCTCAAATCACATCAGTATTTGGTACAACTGGCCCCACTGCATAAACAAATATGCTCAAAGTTAATATCACTAAGCTAAACAATCATGAATAAAATATTTTTATGTAAGTGGACAGACCAAAATATTATTTTGCAATTGCTCTGTATGAAGCATGATGTCTTTTATGAGAAAATACCAGAGCAGTTACAGGCTAGGAGTTAGTGCAAATACCTGCCAATGTCATCAAGTTGAAATATGTGATCTCTGTGCCATAGGTACCAGGTTCCTTAACAGATTAAAAAAATTAGTGCAACACATTCTTCATATTAGACTTAGGAAATTTTATTAAACATTATGTGACACAATTAAGTACTTCAATTTGAAACAAGCGAAAAATAAAGCTGAGACACACCTTCACTAAGCCAGGAATCCAAAACACTGACATCCAAGGCCGGTTTGTCATCCCAATTTTCCCTCATTACAAATGGGAAGAAATGCACTCCCTGCAGAGGGCAATTAATTTCCTTCAAGATATGTCATATGAATCACCCTGTGAAGTTACCAAGTTCTTTCTAAAGGCTGTACAGACTCAGAGGTCTGATGCTAGCATGTCTAGTTGAATTCAAAGACAAACAGTTGGTTACTGCCTTTGGAATGACAGTTTTGCAGCTAAGAGGCTTAAGGCAAATTAGACAACTGCTCAATAGGCAACTTGGATTTGGTTTTATTAATGGCCAAAATTCCTGCTGCAGGGTATCTTCTAGCTAGTTAAAGCCACTATAGGGAAAGCATGTGTGGTGTTGCAGATATAAATGCACTATGGAACACACCAAACTTGAAAAACAAACTCACTGTGCCAGCATAAACAAGTCCAAGTAGTTGACTGCAGCTCTCATAACTTTAAATCATTATCACCAGAAATGAATGGCCAGTACCTCTCCCAGCCTAAAAAATAAAAAGTTGTCAGTATAAACAAAGCACAAATGGGATTTTTTAGTTTTTTATCAGTGGAAAATAGGCAGGATCCATTCAGCAATCAGTGCTGAAGTGCAGTAGAAGGATTGCCTTTGAAGTGTTTGATAATAATGAGCATTTCCGTATGAACATCAGTTAAAACTATTTCATCACTGAGAGATAATTTCTGTATTCAGTGGACTGAGGTACTGTGGCACTGCTGAGAACATTTGAAGAGAGAATCTGTGCTTGCTTTCCCTTGCTCCACAGATACAATGTGTTCTCTCTGGAAAAGAGACACCTTGCTCTTGGAGGAGGCAGGATGTGAGCACCCAGGACTGTGTGTTCTTCTTTTGCAAGAGTCCAGCTGACACTTCCATTTCCCTTGGCACAACTAGCAGCTGTATTTCAGCCACCCAAACCATTCATGAGCTCCTAAAATTTTTGAGAACAGACAACAGGATATTTAAATTATGTTGCAGACATCTGTTATTGTTATGATAACGTCAACAGGATCTTAAGACGCCTTAGAAGAAAATCAATGTCTATTCATTGTCTCCTCTGAAACTGTTTGTTCCGTTTGTTTGGGTTTTTTGGGTTTTTGACACCACTAGGGTAAGGTTCATATTGCCTTGCTTCAGCTGTGTGAAATCAAACAGCAATCAGCAACAATAAATACCTGATTTCTTTCCACTCTATGTCAGGTATAAATTGGATGGATTAGTTTGTTCATGGGAGATTTCTGTCTCTCTCTGGTGACTATACAAAGAATGTAGGTGGGTGGTGCTTACAACTACAATTAAATTTGTGGGACCTAGGTGAAAAAAAAAACCACAGGCCTTCACTGCAAAAATCCCTTATTAGAGCTTTTCAAAATTTGCCATTGAAATATATTTGATTGAAATTAGTATACAGAAATGTACTAGGGGTAATCTTAAATCAGACACAATATGAGCCTTCATCTTCTGCTGTAATCCTATTGTTCATTCCTTTAGTCAAAGGAGGTAAATTGGTCTGGTTTACTTTTTGTAATGGAAATAAAAGTAGCAAATCAATGCACAATAAACAATATTTACTGGAAAAGATAAATTTAAAGTATATTAATTTTTAGAAGAAAAAATATAGAATAAAATATCATTTTCACTGAATGTAAATTTGGTTCTCTATCTTAGTCCAGTACTCTCTGGCCTGACATGAAATTACTGATCTGTTGAAAACATCTGTGTACTAGGGAATGGAACAGATTTCATCTTCAAATCTTTGATATTCTTCCCTTGATTTAGAGCACTACAAAAGGGTCACTGGTGAAAGATTATCCATTAATTTAACAAACACAGGACGGCATTGATTCTACTAGAACTGCTAACCCTGATATGAGTGGGTACTTTAATTAAATGATGGTTAGAAGAAGAAGAAATTTGAATTCTCAGTGAATCTCATAGAGAGTCTCCTGCAGGAAGGTCCTTACTGGCAGAATGCCTACATCCCTCTAGGAGCTGTGAGATGTAAGGAGTAATGAGGCTCTCAGGCCAGGCCAACTTCTCACCATACATTTTGGGCTGGATGCAGAGATGCATTAATGCTCCTCTCATGCTTTATGACCTGGGTTAATAATCACCTCCACTACTTAACAATCACTGAGAAAGTTGCTGGGTTCTTCAGCAGCAGCTGCCTCTCTCTGACAGACATGAGAACCACACATCTAAGCTGAAAAGTGACAAAAATTTAAATAGTTATTGAGAGTTTGCATAAGACTCTATATTTTGAAGGATTCTGTGAAATGAAACTGGATTGCAGAGGTGGCAGCTGGCAAACTCCAAAAAGTTCTGAGTTCATGCTATTTACATGCAGATTGTTTAAAAGTTAGCACAGTAGCTTGGAGCACATGCATGTGTATGCAGGTTTTTGTTTTTGTTTTCTTTTTCTAATGTACATTTTAGGCTGATTATAGCAACCGTTTATCCTATATCTACTGATCTCTGTGATGTACTACCACAGTCTGCTCTGCACATCTGGAATTCAGCAAATATATCTTAAGAAGGAAGTTCCTTCTCTTGGCGTTTGCTGCAAGGTTAACAAAGAGAGACAGACACCTGTGGAACATGCTTGTTCTGTTATGAAAGAGATAACAAAATATAGAGGATGGTTTACTCTCTGCTTCAGCCCTTCTCTTTCCAGGAAAGGGAGAGAGATACTCCAGGTTCACCCTGATAGCTGGCAAACAGGTGTTCCATGTCAGTTCAGGGTTATCAGATGTAGCCACAAAAGGTCAGCTTGCATGCTACAAGATCTAAAGGAGGCTGGAGTCCTCCCAGGTGCCAGCTCTCAATCAACTGATCCGTGCTCTGCCTGTTTAGCTGGCACAAGGACATGAGGAGCCCAGGACTTCTTTGGCTAGTAGGGTCTTGTATGTGAACACAGGTTGCACAAGCTTTCTGATCCTCTGAGCCAAGGGAGGATGTACCTGTGGTGCTTGACCCTGGTATCAGAACTGCTTTAAAAAAACAAAACCAAACAAAAAGATCTTGTTTATTCTGGAAAAGGAGCATATGCTGAGTTAGGACTAGAAGACCCTTAAAAGCACCACCACGTGGCTTGACTGCTCAGGGGCTGTCCATGCACCAGTGCTGGAATGGAGGCCTTTGTCTCCTGAGAAAAGGCTGCTTGATTCTCAGTAGTTTTCAATGATATGTGGAATGCATCTCCAGAAGAATCCCATAATCTCTTTCCCTGAAGAGCCCAGTGAAAAAGACTTTCTCCATTTACTGTTCCCCTTTCTACTCACTACATAATATACCAGGTAATATGATTATAACATTCAAATGTTTCATCTGACATGCATAAGTATGTGAGAAGCTCTTGAGATTAATGTATCGAGCACAGACCCAGTGACCAAGAAATTGCAAAAATTGCCATGGACTTCAGAAATTAGATATGACTGGTTCATGATCTTAGACAAACATACAATTCACTCAAATTTAAGAAAGTTTCCCTGTCCCACTTCAGCCCACATTTGCTGAAAAATACCTTAGCTGTATAAGAAAAGTAATTTTTATCCAAGGTTCTTTTCAGTTTTTGTCTCACACCAGTCAATATCTAAACTAGAAATGTGGTTGTAAAAGAGTGGAAGAAGTAATTTGAAAATTTACCAAAACAGACATTTGAAGGGAGAAGAAAAACCTTGAAAGAAACCAAAACAGCCCACAACTCCAAGAAGAACATGATATAATAGCGAAGACATTTATTTGTTACTTTAGTCTTTGTGGCACACTAAAAACCACTTAATTAATTTGAAAACTTCACTGTACAAAGAAATTGTCTTGTTTTTAGCTGTTCCCCTTTCGACAGTCTCAAATTCTATTTGACTGAAAGGTAATGCCTCTTTAAAGGACTTCTGCATGTATATCTGTTACAGAAAGATTTAATTTGCTGAGCCTTCCCCTGTAGTCACTTAACAAAACTATATTAATTAATATGTATTTAGTCAGGAGATTTTTTTTTTTCCAGCAACAAATCACAGGGGACATGAGGATCCTGGTGCCATTGTTGCTGGTGTTACAGCAATACTATGCTATACTACTTAAAGTAGTGTCAGTGTAATAAAGCAAGGGTGAGTTTGGCTTCTCTTTCTCAATGATTCAGGACTTCTAAAGCAGATGGTTTCTGGAATTTTGTTTTGTCACAAAACATGGTGATGGAAGATTGATTTAAACACAAAGTTTTACCTTCAACCTTCCTTCAGTAATTAAGAACACTGCATTTGAGAAAGTAACAAGAACATAACCCAACACAACTTAAAACTGAATAGAAAAGATAATGACAAATCTGACACTCATAAAGCCATTAAATGTCTGAATAGAACAATGCTCCATCTATTTTTATCTGCTTTTTCTTTAAACAGATTATAACAGTCTTTTCTTCCTGCTTCTATTCTGCCTTTCTGTAAGATTAGTTATGGTGACTTAGTCATCATTTTCAAAATTAAATCAGTCCCTTCTAACACTGACTACCAGCACCACCAGAGGTAAGCAGAGATGCCACACAGGATTTTCCCTGTTGGTTTTGCCACCTCACTCCAGTGAACAAAATCCCAGAAAAAGCTGACAGATTAAACAGTGTACTGTTATGGAGACTGGTCTCAGATCTTGGGAGGAGCAATCATGCACATTTTTCCTTGTCATTTAAGTCAGGCAATAAACACACACACAGAGGTGAAAGCTAACCCTTAACGGTTTTCTCTGCGTGTGTCCTCAATATGTACTCGGTGGTCTCTCCACACTGAAGAAATGCAAGCCCACTGTCACCAAGAGCAGAGACACATTGGTCAGGACCCAATATTTTCAGTAGATAAGCAAAGATATCTCGAAAAGATAATCAAAATTATACCAGACCTGTAGTGACCTCAATTGCACTTAAATTTCAGCTGACAGTATTTGGCTCTAAATAGCATGAGATAAGAAGAAATGGAATTTTTTTCTGGAGCTATTTTAAGGGCAATGACTGCTATACATAGAGTCAGAGTAAGTGGCTGAAGTTAAATTTAAAAGACAGACATATTTTTGTTTTCCTGTTTCCAAATAGAGTCTCATCTGTTCCTAAGTCTGAATAACAGAAGAAAAAAAGAGAAAAAACAAACAACCAACAAAAAAAACCACAAAAAAAACCCCCAAAAAAACCCCAAAAAACCCCCATAAAATAAAAAAAAAAAAAACGCACATAACAAAAAAAATCCAAAAAAACCCAAAAAACCACAGTAAAGAATGCCATCGTCCTGCAACAAAAAACCATGGCCTTTCAGTGTAGAAGGCAACACCAAAGGAAAACCGTGATTGGTTTCAGCTATTTTGATATTGAAGGATAAAGCTTATTTCTGAGTCTTGCCTAAAAAATGGGCATAAATTCAGGTCCAGAATTTCTGCTATTCTAAAACAGGTCTAAAGCCCTCTCACTGGAGCCTGGCTTCTCTAACTGTACACAAAACTATTGCTTAAGTGAATGAGGTTAATTTATGGAAAATTCAGTATGCTTGTACAGAAAACCTTGCTAAGCTATCCATGTGTGGACTTTGAATAAAGTAACATAAATACTGAAATGTTCCATGTCACTGCAATACAATTAAATTTGAAATTTCAAGCAAACTGGACTTAAAGGTACTTAATGTTGATATTTAGTGTGTAGAACTTAAACTATTTCCCATTATGTCTATTCCACAGTCTATAGAATATCTCTATGTACACTGTTTCTTAGAAATACTTATTTCTCAGATGAAACCAACATGCATCTCTGTTACCTACTTTTTTTTCTTTGTTTGTGGAGTATCCATTCTCTGTAACAAAAACATAATGGAAGGTGGTTTTATTTACTTCCACCTGAAAGGTGTTGTGATGTTGGAAGAGCCATCTCCCAAGTAATGCGTAGAGAAATCTAACATTCCGTTGCCACGCTAACAGGAAGCCACTCGACTAAGTCCAGTAAAACAAAAGTGCATAAATGACGCTTTCAGGTAGAAACAGGGAAATATTAGATTAACAAGTCTGTAGGTTCTGACAACTGTAGCTACAACTGCAGTGGTGTGCATCGGTAGAGCGCTGAATTTCTGCCGGCATTTAAACCTCCGGAGCATCAGCTGCTTCTTCCCAAGAGGACCACAGCTTCTCCCCCATCACCTCGGGCGTCAGTGCCTTGCCCGTGTATACGCCACACCGGGATGAACCCACCAGTCCCTTCCTCTGCTCCAGGAGCCGTCCCACGGCCCACTTCACCCTGCTCTGCCCCTGCCACCCGCATCTCGCAGTCCTCCAGGTCCCTCCTGGGGGCTTCCTCACAGGACCCCCGCCTTCCCTGGAGGGTTCCTGCGGACTGCGCCGGCGGCGAGCGAGGTGCCCTCGGGGAGAGCCGCCTGCGGGGACGCGGCAGCCGCGGCCGCCAGCACCGCGGGGAGCAGGGCGGTGCGCGGCGCGGCTCCCGCACCCAGCCGAGTGCGCGGCATGTGAACCCCCGGCTGGCGCTGCCGGCGCCGCGGCGCTCTGCGGCAGCCGCGGGGGCGAGGGCGGCCCGGGGGGTTCCGCTTGCGCGGGTGGAGGGCGCGGAGCCTCCTCCTGTCCCGCGGAGCGGCCCCCGCCCGCTCCCTCCGGCCCGCTGGGCGCTCCGCCGGGCTGCAGGTGTCACCCAGCGACCGAAGGATGCCGCTTCCCACGGCAGCGGCTGCCAGGGAAAAATACGTTTATTACATATTAGAGGAAGGAAGAGATCCTAATACTCCTCTGGACCACCACCAAGGGACAAAGGCGTGTACGATGTCGCTTTATGCTACTTGCGTCGGCGCAAAAAGTTACCTTAAACAGTCATAAGGACTTCTTTTGTCCTTTTTGTTTTTTCCCTTTTCTTTGCAGAGGGTCAAAAAGGTAATCAAAGGCTCAGAAAGAGAATAGATCTAAGTTGATGAGAACTTACTTGGTTCAGGCGCTTGCGTTGACAGCCGGCATCTTCCGACAGCAGTTTGAACAGGTCACATTTTCCCATGGAAGTTGTACCCTTTTCAATCCCGTTTGTAAATTAAATCCCTTCAGAAGGTGTTTGTTTTATTTCACTGGCTGCCGTCCATCTCGGGCACTATCCACATTTTTTACTTTATTTTCTCCATGTTTGCCACACATGCAGGCACTCTCGGACGCACGCCACGAGTCAGCGGGTGCCCATCACCTCCGGCCGGGGGGACCGCGCCTGCCGCCGGGCTCCGCTGCAACAGATGAGAGGCAGGTTCTTCCCCGGTTGCTTAGCGCGGCGTCTCCTTGCTCCCTCGGGAAGCCTCATGCCGGCTGCCAAAAGTAACAGCTCCTCCCGACGCGGCGGTCCCCTCCGGAGCGCGGGCTGCGCGGCACGGGGAGGGACGAAAGACACCCCAATACCGGCAGAAGAAGCGCGAAGGGGCACGCTCCGGGTTTCTCCGTCCTCGCCGCTGCTGCTCTCTCCCCTGAGCCGGCCGCGGGCTCTGCCTCGGCGGCGCCGTCCCGCCGCCCCCCGCCCNGAGAGGGTGCCCGCGGAGCGCTGGAGCGGGGCTGGTCGGCGAGCCGAGAACGCGCACCGTTCGGGACCGCTCGGAGGCCGACGCACCAAGGAGCAGCCTGGACTCCGCAGAAAGTTCGCTGTTACATCGCTCCGCATTTGGGAAAGCCCTGACCCGCTCCGTGCAGCCACGGTGGGGCTCTGCGAGTCCGCCTCCGCGGGGGCCTCGCCCGGCGCGCTTCGAGCCTGCGGCTTGCTCCAGGTAGCTCGCCCGACGCTCCTTCCCGGGCCGCAGCAAAGGCTCTGCCCTGGCTGCGCCGCTCGGCGTGGCCTCCAGCCGGGGGGTCCGTGCCCCTCCGGTGCCCCGGGTCAGCCCGGCCTGGACGCTAACGGGACCGAGTCACAGCCAAGATTGGTAATCGAGGACCAGAGGGAATGAGGCTGCTCAACACCCAGGTCCTCACTCTACTTTTCCTTTCCCTAAAAAAACTGGGACCGAACTTAAATGCACGAACTTAGAGATGGTAGGGAAAAGATACAACGTGCAGAGACAGAGATGCATAACAGAAGAACATCCATGTCTTTGCTGAGTTTTCCTTGTCTGGCTGGGGGTAATAACAATAATACTAATAATGATGATGATGATGATTTGAGGTCTGTTTGGACTCAGCCCCGCGTTGGGGTCTGGACACGATGCGCGCAGGTGGCCACCTGCCACCATGTGCAGAACGTGCCGTGCCCGGGCGAGCATCCCTCAACATCCCGGCCCACTCCTGCCTCCCCTGTTCCCGGGAGGCTGGCCCCGCCTGGCACCGCCGTGAAGCATGCCACCGGTTTCGCACTTTGCCCGTCTCTTTGGCTGAGTAGCTTCCACATGAGGGCTTCGAGGGAGAAGCGGGGTGACATAAGCCCGGGGCAGCACCGGGCAGGGCTGAGTCCCAGTGGGGTGTGCAGTGTCGCGCAGGCAGCCCAGCTGCCTTTGCTTCCTGCACCGCCGAGACGGGAGTGTCCCTCGAGCTGGGTTTCACCTGCCTCGCTGGAGCACACCGAGGAGTGAAGTGCTTGCCAAAGCAGACGAGCCTGAAAATGTCACTACAGCAAATGTGAAGGAGCTGCCAGCCACAGCACGCTCGAAGGCAACTGTGAGAACAAGCACCAGACCACCAGACCTCCACGGGCAGCAGAGGTGATGCAATTAATCTGCATTAAGCTGTGCAGTGAAAATGCCAGATGGATTCTGCTCTAGGACTGTCACAGTTGCAGCATCAAGTCTCTGCATCAGACTGCTGTGTGAACCACTGGCATGCATATTTTAGATGTGCCCCAAGTTAGGCACTGCTGAGATTTCAGCAGAAGTATACTGCCTTTGGGGAGCTGCTCAGAAGGCAGCCTCATGCCACTGAGCAGTGTGCAGCACAGGCAGGCTGTAACAGGTCTCTGCGGATCTCTTCCTAAGAGATGTCAATGGAACACGTGAGATCAACTCCTGTCAGCTCAAATACAGATCAAATACCAAAAGCAGATGCTTGGAAAGCTGAGCCAGTCATTCTAGTAAGCACACATCCATGTATGCAAGTGTTTGTACAGTCCCATGTATGCACATCCACACAAAGGCAAGGAGAGAGAGCTGGGTAAATAGAGGTGCACTAGAGGGCCAGAGAGCCTGCAATGAAGGCTGTGGCTGCTCCATCAGATTTCATTGGAATTGGCAATGTAAGCACATCAAAATATTATGGGAGCATTTGTACGTCTCATGCAGGCTACCAACAGCACTGGTATTGCTCTGTGTTGCTACAGATTGGAAGTGTAATCACAGCTTGCTTTCAGAGGCAGTTCCCAGAGCAGAGTACTTTTTTTCCTCCGTATATTTCCTTATTAGATCATGAGAAGCCAACTTCTGAATGTAATATTTAATTTTTCACAAGCAAATACCTCTATAATTAACAGTATTTCCTATGCCTTTTTATGCATATTGTGACATTTCTACTCTGCAGGGGTGAGTACAACATGGCACTATCAATGTGTTTTACGTTTTCTGGCATTTTACATATCATAACCCATTAGCAGTCTCCCAGTAGCAATCTCCCAAGCTTATAATTCCTTATTAAATTAATGTTCAGATAAAATCTCTGTGGTATTACTCAGATGAGAACTGAGTAAACAGAATTTTACCTCTGTTCCAGGACAGTGGAGTTGGGATCCTTGCAACATTTCAAGTGCATGCTAGTATGTTTTATTCCTAACATGTAGCTAGCTGCCAAATATTTCTCAGCAGTAAGTACTGTGGCCAGGAGAGAAAAGTAAAGGGGAAAAATTAAACATTCTGTGAAACCTTTATCACATATTGAGGTTTTAGGGGTGATAAACAGCCTGATTGGGCCTTCCTTTAGTCTGCCCATAGTGTCACACCAAAATGAGTTCCCCTTAGGACCTTCTCCATTTCTACCTCCCATGTTACATCCTCCTTCTCAGAACACCTACTGACACATGCTCAGGTGCTGACCATTTTCAATTCAGCCAAATCTTATATATCCAGAAAACCAAGAAGAATGGGATTTTCCCTTCTCTCTGCAGTTTGTGCAAATATCACTAGGATATATCTCTTGGTTTTATTTCATGAACAGAAAAACACAAGATTAAAGACAGCTTGAAAAATAAGATCAAGTTGGAGCATTTAGGAAACAGTAATTGATTTCACCTTCTAATATTAGTGAGTACAGGTAAGAACAGCTGCAGCAGCTGTGATTCAGTATAACTTTAGCCAAATCAGGTAAGCTGACACAGCTCATAGTCTTTAAAGAAGGGAGGAAAAAGAAATGCAGAAATTTTAACCATATTTGTTCATTCAGTACCAGGTAAAAGGTGCCATAATATTTTTATGTCTCAGCTCCTTTTCTTTATGTGTTAATGAAAACTTTTCCTACGAGCATGGACTAAGAGATTATGAAATTTTCTCCAAGGTGGAGATTTATATGCGTAAGAAATAAACTTTTACTAATCATTTAAAATAATTTTATTCAATTTATTAAAAAATTATTTGTATTAGTTTTTTTTTTTAGCTGGGAATAATGGAGAAACATTTTCTCAGACTTATTATTCTCATTTAATTTTAAATATGCTTCTACCAATCTATTGCTCATTAGCAATGATGCAAAATCACACAGCACAATAGTATCTCCTCTTGCAGTTAAGATTTTTTTTCTATGTTTGTTTTGGAGACTACACTTGTACACAGAATGAGGCTTATAATTTTTTTCTCTGCATTAATCTAATTCATGAAATCTGTAACAAGTTAATTTCATTAATTCTATTGTTACAGCCCCTGCAGTTCTCCCAGACAGAACTCTTCAAGCAGCAAATGGTTCTTGCCAGCCCACACCAAGCATTCCATACTGTTAAGTCTTTCCTTCCACATAACTCAGTGTATTACCATTTATGTACTTAAATACCATTAGACAAAACTCAAGTTTCTGAGACTCGAGAAAAAGAGATTCTATTTATTGACTGACTGAAGAATGTGGATTCTGTGAAAGAAGGTGGAGAATCCCCATCAAAATCTTTCATTTTCTATGAAACGTTTATTGGCAGAGATATCATTCTTGTGAAGGTTTAGTGGGGCAAAAGGGTTGTGAGTGAAGAGAGAGACAGGAACACGCAAAGGAAAGGAGAAGTAGAGGAAAGGATTGATCCAGCAGTGTGAATAAATAGTAGGACTTTCTTTTAAACAAGCAAGTACTGACCTCAGGTGAAGGACTCTTTCGCCCAGGTTGTCTTTCTATGCCATATGCCAGACTAGAATCTTGAACTATATTTGTTTTATGTTTGTCTTTGGTTGTGGGTTTTTTTTTGTTTTGTTTTTTGTTTTGTTTTTTTTTTTTCCATTAAAAAGCGAAAATAAAAAGCCAGAACAGGTCGAATACAAGTGAACTACCAGAAAAAAAATGTTGGTATTTGCTCAACCTTAATTTCAGTTCATGACAAGCAGGTTCTTGTCTGACTTTTTCTCAAGACTTCCAAGTTATTCAGGTAAGAAGATATTTGGGGTTTGTATTTTAATACAGGGAAAAACGTTGCTTAGATTTATTGACAGTTAAATTGCTATTTCATTTTATTATTGCAGTTTACATTGGAAGTTTGCAGAATTCTATGTAGATTCCCATTTTATTACTACTTAAATCTCAACAATTCATATTTTTGGTGGACAGCAAGCAATTAAACTTCTTTTATCTACCTACATTTGTCAGTTTCACAGAATTCACATCTGTTATTTTTACTAACATGCTGCAAACTCTTTCTCCTTTCTTCTCCTAACCAGAGTTTTTGAATGACTTGAGCTTGTTTTTCTTATGTCAGAGAGTGGAACTTGGTGCAATAAGGCACACTGCTTTCTTTTGCAGTTATTTAATGAATAGTTGAACAACATTACTAAAGGTTTTGGTGTTTTTCAAAGTAATTTAATTTTTGTCCTCTGATTATTTACATGTCTGTGCTTCCCAGTAAGCACTTACTTTCTGTCAGAATACTCAGCTGTTACATTTTGAGGTTTTTCTGGCACAGTCTTTCAGTGTCAGGGTTTTAAGAAGGAAAGGTCTAATGAATCAGACCCTGTACAGGAGTGGGTTGTGGCTCCAGACTAGTGACATCTGAATTTAGGTGTACACATTTGAACTCCCAAGTGTCCTAAGTTCCCCATAAAGCCAATGGAAATTTATTCAATACAGTGATGGGATCATAGAGAAAAAGCTTTGAATGTGCATTTTGACTTCTGGGTGAGCTACATCATGGCTAAGCATTCTACTGAAGGGGAAAAACCCCAAAGCAGAAGTGCCTTGTGCTGTTTGAGGTTCCTAAGGCTATGCAAGATGCCTGCAGAAGGTGAACAGATGGTTTTTGACCTGCCTTCCATTGCCTTGCAAAGGAAATTGCCTTTTAGGTGACCTGTATGTTTCTGTATGTTAGACCAAATATTCTGTGAAATTTTATAGGCTTTGGACACCTATGCACAGCCACCTGAATCCACATTACATCTCTTTTGGCTCTAATAGGAGATCAAATCTCACATATAAACACTGGTGTGATAGGCACACAGAATCAGATGTTTGAATCTTCATCCTTAGAATAACATAGCAAAAGCCTTAAGATAGCAAAGTTGAAAAAAGACTAGAAAGTCAACCTAAGGAATTATCCCTTTCTCTTTTTTCTGAAAGAGCTGGAACCTTTACCTGTGTTTATAGGGGTAGTATCACGGTAAAGGACCACAAATCTTGGAAACAAGTGGCATATTTGAATCAGGAGATAAAAGAAAACAAGAGGAAGGATTCCAGGGCAACTAGCCAGACATTTTAGATATCTTTAAGTGTGTGGAATAAACAGAAAGAACAAAATGTCTTGCTACACAAACAAAGCTATAACTTAATCAGCAAGACAGAGACTTTGTAGGATAAATCAAAGGATTGGAGTGTTGCTAGAGAGCGGTACAGGCTGTTCAAGAAAGAAAGGCTGGGAGAAGGGGAAGGCAGTATTGCGTTACCAAGAATGTGTTTATGACTTGTTAGAAGGCAGATACCTCAAACATCTCTGAGGGAGCTAAAAACAAGGTTTCAAGCGATTATTCTACCTCAAATCACTGTGGAGAAGAGGTGATTGAACATCTTAAAGACACACAAAAAGGGGACATTTCTTGGAGTTGTGGAGCTGTTGTTTTACATCCTTAAGTGTAGAGTGTATACCTAGATTTTATTCTCTCTTAATGGTGTGAAACAGCTGAGAAATATAAGATGAAGGCCTCTAAATTTGGTAAAAGTGATTTTGAAATAGTAGGATAGAGAACAGCATTTCAAAAGAGGGTGGTGGTGACACACACGACTGGTAGGAAAAGTCTGAAGATTTTAATGGAACATACTCTGAGAGAGAGAGAGAGAGTCAGCCAAGAGAAGCTGTTAAAAAAAAAAAATACTGGCAAGAAAGCTAGTAGACATTCAGAATGTATTAACAGGAGTGTAACACGTGAGCAACTGCTGTTTTGCTCTAGGTGAGCAGAAGTTTACATCAACTTCAAACCTCATATTTGATAGAGGTGTAAAAGAATCTCCTGTAGGGAGCCTAGAGATCAGCATCATGGATACTGAGGTAATGTGATTTTTCAGGAATATTTCAGCTGGGCTTGTTCTGCCTAAGAAAAGGTACCTTCATATTATTTCATTATTTCGTTCACATTTCAAAGTTATGTTTTATAGTTTATAGCTGTGAAAAAGAGAATACTAAAGAGACAGCTAACATATTCATCAGAAGTAGAAGTAGTAATCCATTTTTCATCTTAGCAAGGAAGACTTAAACTACACATAAGTAGGATGTTCCTGACTATAAAAAGAGTTAAATACTGGAAGATTTCACATCTCCCAGTTGTTGAAAATTGTGGAATCCATATATTTCAAACATACGAACCTTTCTCTAAGAGTAAGGGTTTTTCCTACTTTAGGATTCTCTAAGTGTCTGTAATGGGGTATTTTTTCTCCAAAGCTTAGTGTACCCCTTTTTATCAATGATATTTTGGGAAACTGAGTTTTCATGCTGTTTAGAAAGACATGCAGCCAATCTGTTTGCACTCTCAGATGCCATTTGAACAGCGTGATTCAACTTTGGAAGCATATGTAGCTTAAGAGACCAAATACAGTTTCTTTCCTGTCCTTTACATCTGAAAAGGGTGAATTCTTCCCTTTGGACAGAGTCCTGTAAAAGCCAGGATGGTACCAGTGTATTAAAGTGCAGGAATTTGTCTTGTGTCCATTGTGGTTTAAAACAATGGACTTTAAATGAGGAATTCAGCTGTCTAACCATAGATAGCCTTTTAGATTCCTTAGGGTACCCCAAAGGTCTAAGTAGGTGTAACCCCAGTCTAACAGCAGGTCTGCACATACGCAAAGAGCAGGAGGGATATTCCACTGTTCAGGAGCTCCATGAAACCTAAAATAGCACCAGGAAACCTACTCCTGTCCTGAAGGTGCTTTTTGGTAGTTTTATCACTTCCAAATTTTCTTTCAGCTAGCATTGTGATATAGCATGCGTATTTTTTTCCCCTTAACCTCTACTTGGAACTCTGTTTTAAATTCAAATCACAGATTAATTACCCAAGCTTTCAAAAAAACATAATTAGTCTTCTCTCTCCGCCAGACAAATACATCAGTAATGCTTTTAACATCTGAGAAAGGGAGAAGTTTTTTTTAATTGTGTGGCTTTTACAGTATATTAGTGATCTGGCTCATAAAACAGCAGAATGACAACAGTTCAGCTTGGTGGTGGGTTGTGTTGAAAGAGTGTGGAACCTGAGAGTATATAAAATTCACTCATTTTGCAGACAGGCTCTAGAACAAGAAGGGGATGGCAGATATTCAGGCTTGAGTCATCACTTCTTCCTGCCTTGTACATACTTCTTTTGTGCTGTTCCTGAGATTCAGTTTTCTTACTTATGATATGGCAATCCTCTTTCTTTATCACTCCATTATGACTGTACACTCAGGATCCAGGAAAAAATCATAAATACCTGTAAAACCGTTAAAGACCCTGTAAGTGGGAACAACAGTTACAGTTATAAGAGGTTTGCTTAGAATGGATGCTGTACTGATTCTGCACTTTGGATAAAAATAGTTAATCTCCTTTTTAAAAATTGTTTTCATAAATGTAAAATGCTGGAAGTGGATTATTTATATACATGAAAGATTGCTTTTAATAAGACCTGCTGTGCATATTGAGACTCACTAATAAGAATAATGGTTATGTATATTTGTTATGGCATTTTGATGATATTAAGAGAGGCAAAGGGTATCAAGAAGATACCAAAGGATGTTTCAAGATTGAAGTTGCTTTCCTTTAAGAGTTGAAAACAATTTCTTTTGCCATGCCTTTTATGTTTTTGTATAGCTAGGCAAAAATAAATAGAATTGACTAGTGTTTCTACTGTTACCATTTTAGAGTGCTCTGGTAGCATTCGGACTTTTTTTTTCTTTTGTCTGTGTGACAGCACAGTATGAAATTGGCTTCCTGGATTTCAAAGGGCTTGATGCAGTCTTTAGCTACATTTTCGTTATCACATTCTCCAAGTGATGTAGAACTGTGTCAGAAACTCACTTCACATTTGATTATGTGTAACAGAAATGCAAGATAATTTGTTGCATAGATTTCCAGAACATTGTTTAATGATTAATTCTGAGAGATCAAACTTCTATTTATCCTAAAATAAATAGATCCCATTATATTCCCCGGTTATTCCAGTGTGTTGTGTCCATAGTTATTAGCGGAAGAAGAGTGGCAGAAGCTGGGCAGGGCAGAGGGAAGAGCAAGCACGCCGAGGATAGAGCTGTGTTGCTGCACACTTCAGCCCTAAGGTATGGAATTTTGGGGCACAGGTTTTCTGCAGTGCTTTCCAGCCAAATAAAAGCCACTGGGTGGTGCTGTGGAGACAATTTCCATTCATGGCACAGACCTGCAAGGTGCACAGCCTCGTAGGCTTTTGTGTGAGGCGTGAGAGAGGCTTACACAAATAATTAAATTTACTCTTCTCTTTCTTTCATTTCTTCTCTCACACACTTTATAGAATTCTATGGTAAATTCTAAGTCAACGGATAACAGTCAGCTGCAATCTTATCACAAAACATGCATCCTATTTTGGTGTGTGTGTGTGTATGAACTTTTTATTGAAGGAAACTGGTCAAGACTTCATGTTGGTTCAGTATCTTTCTCTGGCACTGCACCCACAGTAATATAGCCATAAAGCTGTTTGATTTATTTAGTGGAAGTTTAGCAGAGCATGTCATCTCTCTGGGCGTTTTATGCAGGTGAGAGCATTTGTGCAGAGAGCTTTAGCCTCTTATCACTTGATGACTGACTCCATGGGAGAGAAGGGAAACAGCTTTGCTCTGTCTGTGCCCTGCCCCTGGTCACTGCTGCCCCTGCTGTGGGCAGGGTGATTGATCTACACAAGAAGAATTTCCTTTCCATCAGTGCTATGGTGGGACCACTGTGAGGATCAAGAAAGTAGAGATCTATTACAGTCAGACCCCAAAGCCTCTCTACCTCAGGATAATTCAGCACTTGGTGCTCAGATCCTGCTTTCATGGGTGCCTTCTATGCAGGTTGTCAGAACTCCAGTGAGATCCACATCAGCAGGTGTTCAACACTACAGTACAAGTGCCTGTATGAGATACTTTCTTACATACTGCCACACTGCAGCTGATGTAGACAAAATGCTTTGACAAAGTCTGTTCACAGATGGGATTCATCTTGCTGTAGGAATGCCATTTTCTCCTCAATTGCTACCAAGACCAAACATGGCACTTTGTCTTCTGTAATCATCTGCAGAGAATCTCATCCTCACAGCCCACAGACACAACTGGCCATGGCCTTCAAGGAAAGGACGTGTATGCAATGTTGCAGTTTGGAAGGAGTAATTTACAAACATTATGTCCATGAGTGTATGAAACAAACTGAGTTATATCATCTCAGCTGCATCCTTGACTTCAAGTTTGCTCAATAGCTGATTTCTTTCATTTTCTAAGTGTCACAATCACTATTGCTCAGATATCAGAGGGAGAACTGAGAAAAATACTGAAATAGATATTTCATTTCTTTGAAATTAATTGCTCAAGTTCCTTAATGTTGCTCTATAATACCTCCTACTCATTCCAGATCACTCTTGAGTATTTCGATTTTGCAAATACTCTGTTTTATTCTCTTAAATTCACCAAATCTCTAAAAATGTATGACTATGAACACAATAAGTAGAATGATCATGCAGATAACCACACAACATGTAAATACATTGTTGTTATCAGAAGAGAGATAATGAGAATATATTTCTAATAGTCATTCAACTTTACTCATGATGTTTCTCTAGAGGAGAGAATATTTAGAACAGCTGGTCAGATAGTATAAAGTAGAGGCTAAAGGTTATTAGCAATGCTACTGAAGTTATACATTTTTTTGGTGTAAAAGAATGGTAATAAACAAGCACATTTAATGATATTGGGATATTTAGTGCAATAGAATAATGTGCGTTTGTGTAAAAAAGCACAAAACTCTTGGCAATAGTGACTTATAAAATCTAACAATGATTTTGCCCAGTAGGACTTAATGGAAAAGAATTTAAAGACATGGGAATATATTAATATGAAAATACAAAAGCATTATCAATAATTGCCTTCTGGAGTTTGGTTGACACCATATTCATTCTAAAATACAATCTAATGCTGGAATTTTCACTGAGATTGTACACTTTTCACCACTGCTACCCAATGACCTTTCCTAAATAGAAATATATAGTATTTAATGACTTGCTAGAAATCTTTTTTTCACCCCACTCTCTTAGATAATTTTGTGGGTGGAAATACTTCTCTGTGTAATTGTATTATTTGTGCAAGTGATTGTCAAGATTTTCCAGGATTTTTAGGCTTGTTATACATGTTAAAATTTATGAATAATTTTTCAAAACTGATGAGATTGCTTGAAAAACTCAGATTTTCTAATCACTGAGATCCTGTGACTGTTAGATCCTTTTCTTCCATGTAATAATTTTATGTCTATAGAGACCTTTCTCTCTGCTAAAATATTTGTATTTGTCATCATTTAATTTTAATGTCAAATAGCTTTATAATTTAAGGACCATTTCACCTGTCACTCCTATACTTTCTTAGTTCACACATGAATAAAGTACATTTTTCATGCTTTGTCTCCCAAACAACGGTTGCCAAACCAGGCAATATCAACAATCTAAAATGTTAAATTTGAAAGTAATTTTAAAAAAATAATTATAATGATGCTTTAACATCTTGTTTCTATCTGGAAAAAACACTGAGGTCTGATGGCTCATGAAATTAATATATTTAATTTAGAGGAATCTTTAAAATCTTTTAAATCTTTAAAAAATAGCGTGCTGAATGATTAGTCTTAATAAATTACTGTTAGTGAAAGAAATAACTTGTATAGAGTAAAAGGGGAAACACAACACCATTATCTTTAAATTAAGAGATTTAGTGAAGAATATATGGTTTGATTATTTTTGGCTTTTGGAGAAATCCTACGGGAGGGGAATGGTGTAGCAATTCTCTTGGTGGAGAACAGTGGTACATCTCCCACTTACACTTCCCACTTTCTCTGCCCTGTGAGAAGACAGTGCTGGTGCCAAGTAGCACTGATTTTGATCTGTGGTATTAGACAGGAGACAAACCACACTGATGATGAGAAAGTATGCTTAATAATTTTCCTGATGTGGCAGACATCACTGGCTTCATTACTGTTTTTCATGCATGAGCAAAGGCTGCTGGAGCCAGGAGGTGTGTGACAGCCCCGAGCAGCACAGTGATAAATATTCTTCATTGTTATCTGACCAACTTAGACACATCCATTAATATAAGTCAGCTCAGGCATTGCTTGTATCTTCATAAGGGTGGGGTTTTTTTGGGGTAGTAAATGTCTCTTGAATTGATATGCAGACAGCCTGAGCTATTCAAGAGAGTTCTCCTTTGTCTCCCTTTTATCTCATGTTCAGACAGACTTTACATCAGCTTAATGGCACAGATAGTTGTAGCTCTGCTCCCTTGAAGAATGCTACAACATTTCCAGTCATCACCCAAGCACCAGGAGGTGACAGTCAAACAACTGAATGGGTCTGAAATATTTTCTGGATCCCTTACGATTCCTGAGGCTGTGCCAGCTCAGTAGGGTAGGCTTCTCCATCCACAACCCCCAGCCCAGCTGGCAGCAGATGCCTGAGGGCAGGCATGGGCACAGGGACCTGCTGCTTGGGTCTCTCCCTCCCTCTCCAGCATTCCCATACAGATCTCAGCTGCCTGGTCAGCACGGGGCTCCCACACAGACCACCATCCAAACTACACCCTCCTACCAACTATAGCAGAGAAAATATCTTCTATGTATAGAAGTCATCCAAATTTCCCTCCATTTCCATCTTCTAATTCTAAAAAAAACCCTCATGCACTGTGGGCAGTGCATGCCATCCTGTAATAGTTTTTCTACCAAATGATAGAAAGAAACTATTTTATAAGCCCAAAATGTTTTATTAATAACGCTGTTCGGAGCACTAAATCATGTGGCATGCCTGAACTTCCCTGGATTTTTAATTCTGGATTCAAACATTATATGGAGAACTATTTATTTAAAGGAATTATTCATTTTTTTCTTTGCAGTCATATTCTTTCTCACAATTTATCTGGCTTGTACTAAAAGTTTAAAAGCTGTTTAGATGAAGAAATTTTTCAGCAGAAGTAGAACCAGTAATTCTGAAAATCAAACTCACCTGACCTTCCTAGGTATGCTCCTAGGTTTGCTTTGTTTGACATGTTGCTTTGAAGTATTTTTTTCAGTTATATTTTCAGAAGTGTCTTTCAAAGCTACTGAAGCTCACATGAAGGTTTGGAGGAAGTTAGCTTAGTACAGAATTGCCTCTCATAGGAAGTTTAACCCTATATTGTGCATGGATTTTTAAAATTTTTTATTTCTTGGCAAAAAATGGTCTCAGTCGCCATCTGCTGCACCTAGCCAGATTCATTGAGAAATAAATCTTCTGTGACAGCAGGACATGATTGGCAATTTTCTGTCTATTGCCTGTAAAATCCTGTGGCTAATAAAATAGAAATCCATCTCGGAAAAAGAAGCGAAAGAAAAAATAGATAGACTTCCTTCCTGTGATTAATGACTCAACATAATGATGAGACAGTGTTTCAATTGTAACATTTTCTCTAATGTCTTGGTGTCTCATATGAAATATTCCAGTTAAAAGCAATAAATGAACATGCTTTTTTTTTTTTTTTCTACTTTCTATCTTTTTCTCATTAATCTTCATTAGGGAACTTCCAGCCCATGATTTAGACAGACCCAGAACTAAGAAATGTGTTTCCCAGACTCGTACTCAATCTGCTTGAACACATGGGTGACATCAAACTATTTATACTAGTCTTGCTCACAAATAGCCTTATAGCACAATATAGCACAAATAGCTCCTTACAATGGAGTTTGGTAAGGTTTCATCTTATTTCAAAAGGATACAGAGAGTGCATCTGCATTTTAAAATAGAGGACACAATCACAGAATCTGTGCATATACTGGCAAACCTAAACTAGAGTAATTGTGTTTTTACTTGTTAGGGGTTTGGTTTAATTCTGAGGTCTTGGATATTTTTTTTTTCTTATTTGTCATCGTCCCCCTCCTCCTTCCATACAAAGCATTCCAGAACATTCAGAGGACTGTGCCACATTAATTTTTTTTTATGGCAAGAAACGGAGGTGTAAGATGAATGCCCAGGGGTGTGACATGAAGTCGTGGGTGGTTGTTTGCAGACTAGCCTCCCAGACATTAATGGGACAGTGTCAGTGAGGGGGCAAGGGACCCAGGACAGGTGTCACCACACCTGCCCTGCCATGCTGGGTTTTGCTGTGGGAGGAACATGCAGAAAAGAACATAAAATACTTTAATGCAGTATGTAAAATATGTAGAGAAAGACCAAGGAGTGCAATAAAGAGCTAAAATTTTTAACTGTGCAAAAATAGCCAGAGCTTCACAGCTGCTATGTAAAACATGCTATTTCTTTTTGTCCAATTGTTTTTAAAGCCATAAAGCCATGGTGTAAAATTTACTAAATTAAGAAAGTAAAGGAATGAGCTTGAACACTGGACATCAAGTGTTTACACAGTTTAGAGCTTTTTTTCCAGACCCCTCTAGTTAGATATGAAACGAACAACACCAAATGCCAGTGAGTGTTTACTGACCCTCTCACTTGCACATTTAATTTTGTATTCTTCACAGGGCAGTGCCTATTGTAAGAAATCTATATATATGCTGATCTATTACATCAATATGAGATGAACAAATGAGTCTTCTTGGTGTGAAAGAGCATAGTTTAGCTATAATAACGATGTTTATGTGCTCATTGTATATTTACTGATATTCATTTTCTTACAATCATTTGCTCTTGTTCTTTTTTGGGCTTGATTATTGCTGAAATGTCTTGATTCAGAGTATATTTTAGTTATCTATTGTGCTCATTTATTGAAATTCAGAACAACTATATTGGTTGTTTATTTCTTAGTAGGTTTTTTTTCTAATTTCCGGAGGGGTAATTCTACTAGTCACTTGACAAATATGCTCAAAAATATAGTCATGGAAATGCCTCATTTTCCTGAAAATAGATGTTCTAATTCTTGAGAGAGCCAACAGTAAACTTCATTTATTTCATCCTGGAGTCAACAATATCCACTGCAAGATATTTGTATAGATCTATTTTTGCATAAGTAATCTTTATCCACATGAAAGTAATTACAAATATTTTAAAGCACAATTTGTTGTATGATAAACTGTTCTTTTATATCCTACTTTGTGTTCAAATTGTATGCATTTAAAATCTTTGATTTTTTAAAATTATTTTAAGATTAAAGTAGTCCAGATCAGACTTTATATGTCGTGTTCATACATTATTAAGGGGTGGTTATAAGTATTTACACAGAATTGTGTTAAATTATTAATTATTTATAAAGTTACCTATGAAATTCATAATAGCTTTGTAAGACAGGTCTAGGGCCACCACAGAAGCCCTATGAACCCCTACAGACCCTCTGGTCTCATAGTCTGTGAATTTGGGGAGTAATGCCAGTTTAAAAATACCGATGAAAGACAGGAGGATAAAATAAACTGGGAAAACTGTGCAGCAGCCAGCACATCAGCAACTGGGTGAAATTAGAGCCTTACTGAGGACAGTGAGGAGGTAGATGCAGTATCTCCTAACTACAAATACTATTATTTGCTCTATGCAGAGGGAAGTGAGACCTTTCACTCAAATGTGCTAGAGAGCATAATCCAGTAGCTCTTAATAATTTATTTAGCTCAGCACAATCGGAGAACAAACATTACGAGAGAAACTTGGAAAGAATAAGTGCTCATCATCTAGCCCCAGGCAAGTTGTATAGAACACAACAAGCTGTCTGGCAGACAATATCAGCCCCAAGGCTGTTTCAGGGAAACAGCAAAAACTTCAGCAAATAGCATATTGAGAAAGAGAAAAAGAAAAGAAGACACCAGTGATACTATACAAAACCAAGAATGGATAAAAACTTTACAGTTTCTGGTCAATGTTTGATTAAACAGAGCTACATTCCAAAATAATGAAACTTTTAAAAGGTATTTTTTAAATGATGAAGATTTCTAATGAAATAGAAATAAGTTTTCTCTCAGACGCAGAGGCAGGCAGCTTGCTCAAGGATGAAACAGTAATCAGCACTGTGAGAAAGACTCTAAATGTTACAGCTGAGGTGCTCTCAGGAATAAAATTTATTTTGTTTTCTAGTCAATTTTTTTACACAAAATAATTTGTAGTTTTGTAGAATTGCAGAGTCGTGTTCTATTTCCTTCTAACACTCAGCTTTTCAAAAATTTCTAGAGATGAAAATTTGGACCACTGGTAGCAGTAATAAGATTACCTTACCTTCTTTTGTGAAATATTGTTGACTACAGGGGCTGAGGTAAGATCTGGGTGCTGTTTTTTAAGAAACAGAGAGGAATCCTCTTGTTCAAAACTCTTTACAAAGCATTTGTAAATGGTCATCACCCATAAACTGAAGCCCATGTGCAGTTGTGAGACAGCATCTTGATACATACTCAGAATGAAATTTTTGAAGACAATCAACCAAACCTGAAGGGGACATCACAGTGAACATGGTTTCTCTCTAGGTAACTTGTGCCCAGAGTTTCATGTTCTCCCCAGCCCCTTGTGCAACACCAGACACGTGGCACTGGCCTGCCCTCATGGCATTGGCCTGCCCTTTGTGGCTCACATTGTTTCCTAATGAACATATTTTTGCAATTGACCCAAGCATGAGTTACACCAGTATGTTAACTCCGTTTCTAGTCTGCTGTCTGGTGAGGCACAGTGCTTTTCATTCTGGTACAGGGAGGGTGCTGCAATGAACTATAGCCCTGAA
Source organism: Rhabdornis inornatus (assembly GCA_013397075.1). NCBI lineage: Eukaryota > Metazoa > Chordata > Aves > Passeriformes > Rhabdornithidae > Rhabdornis > Rhabdornis inornatus. Next base: position 191,052 of record VWZS01002843.1, read on the forward strand.
GACTGCTGGTAAAGATCATATTCAAATAGTCTCCATGGCCATTTTACTAAAGATTTCTGGAAATGCATTGTCTCTTTCAAAATATTGGGGCTGCATGTTTTGCTATTGCAATGGACAAGGATGTCTGCAGAAACTAATTTCTGGTTCAGTACCTCTTTGACGAAAAAAAATAAAATATCTTCTTAACACATCCATGACTGTAGCTGGTTTTTTTTGCCTGCTGCCCCTTTAGTCTAAAAGAAATATGGAAATAATGAATTGAGGAAAATACATTCATTTATTAAGCATAATTTCCATCCTTCCTTTTGAAAGCATTTGCTTATCACCTCTCTGTTTACTTAGAGACGTTACTGGCACGGTTTTTCTTTTTTTAAAATTACTGTTATTTTATATTTGGTGAAAAATTCCATAACTAAATATAAAAATGTTAGTTGAAGAATAAGGAATCTTTGATTTACAAGGGGGGAGTAAGTAAAACAAAGCAACACAATACTCTGTTTTATCTTTCATTAAAAATTTACTGCTTCCACATGTTAATGAAATTCATGCTTCTGGACAAGAATTCACTGAGAAAAAAAACATTTCTTGCCAATAGAAAAGAAGCATCTGTATTAAAAACAGGAGCTAGAAGCAGTCATTAAACAGAACATAACAGTAATATGCAACTGCATAAGGTGAGAAGAATCTCATTCAACTGAACCTCAAAGATATTTGTGGTATGCAAAATGCAATTATCCAACACAATTTCCCACTGAGAATCAGGGCTATCATCCCACTGCTATGAACAGTTCCACTGACGGGAGTTTTTACAACAGTGCATCCTACATCTGTTTATTTTTCAAACAATGGTGCTTTCTCTCCATAAACCAGCAGGAATCTATCTTCACATTTGCATGATGTGAGGGTCCCTTTCCCGTCTCTGATACTCCAAAGTATTCTATGAGCTGTGGAAGGGCCTGTTACAAGATTAAATAAATTGCAAGGCTGTGGTAGAAAAATCTAAGTCTCTTGTTGTGAAGGTAATTATGGGTCATTCAAAAAAGAAATTGCAACAACCCAGGATCCACAGATGATGCTCCTCATCCAAGAGAATGCTGAAGGCAAAGGCTACTTTATTCACACCACCTGAAAGCTTTTCTAAATTGCAGTAGTGTTACATATTCACAAAGATAAAGAGAATTCTTATGATGGTTAGAAATTAGGGTATTCAAAGTTTCACAAAATGTATTCTTTGCTAGTGACAGAAGACACAGAAGCCAATGAATTGAGATTCACTTGCAACAAAAATCTTTCCCAAATTTTCTCATCTGAGTTTCTGAAAGAAAAGTAGGACCATTTCCAAGGGAAAAAAGACAGATCACACATGCAGGGTTAAAATACTGGAATAACTGGAATTCCACTCTCTTCTTTCCAGCACTAATGGTACTGATGGAAAATACATGTGAACTGGAGGAAATAGGTTCCAATCCAAGGTCTTGAAAAGTTCATTAGTCATTGACAGAGTTGTGTGACAATCATCGAGTAGCTTCCTAAACTTCATGTAAGATTTTTCTTTTGCTCCTTAGGCTCACTCTGGGAATTTTTGCTTCATAAAACTCTTTACACTCAAAGGAAAACATAGGGTAATGTCTTATGTTCCCATGTAAAACTACAGAGCTTTGTAAGGTTTCTAGTGGAAACCACAATTCCTCCCCAGCATATCCTCCCCTGGTATCAGCAGGTGTCATGTTTTGTGGATTATTTAAATCACATTGGAAGGTTATAGTTAGGAGCCAGCATGAGCACAGAGAAAAGGAACAAAAGAGTTTCAGTAACTTATCAAAACTGCTATTTCAACTTATACACAGAAAAGAAAAAATAAAGCCTCCTGAATTCTCTCAGTAACTATTGGCAAGTCATATATGCACTTTAACAGAGATAAACAAAGTACACCTTGTTATATCCTGTCACTCACTGACAGAGAAGTTCTTACTATGCTGGTAATAATTATTATGACTTCATCTTACTGACTGTAGTGGATAACATTAAATATTCTATTTCTAAATTTTCAGTCAAATGACAGGAGCGCATATTTGAATTGGTGATAAAAGTATATCACAATATCACAGATAGTGACTTAGAAATCTAATTATTTCCTAAGAGTCATTATTAAAAACAAACAAACAAACAAACAAAAACAACAAAAAAAACCACATAAAGTAATCACCCCAGACTTCTCTGTCATTCAGTCTTGATTTTATTAGGTACGTGAAAGGCTGAAGTGTCAGATTCTTCCCTGCTCCTGTGTTCCCCTCTGCTGTTGACAAAACAGCAGGGGAGGAAAACAGTAATGAAAGAACAAATCCTAAATCATTGCAATAATTATTTTATATTTTTACTATGAAATTAGGTGTGGTCCCCATTTCATTCTGAGCACTGTGAATAAGGAATACAAGTGTTCCTCAGATCTCCATGATGAATGTTTGCATACTAGGAGACAGACAGAATAAATAATCATAATACTGAGAAGAGTATGTATTTTGCATTTAATTAGTATCAAACCCAGGTCAAAATTATATATTCTTCTTCCTGCCCATGTTATGTCTTATCAGAAGCAACACCTTATCAGTTATCTAGCTGATTACATTAGCATGAATCAACGTAAGTAATTTGACATTTAGGTCAATGTTTTGTTGCTGGGAAAAATAGTTTGATGTTGAAGCTCAATACATATAGAGCAATAAAAATGCAGGACTAGGGAGATCTGCAATTCGTCTTAGATTGTAGGAGAGAATTAAGTATATACCACGATGATGCCCTTCAAAATATTTGCTTAATTAGTTCTTGAAAACCCAGTTTATTTGAATTTGCTGACCTTGTGATGCAGTTTGCTTAAGTGCTTTAGCTAGCCTCAAATCAGAAAGATTTTTTACTAATTTTAATAATACTTCTTCTAAATCAGATTTTCTGTGAAGTTGGTACAGCTCATTCTGACCATAAGGAACACAACAGATGGAATAACCCATCATCATTTTCTCTTCAAAGACATAGTCATGTCTTCTGGTTGTTTTTCCAATTCACACAAAATTACAACCCATCTATTTTCTTTTTCAGGTGTCTTGCTTTCTTACCTATTATACTTTTCTCTTTCTGTCTCGTTTGTCTTCCTTACCAAGAGACCTATGCTTTTCCTATTGCATTTTTGTTCACCTTTTAATTCTATATGATTCTTTGTATATTCCATTATGTACTTCATTTTTCCTTGATTTTGTCACAGCAGGCTTTTCTGTGCAGCCTAGGGACTCTTTCAATAGACTGACACCAAACTTGACAAAACTGGTAATACATCAACAAAGAGTGGGGATACTGCTGGTGTGTGACCCTGAAGAGATTTAGTCAAACCACTCTGGGATTCGCTGGGCTGTTCAGTGGGGTCCCCATAACAGGGCACTGGCTGGGTGTAAGGGTCTTGATTTCTCTGGGGGCACCAATAGATTGATCAAATATCAAATATAACGAGTTCAAGGAAACTCCCCCCTTTCACATGACACTCCCCTTCATAATCTGCTTGCTCACCTGAACCACTCTGTCCTTTGGAACACCATCTCAGGAGCTCCCAACATTTTCTTGAGCTTTTGGAAAATTGCTGTTCAGGGGTCTCTTTCTCCTCGTTTACAATCACAAGCAGTTCTGTTGGAACTTCTTTCATATGGATTGCTTTCCATCTTCATATTCTTAATCACTTCCTCAGAATCAGATCTAAACCAGAAAAAGCCTGATCCATTTTTCCAGCTTCTGTGTGAAGTGTCTTGTCCAAGTCTTTCGACAAGGTTTTGGTTCATTCAGTTGCAAATGTTGATGGTCATAAGTTTTTTAGCCCCCTCACATTCAGATACAATCAACTACCATCCTATCCTGAAATAAAAATAATGTATTTGCAAAGGTGTTGAGTACAATAATCTTATTAAAATAAGCTTTCTTTTCCTATTACTTTTGTGCTAGGAAAATCTGCAATACCACGCTTTCTGTAGAGTCTGATACAAAAATCACAAAAACTAACAGACTTTTTTACTGCCACAAATGTTCTTGAAGTAGATCCAGGACTACACTACCAACTAGCTTTTGCACTATTCTGTAAAAATGCTTATATTCCATTAACTAATAGAAAAATCAGTGTTCTAACAGTCAAAGGAATAAGCAACAGTGGTAAGAGCTGCAGTTAGAAAAGCAGAAGAATAATACTTTTTGTGAACTCATCACTTGAATGAGTGTGAATTCCATAATATTGGCTTATAACTAGTGATCAGATATTTTCAAATTGACAAAACAATGCAAAAATGTGTTTCTTAATTGCTTCCTTAAATCAATAAAACAACAAAAATCATACTGTTTGAGTCTAAAAATACTTTTCTTAAATTGATTCAAAGTTCTTTTTTTTTTTTTTTCTTTTGTGGAAGTAGAAAGCATTGATGAGGAACATCTCTTGCAGGTTTGTTGAAATAAGTAGTGGGTTTTTTTTTAATTCCCATTACTTGAAAGTCATGACCATAAAAACCTGCAAGGTCCTATCTCTCTTAGAGTAGTGAAGAAGTTAGAGAAGGGATTTCATGCACTGTAGAATTTGTGGAAGCACAGCTGAGGATGTAGAATGTATTGGAAATAAGTTGCCATGTAAAGGGGATTCAGGTAAGCATGAAAAAGAATGGTTTATGCTGTTCTGCCTCTGCAAAAGTACTCTAGAGTTCAGCAGATTTCAAATCAATTCTGACCTGTTTTCTCTTTGAATTCTACATCTACCTTTTTTAGTTGAAAAACAAACCTGAACAACCAAACCCTACATCTTCCTAGTGGAAACTGAGTTTTGATTAAGTGTATTTTTCTTAAAACCAGACATGCTTCCATGAAAAGTTTTAATCAGAAAACTGGAGTTCTACACATAGGAATCTCATATAAAGTCACTGAAAATGTATATTTCCAGTTAGAAATGCTTCTGTCCTAGAAGTTGTAGAGTGGTTTCCTGCTATCACTACTTTCTCTTTCTCATCGCATTCCCCAGTCAGACTCAGTCTTCAATGATTCACTAAAGATAGGAGTCCCAGGAGCAGGAGGCAATAGTGCTTTACAGAAAAATGTATCTTAGCCAGGGAATCTGTCATATGGAAGATGGCAATAACAGAAAGCATTTGAACTGCTTCTACTATCAGTCTGGGGTAAAAGCTGTCACAGTCTTTCTGCATAAAAAAGTCTGTTTTCAAATTTTAAAGTATTTTCATCACTTGATTTTCCAATGAAACATAAACAATTGTTAGAAGGGGGAACAACAGCTGTCATGAATATCTGCTGAAACAAAATATCTAGGTTTTAATGTTTTATTTGTACAGGAATAAATGAAGCCCAAATATATAGCATCTATGGCTAGCCAGCTCTAATTATACTTTTTAGAAGGCATGAGAGTAATTTTAAGATAGCATGTCATTGTCACATAAGTTGAAATACAGGCATTACAAAGTAGAATGTCGAAGCAGACATTTCTGTAGGTAGCTGAGAGGTGATTTTTCCATTTGAATTAGTTCTTCATATTGATAGCCATGAGATTTAGAAATCAGGAGGAGAACTCCAAACTGTGCAACAGCTCCCAATAAACCAAAATCAACCATAAAGCCAAAGAGCCAATGCTGAGAGCTTTTTAATGACCCTATGAAGCCAGTATGTTTGCCTATTCATAATAACACTGTGAAATATGCACCTAAAATGTATCTGATTAAATTGGGTTGAAAACATGGCAAAATTTCATTAGAGGGGATCTGTGAATATACTCTGAGGAGCTTTGTCTAAGCCTGATTTTAGAAACCCTGTGAAAACTGGCCATAGCAAAATTATTGGTGGGAAACAATTGGTGGAAAAGGATAGCCAAGATAAAAAGTCCCTCTTGGACCTAGAATGTGAAATAGGAGTGTCATGGTCTGGCTTTTCCTGCTTTGATGGGGAATGCTCTAAGTTTCTAGTACATTAAGTATCACTTCAGCACTTCAGTTATAAACCAAATATCTGTTTTATTTGTCGACCTCCAAAAAAGATAGTAATAATGATGAAGAACAGGTCTCAAAAAAGAAAGAGCCTTATAATTTAAGATTGGTGGCACAGGATCATTAACTACATGTCTGCGAAGTATAAGCAGCAAGGAAACAGAAAAAGGACAGATATGTCTATAACTGCTTTGCTTTTTTATGTTTGCAAACTGTAATTTGCATGTTGTCAAGGCCATTATTAGAATAGCAGTAAAACAAATAATGTGTTTTATTTCCAATACTGCTTAAACAGATGCCATCCAGATTCTTCCTTGTCAGAGACAACTCCAGAGGTTTCTGAAACTGCTGTTCAGGAGACTAAAATAAAATGAAAAGCTGTATTGATAATTTCCCTCCAGTCTGACAGCACTACCCTGCTGCCCGTGGAGTGGACTTACATTGTTACCTTTCTTGATTCCTTGTTAGATTGTGGGTTTGAGATTTTAAACATCTTTATGTATTTAGTAGTAGCAGTGACACTTGTAGTAGCATTGTGATTCCTGGAGGTCAAAACTAGATTCTCTGCTGATGTCTAAGGAATTGATTACCTTTGTCTTGAAGACTGAGTCAGAGATTTGATTCACAGTGGAGCAAAACACACAATTATGCTTCATTTTGTCATAACAATGACCACCTCAATACAACTAGCACTCAAAGCAATAGCAGTAATGTTGTTCACTATTGATTTCAGCATACACTAGCAGTGTAGGCATATATTGAGGATTCTTGTTATGCTTCTAGAGATTTCACTGATGTCCGTGCCATCATGCCTGTATAAAAGTTGGAGTACAGCTTCCTGAACACAGGTAGAGAAATCAAATTAATACGGAGAATAATAAGAAGGAATAAATATTAACTCATCAGCATGATGAAAGTGATTATAGAAAATCTGTTAACTAGATTTTCTCATTTTGGCAGACATATTGACAGAGAGTATTTTGGGGAAGGATCTGGGAAGGGTAATAAAGCAGTGTGATTGCATGCAGCTGGATTTGCTATTCAGACTCTCTTTTGTTGGACTGTGACACTACAGAAGCCCTGTATACAACAATACGTGGCTACAAAACTACAGAAAGGCTTAAATAATTGAATATGTAAAAATAATTTCTTTAACAGTGACGTTTCAAATTATATCTAAAGCAAAATATGGTTTCTTGCCTGTTATTGACACAAAGAGTCGGTCCTCTCAGTGAGATACTGACTCTTGCAAGGATAAAACCAGGAAAATATACAGAATTCTTTAAAATCTCATTCTGGGTATACAATAGAAGTAAATGTACATTTCATCGGCAGAAGACAAAATGTAGTGATTCATTATCCCTTGCCATTTCTGAGAAGTACAAATAAAAGTCTGATCTCATCAGCTATGTCTCTAAATCAAACATATTGCTATAGCCTCTTGATTTTACTTTCTCTACATTCAGTTTCTTCTGAAGCAGATTTATGCTCTTTATTTCTACAGTTCAATCAGGCTGTGTAGAAAGAAATTCCTTCTCAAAATGCTTACAAATTTAGGCTGACCTTCAGCAATAATCTATTGAAAGAATAACTCTTTCCATATCATTATACTGTGTAGTGTTGCTTATCTGTGTTTTCCCTTTGAAACTGCTGAGCCTATTGGAGATTTATCACGCCTCCCATATGCAGTGCAAAATAAATTTGGAGCATGAAGTTGAGCCTCTTTTTTATTTGTAGCAGGTGTTGGCTCACTAGCACTTTTAAATTTAGTCCCGCCTCACCATGAGAACAAAATGTTTCAAACTGGCCTGGTTCTGACTTTAAAAGCACCATTTACATCTGAGTTGGGAGATAAAACCAAGGAGGTTTACAACTTAAATATCAGAGGAATGGCCTTAAAAGTTTTCAGGAAGATGCCTTCTAAGGCAATACTCATATATCAATGGCCCTGTGTCAATTGTGAAATTGTGAAATTTCACAATTTCAGCTGTGAAATTTGCTGTTCAAATTATTGAACACAGACGGTTGTATTTCTCAGCCCATTAAAACTTTTAAGACTTCAAAAACATTCCCATTTCTCATCCAGTTAAAAAAAAACCCCAAAAAAAAAANACAGCTTTAAACTGTCACCCCAAACCTCATGGATGCAGCTTTTGTTCAATCACTGTTTTATCACCAGAAATCTTAGAACAGAAAACAGTGAAAGAAATGCCTGAGTGTATGTACATCATAAAGCAAGCAGGGCTGGAGTGTGGGTTTGCACATTGTCTATGGGTCACCTCAGGAGTCAGCCTGCTCCCTTCTTTGGTGGCATCCCATACCAGTTGGCACTGTCTCAGTCTCAACTAAATTTTCTTGGCAACCCTGGACAAAAAAGATTTAGTCAGGGCAGTCTCCTGCTGGCAGGGTTCACATAGGACCTAGCCAATCAGTAAAGCTGAAAGTCTTAACAAAACAGGTTGGAGGGAAATGTTGTAAGGAAATGCCATGTAAAAGCAGGACAGCTGCTCCACACGGATGCACTTTGATGTATTAACAAAGATTGAGTTAGGTCACACAGCCCGTCATAATTTTTTCACAACATACAGGCTCATATTTTTCAGTGTCAATCCAGTTTAAAAGGTAACCAACCATGCCTCATTAAGTATAGCTCAGTTTCCTGGTTGCCCACCTATTTGTTAGCAGATGGGGAAGGAAGGGAAGGAAGATTCAGTGATGCACTTACTCAGCACATGTGCATTGTTTCAAGGAGAAACCTTTGAGAGAAATTCCTCTCAGAGGAGGGGGCTGAGTGCATAGTGGTAAAGTGATGTCTCATTTCATCCTCTGGTTGGTGAACTTCCTGAGAAAGTTGGCTTAATGAAGAAAATCTGTTGAAAGGAGCACCTAGAGGATGAAATGTATTACAGTACTAGATACAACTACTACTAATAGTTAACAGGGATGGGTCAAATTTCAGCCTTCCTTTCTCTGCCTCTGCACATTCCCACCATCTGGTAAAGAAGGGCAGCCACTCTCCTGAAAATGAGGAGAAATGTTCTACTTAGAACTCAGAAGGGCAAAAGCTCAACAGCTGGTGTGTAGGCTGGAATGATGCTTGTAAGAGACAAGCTGTGATGTGGGCAAAACCTTTCTAGCCTTTTCTTAATTCTTTAGACGTTTTTTTCAGAGCTTTAAAAAAATGTATAGCTTTGTTTAGATCTATCCTCCAAACAGTGTGCTGTGTTGTCACAGTACAATATTTTATTACTCTAATGTTGATCTATACTATGAACTATGGTATATAGCATGATAGCTCTGAATTCAGTGTATTCATTAGTCTTAATTCTGGATTTCACTGATTCATATGCTTTCCTATCTGTGGGAAGTTGGTGTCGTCTAGATCCAGTACTGAATTTGTCTTGAAAGCTGGTTTTATGTTAGAACATTAAATTCTGCCACAAGGAAATTGAGTAGTTCCTGCTAGTCACATAGATTGCTCCTGTACTTACTGACTGATGGATGTGGCAGCATACCCTGGAACTGTGCTCTGGAACTACAGTAAATAATGGGATGGCTCTGCCTCAGAGACTGAGATGTGAGATGTTATCAGAGCATGCACATGGAAACTCGGAAAGGCTCTCACATCTATTACACAGCCAAGGTTTAAAAATCCCCTGGTATTTGCAATCTCTTGCATAGCTTGAACACAGCTTCTAGCTGCATTTATCTGTATTTCCATTTGCACTTAATTTACCTTTCAGGCAGCTATAATAGTCTCATTTTAAACGTTAAAACAAGGCATTGAAATGATGAGTAAAAATATAATATAGGGTACAAAATGTCAAAAACAAATATATGGACAAAAAAAAATGCATTNGTTAAATTGTGAAATTTCACAATTTCAGCTGTGAAATTTGCTGTTCAAATTATTGAACACAGACGGTTGTATTTCTCAGCCCATTAAAACTTTTAAGACTTCAAAAACATTCCCATTTCTCATCCAGTTAAAAAAAAACCCCAAAAAAAAAACCGGTTTTTATCTCCAAGTTTTCCACAAAAAGGTAGATATGAACTGAGTCCTAAGTGGTCAAACCTCTGTGGTTGCAGAATTCTGCATCCCATTGCCTTTACCATTAGATTTGTTGGTTTTCAGGGCTTGGTTTTCCTTCCTTCCTTCCTTCCTTCCTTCCTTCCTTCCTTCCTTCCTTCCTTCCTTCCTTCCTTCCTTCCTTCCTTTTCTCCCCTACAGCTTTAAACTGTCACCCCAAACCTCATGGATGCAGCTTTTGTTCAATCACTGTTTTATCACCAGAAATCTTAGAACAGAAAACAGTGAAAGAAATGCCTGAGTGTATGTACATCATAAAGCAAGCAGGGCTGGAGTGTGGGTTTGCACATTGTCTATGGGTCACCTCAGGAGTCAGCCTGCTCCCTTCTTTGGTGGCATCCCATACCAGTTGGCACTGTCTCAGTCTCAACTAAATTTTCTTGGCAACCCTGGACAAAAAAGATTTAGTCAGGGCAGTCTCCTGCTGGCAGGGTTCACATAGGACCTAGCCAATCAGTAAAGCTGAAAGTCTTAACAAAACAGGTTGGAGGGAAATGTTGTAAGGAAATGCCATGTAAAAGCAGGACAGCTGCTCCACACGGATGCACTTTGATGTATTAACAAAGATTGAGTTAGGTCACACAGCCCGTCATAATTTTTTCACAACATACAGGCTCATATTTTTCAGTGTCAATCCAGTTTAAAAGGTAACCAACCATGCCTCATTAAGTATAGCTCAGTTTCCTGGTTGCCCACCTATTTGTTAGCAGATGGGGAAGGAAGGGAAGGAAGATTCAGTGATGCACTTACTCAGCACATGTGCATTGTTTCAAGGAGAAACCTTTGAGAGAAATTCCTCTCAGAGGAGGGGGCTGAGTGCATAGTGGTAAAGTGATGTCTCATTTCATCCTCTGGTTGGTGAACTTCCTGAGAAAGTTGGCTTAATGAAGAAAATCTGTTGAAAGGAGCACCTAGAGGATGAAATGTATTACAGTACTAGATACAACTACTACTAATAGTTAACAGGGATGGGTCAAATTTCAGCCTTCCTTTCTCTGCCTCTGCACATTCCCACCATCTGGTAAAGAAGGGCAGCCACTCTCCTGAAAATGAGGAGAAATGTTCTACTTAGAACTCAGAAGGGCAAAAGCTCAACAGCTGGTGTGTAGGCTGGAATGATGCTTGTAAGAGACAAGCTGTGATGTGGGCAAAACCTTTCTAGCCTTTTCTTAATTCTTTAGACGTTTTTTTCAGAGCTTTAAAAAAATGTATAGCTTTGTTTAGATCTATCCTCCAAACAGTGTGCTGTGTTGTCACAGTACAATATTTTATTACTCTAATGTTGATCTATACTATGAACTATGGTATATAGCATGATAGCTCTGAATTCAGTGTATTCATTAGTCTTAATTCTGGATTTCACTGATTCATATGCTTTCCTATCTGTGGGAAGTTGGTGTCGTCTAGATCCAGTACTGAATTTGTCTTGAAAGCTGGTTTTATGTTAGAACATTAAATTCTGCCACAAGGAAATTGAGTAGTTCCTGCTAGTCACATAGATTGCTCCTGTACTTACTGACTGATGGATGTGGCAGCATACCCTGGAACTGTGCTCTGGAACTACAGTAAATAATGGGATGGCTCTGCCTCAGAGACTGAGATGTGAGATGTTATCAGAGCATGCACATGGAAACTCGGAAAGGCTCTCACATCTATTACACAGCCAAGGTTTAAAAATCCCCTGGTATTTGCAATCTCTTGCATAGCTTGAACACAGCTTCTAGCTGCATTTATCTGTATTTCCATTTGCACTTAATTTACCTTTCAGGCAGCTATAATAGTCTCATTTTAAACGTTAAAACAAGGCATTGAAATGATGAGTAAAAATATAATATAGGGTACAAAATGTCAAAAACAAATATATGGACAAAAAAAAATGCATTGTTTTCATGTTAAGGAGCAATACAGACAAATACAAAATTAGATAATAATGCTCTCCAAAATATAAACTAAGGCTTTCAGCCAGGCTGAAAGATTCAGTCTTGGAATGAGTCCCTTATAATAAATAGATTACCATTAGGAAGGTCAGCAGAATGGAGCCCTTAATCAAATTAGACAGCACTAAACGCAATAATGTTTAAAAACCTTCTGAACACATGTACTGTATTCTGCTTTATAGAGATGGGAAAGAAGTCAATATTTTAACACTATAATTACAGCATGTAACTATTTTATTTCCAAATGTAACTATTAACCCCTCAAACTCATTTTCATGCATCCATAATATCATGCAATCTGATTTCAGAGGCTGATCTATTTTTGTATCACAGTTATATTTAAGTTTAATTAAAACACGATGACTTCTTATATTTTACAATACAGTAAGTTACGAAATACTTTTTCTCTCAAAATGAGTCTTTTCAATAACTTTTTAGTGCTGATTTTAATTGCAAACTCCTATGTTCTGGAATAAAAATGATCTGTGTTTCTAAAAGGAATATAAATATTTCCTTTTCACTGTGCAAATAAATCAATTTCTCCAAGTTTAATAGTTTTCCAAACATGCAAATAATTCAAATTATTCATGGTTAGATCAGATTTATTTTCTCACTTCCTGTCAGAACAGATGAAGAAGCAGAACAGTTATTTATCATTATGAATAAATTTAACATCAGAAGATTATTTATCAGATTTTTTGATCTTCAATTATACATGAAGGATTATAAAAGACTGATTCAGAATACAGTTTATTCTTAAACAGTGTAAAATCAAAGATTGTAGTTTAGACATATGGCAGATTGTTTTCATATCTGAAAATGAATAATATGTGAATGATTATTTTCTGGAAAATGAAAATTCATATCAGGTTCAGTTATTAATTAACATTTTTGAATGTGTTGTAGCACTGAATATTTAAAATTAGAGGTAAAAATGGTAAATAGTACTATATCAACTTAACTTAGCCAATGTATTGTTTATTTATTGAGTAGTGTTGAGATATATATCAAAGTGTATCAAAACTACATGAAGGTAGTTTTGATGCATGTATCAGTAACTTTCAGTATTTATATCCACTGAATCTTTGGAAGAAGAGGTTTTTTTTTTTATTAGGCTAACTGATGCAGTCAGAAAAACAAACAATATTTTCTGGCACAAAGCCCCATCTTAGAGTTTGAAGTGAAAAAAAAAAATCATAACAAAACAAACCAACAACAACAACAACAAAAAAGAAAAAACAGGAAACCAAGCTAAAAGAAGAACCAACCAAAAAACCCCATCCCAAACTCCTTAAATCAATGGAATATTGTCTTTTCTTCAGAAGAGATGTACTGCAATCAGAAAGCCTTCATGTCTGTCACAGCTTTTTACAATGTACAAGGTCTTTGAAGTTAGGCAAGGTGCTCTGTAGGTTTTATTCACAGGGTAATGTTCATAATGTTACGTGATTTTCTACCATATTTATCAAAAAGCAAAAACATTTCTATCAGTATGATACTGCTCTGCTTCATTTCAGTGTCCCTTTTCTGTATATTATTAATCCTGAAAAAGAAAAGGGGAAAATCAGAAGTTATTCACTTTCACCATAAAAAAACATCTTTCCTGATGGCTCTACAGCAGCTCAAGTGCATTTAAACTTTGATTTTCATCTTCTTCTGAAAAATTCATCTAGATGACAGAACAGATTTGCAGCAAAACTAATCCATTACATTTAGGGAAAGAAATCCTTTTCAGACTAAAAAGAAATCTTTTCTCACATTATGGTGAATTTATTTGGCTCCTGCAGAGGTCTAGTGAAGATGAGGTATGAGGCAATGAAAGGAAGATGACCACCTCCTCTAAAATATGCTAAGTTAGAGTCATAACAGCCCTTGAAATAGTCATGTATTATAGTGGCCATCCATCAGCTTAGCCAAACTGTGAGCCTGTGAGCAAAACAATGTGGGAACAGTGGTAGACCTGAAAAAGCAGGTTAGCTATTTAAGCAAAACAGAATGAACTGCTTTAAAATTTTATTGTAAAGTCTCAGAGGTCAAGGCTTATTTTGAGAAATACCAGTTGTAACAGTCTCCTCAGTGCAAAAAAAAGATTGTGGCTCCTTCCAGCACCAACCTTTGAGTGGACAGCCCCTCATGTTTGCTTTCTGAAATGTTTTCCTCTCTGAGCTCAAGCAATGACATAGGAAACAACAAATTATTGCCTTTGCTTACATGTCCTCATGTGCATTCTGACAAATATGTTGCCAAAATGCCTAAACTTCCCCCTACCTTTATTGAAGTAAGATCTACTTAAAATCAAAGACTTGATTTAGTTTTCACCTTTCTGTGGGAAGAGTTGAAATTACTCATAGGAGCTTGTAGAACTTATGAGTATGGATTTGAGTCAGGGTGAAAATCATATCTTCTGAGACTGGGTTTGTTTTTTTCTCATTGGAAATGTGTCTGTCCTTTACATCTGTAAGATTTAGGTTCTGCCAGAGGCAGAAGAGCTAAAAGAGAATAGAGGTAAGAGAATTAGCCTTGTGAAGAACATCTTAAAAGAAGGAGCATAATGAGGATCACTTGATCACTTTTGCAGCATGAATTTTCAGTGTCACACTGGCATATAAAGTAATGGTCCTGCAGCAATCCAGACTGAAAACACAAAGGCTCAGAGAATCAACAAATGTAACTCATTTGCAATTGGACCAGTTGTCCTTAATTTCTGGTGGTGTCTTATCTTACAGATCAATAGAATAAATGCACTTTTATACAATAAATAAACTTCTGACATCCACCGGTGTGCTATGTCCCCTGCAGACACACATTAACATAATGTAGTCTTTTTGTTTCTACTTTGATGGTGACCAAGGAAAGAAACATTGGGTTGGTTTTTTTTCCCCCCTCTGTCTACTACTGTTTGCTGCTTAGGGCAGTATGATCACTTTTACACAAGAAATGCCATTTTTTTCCTGACATTAAAAATTGCCATTGGCTATAGTAGATGATGACTCTAAGGGGTAATGGATTATAGCCTGTAAACCTAATTCTTTTGATATATTTAACCATTTTATTTGAGTCGACACATACTCAAGAAAGACTAGCATTTTAAATTATAGCCTTGCTGTTAACTTTAAACCCTAAAAATTTTAAGAGTAACAAAATTTAAAATATAGGTTCTGAAACTCTTCACCATGAAAAGAAATAACACTGGATCCAGGTAGGCATGGAAATCCAGGAATGAGCTGAATCCACTTGCAGATCTTTAAGCTAAGAAAGATCCTTTGATTTTTAGTGTCACCTGAGACTGTTTCAGCAGAAGGCAAAAGAGCAGACAACTTCATACACAGCCCTATAACCATATGATTTGTTAATTTTTCCTAGTTCTATCATTTTGCAGCAGATAATATTCAGGAACGAGGTCAAAGTAAAATTTTTAGGGATTCATGTAGTGGCCTACCCCTGTATGAATATTTCAAACAGTGTTTGTTATTCTGACAATCACCATGTCTTTTTTCATAATGATGTTTTTTACTGGTATCATTAGCAAAAACTTAGTGAGTACTTATTATTAATAGGTTAATGGCGTGAAGCTGGGTCAGTGAAGGTTTGGGTTGCATATCTGGAAAAGGTTTTTACACCCAGAAGGTGGATGAGTGGATGAGCACTAGGGCAGGCTCCCCAGAGAAATGGTCACAGCACCAAGCCTGACAGAATTCAAGGAGCGTTGGACAATGCTCTCAGGCACATGGTGTGACTCTTGGGATGTCCTGTACAGGGCCAGCAGCTGGACTCAATGATCCTGATGGTTTCCTTCCAAGTCAGCATATTCTGTGATTCTGTGATTCTTTTTTTAATTTTTTTTTAATTTTTTTTTTTTTAACAGGAAATACACCTTAAGTCAACAGTTAATTGTTAGTGTGTTGTTTAAAAATGATTAAATTTTATTACAGTCTAATTCAAGAGTTATTGCTAATCTGGGAGTAACTGTTGCAGAAAGAAAAAGAATACATATATGCAGAAATAGTTCCAGTAATTATAATAATTCAGTTAAACTCATTGTAAGAACACTTACTTTCTATGCCTTTTCCTGATTTTCTTCTCACTCTTTCTCTGCTCCTCAGGGTCATAAATTTGCTGGTCGCATCCTAGCATTGACAGTGAGGATGTTGCATGAAATTTTCAGCATCTAGAGTCTTTGATGGGAAGAATAGGATGCCCATGTTGACAGTTTCTTCTTCCTCACTCTAGGATCCATACAGGATCACTTTTGTATGTTTGGTAATACACTTTCACACCATGATCTTTCTTGCCTGGTGCGCTGCTCTCTGTCTCACCTGAATTTATTAGTGACTACTTTGCTCCCTGTGTAACCCCCTTCACTTGAATTCCAGTCCTGTGTTTCTGTAAGTGACCACTGATGGGGTGTTTATAGCCATGGCCCCATCTCTTACCATCCCATTCCCATACTCCCCTGACACATCCTGCATATCCACATCTCAAGTCCTCTGCTGTGGTATTGTGCCTGTATTTCTCTACACTCCAGGACAGAATTCCTGGGAAAATTCCAGATATGAATCACTACTGAAGCACTGCTGAGTTGCAACTTCACCATCAAATACCCACCTTGGAACAACCCTGAGGCAGCACTGGCCTGTGGTGACAAGAGGCAGTAGCAGTAGGTCCCCACAACTTTTGTACCCCCAGATGTTTCTTCTGTTGAAGGAAGGGGACATGGAGGAGGAGGACTGTCATCAGAAATCAGAATTCCTGCCTCCTCCTTTTCTGGGCCACAAGTCAGTTGATGACCATGTTGGCAGAGCGTGGAGCTGAGGACTGGGGTAGATCATATGGGAGGAAGATGCCACAGAAACAGCAGGCTGCCTTGGACTGGAATTTTTATGTTTCCACATAGTGGAATTCAGCAGAAATTAGTCCTTGGAGATTAAAGAACAGGCAGAGATCCTAAAGGCTCTCAGTTTTTTGTGCATTTATACCTTGGAGAGGAGAGACGAGATAAAGAAAGCGTCATGGAGTGCTGAGAAATGAAAAAGCAAAAAGCCCCTTTTTCTGGAAGATTTTACAGAGCCAGTCATTGTGTACAGAGGACACAATATGCTGTGAGCTGCTGACAAACTTGTGAGCCTGATTTTTGTCATGAAGCACTTGTATCTCAAAAAGTAAAAATCAGAGCACAGCAAGCACACCAATATCCAGAGTACTTCAGTGAAGAAACATTTTACTAAGATTTATTACAGGCAGTTATGTAGGGGTGACAGATTACTAGGAAAAGCACCAGATTAATTTTGAAGGTGTTTAGGAGGTTAATATAAATTGAGAATTTTAAAACACCTCTTTCTTCATTTCAGATCATACTGTAGAAGGCAAAGCATCTTTGAGATGGATGAAAAGCTTTGTTTTGTTCCACCAGGTATAGCAGCAAAAATAAAGAATGTTTAATCTTCTGGAAAGAGTTGCTGGAAATTTCTATTTATTGTCTGTCCTTCCCTTTTTATCTTCTTTTCTCTGTCTTCCTTCTATCCTTGTTACCAAAAGATTTTTGTTCTCTGGCAGCAGTTTGAAGAAGGCAACATTCAGCTTGAATCACTGGATAGTGGGAGCTGAGCATTATGAAGGATTCAGACTGGCAGAGTGTTCTTTAAAAAAAATTAATTTGAAGTGAGAAAGTTTAAAAAGGTACGGGGTGGGGGGAGGGGGCAGGGAAGGAATGCTATCAGCCTAAAGTGGCAACTTTTATTTTTCCATCAGAATTTTGTTTCATAAGGAATGATGGTTTCTTTGGTCTTGTTCTAGTGTAATCTAGTGTATCAGTAGCCAACTGATAATTGCCCATGAGCCAGAAATACAATTCTCTCCCATTTCATCTTTAAGTTTAAATTATACTGGTCTAAAAACCAGAAAATGATCACCTGGAAAGAAGTAGCATTTTTCATTCAAGAGGTCTTTTTATTTTTCAAGACACCTAGAAATATCGTAGCTATTTTGTTTCTGACATTCTCATTCCTTGTGGTTTCCTTATTTGTATTGTGTTGTGTTTCTGAGGGTTTTTTTGGTTAATTAAATTTCTAGAACCATCTGAGCAAAACGAAAAAGATTCTATTTCAGCCTAAAGAGATTTTTGACTCCACAGGAATGCCATTTTTAAAAAATAATTTTATTTGAAATTCTGTTATAAATGCTTCTGTGGTTCCTAAACATTCTCAAACTTGTTGCTTTTCAAAGTTTGCTCTCTTTAGTTCAAAACTATCTTAGAATCTACAACCCAGGCTGTTTCTAGAGACTATGGGAGAGCTCTGCACAAAATATGTATTTTATTTTCAGAAATTCAAAATCCTCTTTTTTCTCTTTCAATTTAAGTTGTCTGGTAGTGGAGAAATTCTAATGACAGCATATTTTTCATTGTAATCTAGATGAATACTCTTTACTAAAACAACATAAAATTTGGGGAGAGAGTTTGAACATTATCTATCAATGAATTTCAAATTTGAATGGCATTTAATCCATAAATACGTTTTACTTTTTTTTTTTAGCAAAAATAAATTTTAAATTTTTTAATAGTCACAGAGTTTCAAATTCATATTTCAAAATGGGACATTATTTTAGAAAATTACTTACATTCAGCTAGAAAATGCAATGGAAAATATCCTAAATCACATTTGGATGTGTAAATTCAGAGAGGTATACTGAAATTATGGCTAGTTGGTGTGTGTCTGCATGTTCTACTCTGCTGATGGACAGAACATATAAGTTTTGCCTCCTTGGGCAGCATTTGCAGCTGCTCCAGTATGAAGAAAAGTCTTGAAAACCTGCCTCCAAATTTGATCATCTCTCTGTGCATATTACCCTGTGAAGAGGATCACTCTTCATTAGCTTGACAAATGTTGAAGCAGAGTTCGTCTGTCACCCAGCGCAACAGGAACAGCAGAGTTCAAATTTAAAAGTCCTCCTAGACTCAGTTTCAAACAGAATTTATAAACTCTTTGTTAACTGGTATTTTAATTATAAATCAGTGTTTCTTAGAGGACATACAATATCAAGACCGAGAAAATTACACTTTCTGTTTAGCAATAATTAGAAAAGAATTGAAGTCCCGAGGGAGTACCAGTCTGGGGATGCAAATATCAGAATAATGTATTTTCTATATTCCTTATCTTTATTTTTCCTGATATTCCAGTCAATGTGAGCTGTTGTTGTGAAAGACAGAGATAAGATCAGTGTACTAATGCATGTAAAAAGTAACTAAGAAAAGAAAAACTTGCAGATGTTGAGCCTAGGTTTTAGGGAAGAGGTCAACATCACCACATTGCCTGCTAGACTTCTCTTGTCCATGTGTTCAAATTTGTAACACTATTGTCCCCTTGGAAGCTTCTTTTATACTCTCAAGTACAAAAACGTTCCAATTTTTTTTTTCAGGAAGGGATTTATTTTGTACATGAGAACAAAATGCAGTAACAAAGAAGCTTAAAATTACTTTCATAATTTGAGCATGTTTTGAGACATGAATGTATAAACTTTTGGCTTTTAAAAAATCTAGAGATTCCATTATTCTGAGTTCATTTCTTAAACTTGTATTTTCACAAGGAATTGAGTTAACCATTTAGGGAGAGTGGCAGGTGGGGTAATTAAAAATTATAACTAATTAATCTCTGCTGGATATACCACTTCCAGACCAAATAAAAAATCTCAAGAGCTGACATAAAAATGCTCACTGAGACATAGGAGGATGTGAGTCAGTGGAAAGGAGACCATTGCCAGGCACAGCCTTTGTCAGCTTAAAATAAAAAGAAAATCCAGGCACTGATTGCATTACTTTGCAGTGGGTGATTGTACTGAGGCAAATGGCACTTTCAGAGTACTGTTAATATAATCTGGGAATAAAAATCTGCTTTTGAGTAGTTGTTAAAATAATCTGGGAACAAAAACCTGTCTGTAACAATATAAAGACTATAAAGATCCAGTGAGAATATGGAATCTAAATATGCCAATACAGAAGTGAGGTGATCATGCTAAGACTGCAGGTCTGGCTATTGAAGACTGGTGGTTGCTGATAGTGGGGCAGCTGAACAACTTTGCTTCTCAGGTCCCCTTGCTACCTTAACTCTTGTGAAATGTCTCTTTAAATGCCACAGTTTGGAGGGTGTAGTTTCAAAATTCATGCTGTTTTGCCTAAAAAATGAACCATACGATTCCATGTAAGAGGAGCAGTTTCACTAACAATTCCTCTGTCTTCACTGGGGGGGCAGAAAGCTCAGGTTACAAACCCTGAGTAAGTCATCCTTGCTGCTGTGTCAGAACTATTCACATGTATCTTATGAGTTAGGGACTCATCATTTTGCATTGCTATTTTTATACACAGCACATGATACAGCTGACTCTCTTCTAATCTTCTGGAAGTGCATTCAGGGCTTTAGATCATGTAGAGTATACAGTAACATGAAAAATTGTCTTCATTAGCAGATTTGGCACACAGAGAGGCTGCTTTGAAGTCTGGTTCTGTAACTAATCTTGCATAAACTCTGTTGTTCAGACGTTGAATACTTATTAGTGATCCTTTTGCTGCAATAGATATCCATATTATTCCAGTTTGGACAGTGTTATCCTGAGGAAGATATTTAAACCACAAATACAGTTAGCTGCATGTCGCAGACTTCTCAGACATAGCAGAAAAAAACTAAAACAAAACAACCCCCCCCATAACATTTCAAGGGAAACAGATGCAATTGAAAAAAAATAAAAGAATTTTAAACTGCTAGAGTTTTATTGCCTCAGCTAATCTTATTCCAAATATCTGCTTACAAGTTATATGTTTTCTACTGAAACAGATATCCAAAGGAATTGATTGCCCTATAGAAATGCTTCTAGCTGACATTTCAGTGTCGTGAATTTTTTAAATGTTTATGACTTTAAAAGTTAGAGACAGCAGGCGGAAAAAAAAAAGAATAAACCTGTTTTGACAGAAAATTATAGCTCTTTGAGTCTGAAACGTTTACTTTCTAGCATGTCAGGTTGGAAGTATTTTTATCTGGATCCTTAATGAACTGCCCTTTTACAAAAAAAAACTTTGTGTTTTCAGTATTTCTAGACTGTGTTAAGCAATTTGGCACATTTGCTTTGGAAATGAAAATTAATTGCTTTAAAACTGTGGAATCAGTATGTTCCTAAACCTATAATAGTCTGACAGAATGACGGGGTTTTGACACTGGCATAACTACAGATTATTCCAGGACTGACAGCCTTAAAATACTGAGGCATGAAGAAAAACATATCTGAGTGAGGGTCTAAGCCCCAGCCCCACCTAACATCAGAGCCTCCAAGTGATCCAGGAACTGCATCAAACTTTGTTTCCCAGAAAAAATAACACTTTTTTCCCCCCTAATTCTTTCGGTGCTGCTGTTCTCAGCTGTCAAATGTGTCCAGTGGATGTGGGCCCTGCAAGTAGCTGTGCCTTAGGAATGGGTGCAAAGGTACACACATTATACAATACTTCTGTTATCCTATTATCTGGTAAAATAAGACAACACCAACCCTCCCTCCCCCTAAAAAAACATCTTCCATGATAGCAATATTTAATCTCCTTCCCCAGTGCTATTTGTCAAAACAGAAATGTCTGTGGAAGGACAGAACAGCTACTATTTCACATACCATGGTGTGCTTCCAAAGGTATGGTTATAAAGAGGTCCTTTGGGGCAAACGAGGGGCTGGCACACTCTTTGGGTAACACAGCTCACAGAATGTTAAAGGTGATGGTTCTGGATGCAAAGGTGCATCCTGGTCAAACTGAGTGTTTTCGGAACATTTGAAAGCATTGCTTGGACTAATACACTTAAGAAGAAACATCACTGGAAAGCAATATGGACTGATATGAACTCTGCTATGGGATGCTCAGAATCAGTCTCCTGCACTGCAAACAGTGCTCCCAGATCCCAAAGAGTTTTATATCTCTGTAATGCTTTTGCAATGTAACAGCTTAGATTGAAGATAAAATAAATGAGGCCAGTCGGTTTTGATCATGCTGTGCTAGATTGAAATACCAAAAACTAGCCCTAAATTATGAAAGCTCCTGACCACAACAAAAAATTGATCAGTGGATTGGGTCTGGGATAGAGAAAAATTAGGACTTTTTTTTGCATATGACCCATCCTAACGAGTCAGATTTGTTTTGCAGTCTGGCTAACACATGGATTCTCATGTCTCCAGCTTCCTTGTCAGGGAGCCTGTGGATGAATGGTTCTGATTTGAACCCGCTTTCATGGGGAAGGAAACATCCACGCTAACAAATATTTGGGGTGTTTTGAGGTAACGTTTTAAAGTGCTGAGCAATTACATTTGCTCCACATGAAGAAAGACACTGAGTAACCCTTTCTTGCTAGGTTACTACATACCTAACAGATTCCAGCCACCTACACCTTTACCAGTGCACCAGATGAGCATTTCATATATGCCTGAAAAACATGTTGCTGTCCCACTCTTCTCTTTTACCACTGTCTTTTCTTTCTTAACTACCACTTGTTAGGAAGTTAGTAAAAAACCCTCAGCACCTAGAATAGATGACTGAAGTTTTCTTTCAAGTTTTCATTCAGCTTAAATTAGGAAAAATGTCTCATTTTTAAACAAATTAAAAAAGTAAAGCTGAGGTAAAAAAAAAGTGCCAAAAAGATCCTGTGAAATGGATGATGGTATCTGGGCAAATAGATAATTAGAGTGTATGAAACCCAGTTTTTTGAGCATCTGAAGTGTAGGTGGACTTGAGGAAACAAAGTATTAAAGCTCAATTTTACATTTATTTTATTGTCTTTGCACACTTGTCTAAGTTTCCTGTGATGCCAGCCATCTGTCCAAGACCATGTGTTTGATAGGGCATGTCATGGTATGCCACAAAAACCTTGGGTACCATCCTGTTTAGACCAAATCTCAAATTCTGGGTTCTACATGCAATTCTCTTTTATTTTATATTTGTCATATGCCTGGCTGTGAGTCCAAGTCACATATAAAAATGAAGGCATGCTGTCCTTCAAGGAACGACAATCCCTTATATTTAAAATAGAGAGATAGTGCCAAGAACACAGCTAAAAATAAAATATATAAAAAATAAAGAGTGCTGCTCTGGGCCTGTATTCATGGGCCATTTTGGAGACTTAGGTGTTGGCTGTTACTATGGCAGGGAAATTTTTGCACAACAAAATTTAGGTAGACTCTGCATTGCAAAAAATAGGATAGCCTGCATGGCAAGATGTCTTAGCAAGTCTATAACAAAAATTAGAGCCATAAAGTATGCAAACTAAAGGTTTTGAAGTTAGGTGTAACTAATTAATGTTTAAATAATAACTCCCGCCACCCCACCTCAATTGAGTTAACTATATCATGCATAGCACCCAATGTGTATTGAAGTCTTTTTTATCAGCTTAAAAGTGATTTGAGAATGAATCAGAAACAAAAGCTTTTGCAACTGCATTTGTATTTCTGTTGCTTATTTTCAAAATGCATAATTTTTGGAATGGGGACACTGCTGAATTAGCATGACCCCCAAATGGTGAGAAAGAAGAGCACATTGAGAGCACTGCAGATCACAAGTTGGTCTCTGATTACTTTTGGGTAAGTGACTGAATGTTGGATGCTAAGAAGATTTTAAAACATTTTTGAGAAGAAATGTACCTGCATCCATTGTCCAACTTCAGTGATTCACTGCTGTTTAAAAACTCAAATAAAAGTTTCTAGAATAAAACAGTGGCTCTGTATAACATCACCTAGGACATTTCACAAGCTTTTTCATTGACTTCCACATTTAAAAATGAGTATCACATTCTAATTTTAAGTATTCAGTGAAGCTATTATAAATTCTCCTCAGTGAGTAACTAGGCTGGAACCTGTAAAGCTGCACCTTTATTTCACCCTTCATTTTTTTAATCCAGTTTTCAGTATGGGTTTGATGTAGTTATAACTTTGACAACTGGATTGAAATACCCATTATCCATGTTTTACTCTCAGTACAGGTACTTAAGGGAAGTCTGTAACACTCTAGAGTTTTTGATATTCTAAATAGCTTCAGCTTCCAGGATGCCATTACAAAGCATGAATTTAGATTTCTCAATTTCCAGATTGTCAAACAGATCTCATAAATTGTGACCAGTATATGTGGATATGGTGACAGTCACAGCTCTGTCAGTACAAAGGAAATGTAGTCACAAAAATCCTACTTGGTACTGTATATTGGTCATACAGATATCCTGTAAGAGGTTTAGCTGTTGCTCCTGCATCTGCCCAGAGCCCTCTCAAGGGACAACAGTCCTCTCCATTGCCAAACAGCAGAAGTTCTCCTGTTCTCTCAATAACACCTGTTTTCCAGATGTTTATTTCCCTTGATGGAATAAAAAAGCTTGCTGTCTGCTTCTGCTCATCAGATGAAGCAATCAATTTTTTTTATTGGGAACTTATCCTCGCCTTCATACTTACAATTTTTAAAAGATACCTTCAATCAGCATACTTTATCAGTTTGCTTTGTTTGGCTTTATTCTAAGTTGTTCAAAAGAACTGCACGTTTCATAAAGCTAAGAATCAACTCGTGGATTCTTGTGGTCCCTAAGAAACGCACTGGCTGATTCTCATTAGTTTTGAGATATGTCATGTCTATTTTTAATACAATCTTACTGCCTCATTTTAATACCATTTCATTTTAGTTCTTAATCAAAATGCCAAGCAATGTTGAGCCATGATCATTACAGAAGTGACGGTTTGTTACACCACCATCCATTACCTTCATTAACCAAACCAGGATCATTAACAGAACAAACTACTTGGAAAAGATCTAACGGGTTTTCCTGAAGCATTAATCATTTTCCTAATTGTTCATTAACAGACTGTCAGCCATTCCCATATTTACTGATGCTGGTCAAATTGGTCTATTTTTAATTACTTTGTTTGAGCAACACTTTGAGAGCATCATTACCCCTTTTCTCCGCTCTCCACTTAAATAAGTGAGCACCACTGTCTCTGATGGACTGATTGGCCAGCATCAGGTCTGTCTTAGACACCTCTGTCACTCACTCTGTGGACACGAAGGAAGTTTCTGATAGCTTCTCTCAGAAGCCACCCATGGTAGTGAAAACCCACACTACCAAAATCTTGTCAGGCAAACCCAATACAAACATGAATGAAATTATAAAATTGCAGTGCTACAAAGAACTGAGTCACATTGAGACACAGACTGGGGTTCTCATACCATAACTTCAGTTATGTAAAATTTAAATATATCTTCTAAAATAGCCATTTATGCCTTGTTTATAGTTACTCTCAAGATATGATTGGAGTACAATTCATCCCATAGATGCTGAACAGCTGAGGCTGGCTCTGCTGTCTTTTGTGGGTGTCCATCTGTCTCCAAGTAATCCAAGGAAATTAGGTTAAACTAGGTGACTAACACTTATCTGGCTAAAGACAGTCGAAATAGACTCCATGCAACATGGCTGATCCAAGGAAACCTGCAGTACAAAACAAATTTTTCAACATTCTTCACATCCTGTAGAAAAACATAATCATTACCCAATCCTTTTCAACTGAGATCGGAGTTTACTGAAATAGAATAAGTGTCAGTTTAAATGTAACCTGCTTTCCACATTTAGGTTTTTTAATTGGCTTTTCATAGAAAGCAACCCTTAGAGAAAGCCAATTATTGTACAGTGCTTCTCTCTAATAAGAAAAAATCATCTCTCCTAAATAAAACCAGTGTATATTTATAATCATTGTATGTTTATTTGATTGTATGACTGTGTGTCAGGGTTTTTTATTAAAAAGAAAATAGCATGCATTTGAAATTATTAACAGAAGATATTAATTTACATTTAAGTCTGCATGTGCTTAGTCAGAGACTGCCCCTGAGGAAAAAGGCCCCCATACTTCAAAAGCAGAGTCTTTGTTTCTCCTTATTATATGAAAGTGCAGTCCTGCTTCCTGAAAGAATGCAAGTTCCCTTGTTTTTTTAATTTCTCTCTCTCATGAAACCAAGCACACTGTCTAGCACTCTGAGACAGAAGAAAACAGCGAGACTGAGCCCAATTCACTCCCAGTGAAGAGGGGAAGGGAGCTGACATACTTGATTAATCATTGCCATCTCCCTGCTGCTATTAACACAATGCAGCACCCGTGGCAAGGAGCAGAGTGCCCCTTTGTGCTTCTCACTGGAGGCACACATTCATTGTATTCACACATTCAGAATGGGGTCTTTGATGAATAAAGAGTTATGCTCAGTAATGAGACATGTCCAGTAGCAAGGAGTGAATTTTTGCCTAGTGAAATGTTATCAAAAAAAAAAAAAAAAAAAAAAAAAGCTTTTTGGAAGAAAAAAAATTGGAAATCTTTAAATT
>VWZS01002843.1:217457-383673 GCA_013397075.1 Rhabdornis inornatus
AAAAAAAAAAAAAAGCTTTCTGGCAGAGAAGAAATTGCAGATCTTTAAATATTCCGGTGCTATTAAAAATCATAGACCTTAGCAAATGATTGACAATATTTCAACAACAGGGAAGTGGTGACTAGAAACTTGTCTGTGAAAACAGATGGTGCTTGACACTTCTCTGGAAGAACCTGTCAGCCCCTTTAGAGCACCAGGTCGTCTAGACTGAAGTAGAGAATATTCTTATCCTAAAATGCTTACTATGTAACTTTGATAAAGAATTTGTGTATTAATTGCCATGGGAAGACTCCAGGCTTACTGAAAGTGTGAGTGGTGCAGCAGTCTGGAGGGAGCCTTGCTCTGGACTCAGCTGGCACTTTGCTGCATGTGTACATATTTGTGTGCATGTATACACAGGGAAACACATCAACACAGACACCTCAGCAAGGAAGGTAAGGACTAGCCTGACTTGTCCTATAGGCATTTGGTGCTGGTTTGGATGTCCTCTTTGATTTAAGATACCTTGAAGATATATTTACAGGTATTTACAGGCAGCTTACAACTTTCTCCAGCTTCAGGTGGAAGTTGCCAGACTCCCCCCACAGTGCCTAAATGACAGTAGACACATGTGTTTACTGAATCCCACCCCACATACTATAGTGGGGAATGTAACCTGTTATCTTCTGCTTTATGCATTCGTCTTGTGACATATGTTGTGATGACCAAAAATCAGAAACTCGAGGGTTTTAGCTGTTCAGAACAGTTTTGCTTCATTACTGAGATGGGTTTCTCACTCATTAATTTCATCTGGTCAAATTGTGCTTCAGTTTGCTGCTTTCGCTAATGAGTCACCCTGTTTCTGCTGTGGCTTGCTCACTCACTGAAGTGTGGGAAGAGATGTGCTACATGCAATAAATTCAGCTGGCTTAATACACCAGCTTTGGTGTCCAAGACTGTGAATGAAAGAACTTCAAGTTTATTTTTGCTTTTCCTTTGCACTTTTACAAAGTGAAGTGATTGAAAATGGGAAGTGACTAACAAGTTCTTAATTAAAAAACACTGTAAAACCAGACCTGACACCCCTAAGAGAAAAAAGCCCCTAATCTATAAGGAAAATGCATATGCTTAACTAAAGAAAGTCATAAACTAACTGCCCAGTAACTGATTTTCTCCAAAAATTCACTCTGTAGTGTCCTTGTAAGCATGTTCTTTATGCTTTGAAAACAAGCTATTTTTATATTGGAGTCTATGTTATCACTTTGATTTGCAGAGGCAAGTATACATTGTGTCTCCATCCATTTTTCTATTTTTATTTATGGTTTTTTTCTTTTTCCTTTTTTATTTTTTCCCTCTATAATAGCATTGTTGACAAACTTGCCATGGGATTTTTTACAGGATCATATTATTAGTCTACATTTCTAGGAGTGACTCTCTGTTCAGGAATAACCCTGCCAGTCTACAGCTAAGCAGTGAAAGAGTTGAGCATGGGAATGTTCCTAGAGTTCAGGGACAGGCTTGATCCATTTGGTAGCTTAAAATTTGAGATGAGAACCAGGCCTGTACTGTATGTTTCGTATGCCTTGCTTTCTGTAAGTTCTCAGTTCTGACTATTTTATTTGAAATTTCATTGGACCTACTTCAACAGCAGATCGAACTTTTATCTTGATTGTATCTTGAGAGAAGCATTTCACATTTATCCCTGTCAGAGTTCAATACTCTCTGACCAGAAGGAGGGTTCAGTGTTTATTATCAAATCTACTAATTTGGTGTATTTGTGATTTTGATTTAACAGAGTGCTGCAACAATGTACTGAAATCATAACAGAAAAATAACTCAGCACTTGCATACTGGTTGAATCACAGAACAAACCTGTTTCTCATTACTGGTCTCTATGTGCTCGCTGTCAGGATGCTGAGCATCCCCAGTCCCTAGGAAAGCATGCATGGATTAAAGCCAGATCGGGCTGTCTTCCATTTTTGTTCTACTAGTTGATCAGATTTTATACTTTATGTTGGGCTGAGGCATGTGTATGTCCTCCCAGCCCTGGCACACTGGTCTGGGTAGCTCAGGAAGACATAATTGCGTGTTAATTATCTCAGGGAACCTGATGATTCAGTGCTGCAGCTGTCTTATCTAAGAACATTACCCTTCATTCTCACTGGTGTTGAGATAAGCTTAGCTTTCTTTATGATGCTTTTTTCCCTGAGCTCATTGAGGATTTTGCCTCATCTCTGAACATTCCTTCGCTGTGGAGGTGTGCTGGTCAACCACAGCAACAGCTGCTTTCTCCCAGTATAAATTTGCAATATATTTTGCCAAAAAAAAGCATTGCATACAGTATAACTATTACACCTCAGGTTTTTCTTCTGAAATAACACCATACAAATTGCAGAACACAGCAGCTACTTTTACCTGCTGACCCCATTTTAATGATGACTATAGTAGACTGTTAGTCTTCTGCAAAATCTTCTGAAAAGTTGTTTTGTTTTGTTTTTAATCTTTTGGGGCTTATATTCTGATTTAAAACAGAAAAATCTGATTATTGTGAAAAGGTATATTCTCTAGGTACCTGAGAATCCATCATTAGCACTGAAGGAAGGCAAGGAGTCAATACAGATAGCTGGCTTGGAAATATCCTGCAGGAACTGATGGTTTTCTACAGCTGAGTCATATAGTATAGAAAATCATATAGAGAGGTCATTTCTCATGTGAATCAAGTGACTAAGAGTATGAAAATTGCAATTCATTTCTTGTACCCCTCAGGTCAGAATTTTTACTCTTTCTTTTTTTTAAGCAGTGGGTGCAGAGCATAAAGAAAGTGTTATTTTTCTAGTCCCTTTTTCCTCCAAAAAAATCCTTTCTGAAGAAAACATGCAGTATGATGTTTTACATTTTACAAGTTAGAACAGAATTCTTCTAAATTGGCCACTTCTAATTTTTTTTTAAGTTATTCACATAATAATGTATGTTATCAAATAATTTACAAATTTATTTCAGTGATTACTATATTTATCCAAAGTATGTGTCCAGATTTGCCTTTATGTAAAGGAATATGTATAAGGCAACATCTCTGCAGTTTCTGAGTAAGGCATTGATGTCCAAAAGAAGAATGAAATACAGAGAATGAAGAGAATCACCCAGATACAGTCAAAGATTATGCCCACAGGAGCAAATTAAATATGCTTGAATATATTTCAGTGCAAACTAGCATTTATTAAAGTTGATTCAGTCACAGATGGACAGTAGAGTTAGATGAATAACAGAATTTTCTGTAGATGTTGGGTCTTACTCTGGAACTGTGCATTATATTGCTGAGCTTCTGCTTTGACTCTAGGTCTAAACTCGTTTGCTGTCCACTTTCTCCAGCTCCTGGAATGCCTTTACAAAAGTCCCTTCATGGATGAGTAAGCTGATATCTCACAAGTATCTATCCTCCCTAATCTCTTCCCAAGCACTTCTACAGGACATTTTCAGGCAGTTCAGAGGAAATTAAGGATCATTTTATAGGATCTGAGTCTGAACCATAAAATCATCTTCCACCTCCTCATTGTCTGCTGTATGACTGCTAAAGGTGTGATGCTTAGTTTGGTTCTGGGTCATTACCAGTGAATCTTTCAAAGCCATGAAACTGACCTTCTGTTGCCATCAGAAAAGCAAGCTGAATTGGACTCTCAAGAGAAATGAAGAGCATTTTCTGAAGACTTTCCTTTTCTTAGCTGGAGAAATAGGGTTACTCATCACACTAGTTTAATTTATTCAAAATTCATGTTTCTATATTCATTTTCTTAATTTCCAGCCCAAAAGGGAGGCAGTGTTATGCTTGTATGTGAGAAATGACAGTGATTGATACATCTTGGAGAGAGCTGTTATCTTTCAGTGATTCTCTGGTCTTTCCTTAATTTCCATAATTTATGAAACTGTAAGGAAAATCAGGTTTATTCTAGTTGGCTGGTCTCATTATGGTTCATTTTGTCCTTTTAATTTAGGGAATATGTTGACCTACTTCTTTTGTTAGACAACCTAAGTTCTTTGCCTCTCTTTTAATTTTGGATAATAGTGAACCCTTACATTTATTTTTCAAAAAATAAAACTAAGGAGTCTTCTATGTAACTGATGTGCTGATGATATAGAGATGTCTTCAGATAGTACTTTATATTTAACACACCAGCTTGGATTGCTAGGCTTCAGATAAATACCTGTAATTCCTATATCATACTGTGAGTATGATATACAATAGCATGTCAAAACTGTGATCTATTTCTCCTATTTTACTTGCAGATATCTACACATGGGCCAATTCTCTCATCAATTAATTTCTCAACACTTGAGAAAAATGGGTACTCCTTAGAAGTGATTCACCTGGCCTATTTGAAATGTTGGCTTTAGGAAGAGTTTAATAATGCCCTGCTAGGACTTACTTTTCTCTGCTGCCAACATGACTGTATTACTTCAAAGACAGACCCTGCATGGTAAACATCAGCATTATATCAGACTTCTACTTCATTATTTCTTATCTGGAACTGCAGTGTCCACAGGTGTTGCACTGGGCCTGGGGAACCATTTGTCTCCAAATTGGCACCGGGCTTGGGGCTTTGTGCCCATGGCTTTGTGCTGTGGCTGTGCCAGCAAAGAAGAACAAGGCTATGAGTGACTGAAAATAGTCCCAATTCCCAGATTGTCTGTGGGTCTAGTGAGTGCCTTGTGTCTATTTTGCAGTCTTTTGTCTGTCCTTGTTGCTACTTTCTTAAATGCACTCTAAACTTGAATGTTTCTTAACTCCACATCCTCAGTTTCAAAGAGTCTAATTTATGAGCCTTGTGAGCTTTTGTGCAGAAATTATGAGTTTATAAATTGGGAATACATATCCTGCAAGACAGATAAAAAGTGTCCATATGTATTTAAACAGTGAAGTTGACTGGATGATGGAAAGCAACCTCTTTCTTTTGTACATCAGGCTCTCTTGTGAGCACTGATATGATGTGGGTGCTGAAATTTAATTAAAATGCCTATTAAGAAGAAATGTCTATAAATATCTTGTCTTCAGTAGGTAGATATTAAATTTATTTTTAAAATGTTGGTTTAGCTGTGCAAAGCAGAGCTTTCTTCTTTAGAAAGATGAATATGAATGGAATCCTCTCCTTTTATTTTCTAGTGAAAGCATACTGCTGATAACGCTTTTAACTCAGATTTTATCATTAGCCTATTGCCATCAGCAGATAGAAAAGTACAGAAATTTCACAGCAACTTCTGAGTCACCAAGTTCAACCCTGTGTCAAAGACAAACTAAACAGACTACTATAAATGTATGATGCTCTGTTTAAAACAAGCTGCATTAAGTGCTTTGCATTACAATTGACGGAAAGGTTTAGAGCCTCACTTTTGAACTCCTGAAAGAGTCCTTTTTCTATATTCATATGTAAACTTACTAATGGTCCCCAGTCAAGCTGCATATTTCAAAGCTATTCCTTACCTTGGTTTACCTTGCTCCTGGATGTGCAGCAAGCACTGATGTGACTGAATCGCACTCGCATGGCAAGGTTTTGGTGGGTGGTGCTGCAGAGGTGGCTCCTGCCAGAGGCTCCAAGACAGACCTGCTGCTGGCCAGGGCTGTCTGTCAGTGGTGTTGGCAGAACCTTGTATGTGATAACGTATTTAAGAAAGGGTGAAAAATTCTGGAAGAGAGTTAGAAAATGTAAAATAAACAACTCCACAGGAGAAGGAGGACATGCATCAGGCACCAGTGCAGAGACTCCCCTACAGACCATGGTGAAGACCATGGTGAGGCAGCTGTGCCTCTGAAGCCCATGGAAGATCCCTTAACAGTGCATGTAGATCTGTCCTAAAAGACTGTGCAGCTTGTGAGAGCCTGCACTAGAGAAGGCTCCTGGCAGGACCTGTTGACCAGTGGAGAAGGGGAGTCCATGATGGAGCAGCTGTTCCTGAAGGACTATACCCTGTGGAAGGGATCCATGCTGGAGCAGTTCATGAATAGCTGCATCCTGTGGGAAGGACTCATGCTGGATGAGTTCATAGGATTGTCTCCCATGAAATGAGGGGAAGAGTAGGAGGAGGAAGAAGAGAAGACACGAGGTGTTACAAACTGACCACAATCCCAATTCTCTGTCCCCCTGCACTTCTCACATGGTAGAAGAATTGGGAATGAAGTTGAACCTGGGAAAAAGCAAGAGGAGCAGGGAAGATGTTTTACAATTATTACTTCTCATTATCCTGTTCTGTTTGACTGGCAATCAACTAAATTCTCCAAGCTGAGTCTGTTTTGCCCATGATGGTAATTACTGAGTGACCTCCCTATCCCTATCTTGACACATGAGAGTTTGGGTCTCATTTCCCTCCCATCCTTTCAATGGAAGAGGAGTGACAGAGCAGCTTGATGAGCTCTTGCCAAGGTCAACCCACCACAGTTCTTTGTGTTGCACAATGGGGAACTCTTTGGAATTGAATATAAGAATAGTAATTGGGAAAAGTAATGCGCAAAACATAGACTGAACAATGCTAGAGGGCAAAATCATTGTTGGGAATTTTATTTGCAGCTGTAGTGAACGGATTAGGGGTGGAGTGTGTGTGAATTGTCTGCATTTGTCAGTGTTGAAATGGTACTTTCAGTTTTTGATTGCATATTTAAGAAACTGAGGTCTTTAAAGAATGTATGATTTTATCTAAATTTAATTAATTGTTAGCAGTGGTCGGCCAGCAGGCAACAGGTGCTGAAATTCCTCTGCCAGTCCATGAAGAAAGTTAAGCACTTCCAAAGTGCTCTCCTGTTTTAGGCCTTTTTAAGG
The DNA here is from genome assembly GCA_013397075.1 of Rhabdornis inornatus. NCBI lineage: Eukaryota > Metazoa > Chordata > Aves > Passeriformes > Rhabdornithidae > Rhabdornis > Rhabdornis inornatus. The sequence continues at coordinate 224,240 of VWZS01002843.1, forward strand.
CACCTAGCCTTGTGTAATTTTCTTTGCAGGCCTTTTATTCCCATTCTTTTAGGCTTTTATTTACGTTTATGGCTCTTTTTGAGATACTGTCTTCTACAGGATCTGGTCTGCAATATATATATACATTTTTCCTTTAAATTCTCAGGATTTGCTTTCATCTGGAAGAAGCATAAGAGAAGCTCTATCGTTGTATGCAAGCTATGTCTTTGTTGTAAATAAAAACTTGATTTTTGTACCTCAAAAAACCATAATTTCTAGATCCACAGGTAACCACAGTGGTTACCTTGATCTTTATTATTGAATATTTATATTTCTTTTTCTTGAGCCAGTTTTGGGGGTTTGACTGTGTAAAAAGATTTATTTTTTTTGCTAAATCTGATTTATTTAAATGTAAGAAGTTAATTCTATCAGCTTCTGATCAGCCCTAATTAATGATCACTTCAAAATGTAGCTCAAACTGTAGGCTCAAAAATTAATTTAAAATGTAGAGTCCTCTTTGAAAAATCTTTTTCTTTCCTAAGGTGTACCTGCATCTTGTGTTTTTTTAATTGCTATTGTAAATTACTAGATTTATCAGCACCATAGTTTAACACTGTAAGTATTTTTCCTTCAGCAAAAGCTGAAAATCTCCACTACTAATTACACTTGAAAGGAGATTTGTTGTTTCTCCTGCCTATCTTTTTTCCTCCTATAGATTAATGTTTAATTGAAGAGATGATAGGAAAACAGAGTACATTAAGAAAACTTAACCTCTAGGTCCTAATATATAAAAGTTCAAGACGAGTTCTCTGCAACAGTGCATACATATTGCAGAACAAAAAAAGACATTAAAATCCCACAAAATAGTTTCCCCTGACCAAGTTAAAAACCCATATGTGATTTTGGACTTGCTATTTCCTTAAAAGAAAAAAAGAAAATTACTAAAGTTACGGATGTTGATTGGAATTTTGGCCACACCGGAAGTCCTTATGGAACCATTTTTTAACAGGTACCTTTAGTGGGGCCTCTTTTTCCTTTCTTTTTTTTTTTCTTTTTTTTTTTTTTTAATTTCCTCATTAGCAATAGCTCTCTATAATCTCTTTTCATCTGTCACTGTCATTTTGTTTCTACTCTCAGCTTGGTCCCAGCAGTCCCACTGCACCTGCAGTGCTAGTACTTTATAGTCATGCAGAATTCCAGCTAAATTACTGGAGTCCTGCATTGAAGCAAAGACCCATTCTTATGAAGCCCTCTGAGGTCTCTCAGACAATACTTGGAAATAGCCAAGAGTTAGAGTAGACGAGGAACAATTTCTAAGAGGCAGTTTACTTTTTTTTCTTAGCACTGGAATCTATTTTGACTGTGTTTAATTTGTTGTGTGCACATATCCTTAATATCTCATGGTGTGGTCTCCACATGTGAATTACCTAAAAGTTAAGTGCTGCCTTAGAATCTGTAGTAATCCAGGGACTTCAGGAGTGGTGTGACAAAAATGTCATGGTTGCATTAGCACTGAGCAAGGGTGTGGGTGGGATTTGTGCTAACTGGGTGCTGCTGTCTTGTCTTGGCTGCTCACTCTCTGCAGTTTATTACCACTGACAGCTGCAGGTGACATATCTTACAGAAACATTCACATCACAGCACTCGAGATACACAGAACAAAAATAGTTCAGTGCTTCCGGCCCAGCAAGATCCTCAGGTACTGAGATAAGCAAAGAGGAGGTGGTGTCTTCTTATTGCATAAGCAGCAGCAACAATAAAGAAAACCTTCTTTTTCCCACTCAGGTGAACTCTATAACACGAAAACCTTTCACATCACAGCACCTGAAGTAAAATCTGCGGATTTATCCATGCTCCAGGTCATGTCTGTCCTCTTTTCTTTCTACTCTGTGTGTCTCCTAACAGCATCAGCTACCATTTCATCAGCTATCATCCTGCTATCACTCATTCCTGATCTCTCTTTCTACTTCTCCTGAGCAGAGGACCCCCCAACAGACATCCTCTGCCTTGATTTCCCTGTAACATGATGTGGTAACTTCACCAGAAAGCAGAATATAGATTGTTTCAACCAGCCTCTAAAGACTGTCTTGGATGATGAAAAAGCTCATCAGGAAACTGTAAAAATCTTTATGAGGTTATGCCATATATGTAAAATGAGGAGCACAGGAATATGAGAATAGAGGCCCAAAGGAAAAGCAGTGCTATAACTGACTTCTGTATTTGCAAAAGCATTTTACTCACTGTGAGTGCAGAAAATACAAAAGGTTTTCCTTCTTAATATATTTAGAGAAATTACATTGTATTGATGATGATGATGATGATGATGATGATGATGATGATGATGATGAAATCTAAACAAAGATAAATGCAGGTGTTTTATATCAACTTCTATTTCAATAGTATACTAGCCTGGTTAATACTGGAATTTTCAGCTGAAAACTGAGGACACTGATTTTTCAGCATAGCGTATTTTAGCAGATATTCAGCATTAGAAATAGAAAGGCAAATCTGTAAAAACATATTTTCAGGATCTAGTTGTACCAATAAGGAACATTCTTCAGTTCTGTAGCTACAATTTTACAGGTGAGATTTACTGCTTCTATTTATTCACTTCCAACATAAATACTGACAGACTATATAAGCATCTGCTTGTCATTTCTCTGACTAGTTTATTCTTCATGGAAAGTTTGTTCCTAAGTTTTCTGTAAAGATGAACTGACACTAAAAGAAGAAAAACAAGCTTCAGAAATTATTTTAAACAAAGACTTCAAAACCAAGCTACTCAACTCAACTTTACACTTTGAGTGAGGTCCTTATGTGAAATCTTGTTTTATTCATAACAAGACAAGAAAAATAATTAAGATTTTATCATCTTACTTTTTTAATTTGACTTTAAACAGTACTGAGGTTCCACATGCTGGATTTTTGAAGTACCTAAAGCAACTCATTCATTTCTAGCTTTTGTAATCTTGAATGCACAAATGTATTCAGGAAGTTTTTAGAAAGAAGAAAAGTTAAAAAAGAGATGAAGCTTGACATGCCCATCTTCTATTTCCATACTTGTAAGGTGTTAGTGGCAAGGCTATGGTAGCAGGTGGGGAAAATGCACATGCAAGGAATGGTCAGGGACTGCCACTTGATGGATTTGGCCAAGAGCAGATGTCTCCTAAAAGGACCCATTTCAGGACACAGCTGGACCTGTCAGCAAAGCTTCTGGTGTCTGTGGAAAAACCCTAATTTTGAAAGTGTGAAATGCCAGACAGCACTTATTTTGTAACAATGCTTCTGTTTCATTTTATCACATGGATTGTCCTGCCTAACAGATTACTGATGCTGATATTGCAATGGAAATCTCTTTAAAAGACTATGTAACATAACAAAAAAAATTACATTACATCCTAGGAGTGCATTGGGAAGTAGTAGCATGAACTGGGGACACAGATGTCTTCCTTGCAATCTTCCTTCAGAGACAGGAGCAGCTCCTTATTTAAACACTGTATTCATGGGTGTGGGGAAAGGTTGGACTGGAACACATCATTGTAACAGAGGCTGCCACTGTCCCAGAGATGAAGAAGTCTTTGAGGCAAGCTGAGCCGTGAAAAGTGAAATCTTGTTCCCTTTGGCCCTTGTGACTACACCTCTCTTGGAGCACTGATGTCATTGGGGTCTGAACTCCCTGTGCCAGCGCAGTTCAGTGACATCCTACACTGCACACCTGGATGTGAGTGTGTGTGTGCTCTCCCTGCGTCACCAAGTGGGCAGAGCAGAAGTGGTTTTTCCACAGAACATCTTACATTTTATGGGTTTCATTTGTATCACATTTGCAAGTGGTGCTGTGAGACTCAGATCCAAAGAAGCCCAGTTTCATAAAAAGTTGTTATGCAGAGATGAACTTTTCTACCTGTGTGATCCCCAGTTCCCAGCTTCCACAACTCTTCCGCGATGGAACACCAGCAGAAACTCCCTTCTTTTGCTAGTCTATTGCCACAAGACTGATATCCTTGGGAACATTTTCTGTCATTTTTCGTTGAAATGTATTTCTTATTATTTTAAATTTAGATAGCCATTGACTATAAAGGATCTGCTTTCTGGAAAAAAGATGAATGTGAAACTTAGCATCACAGAATCTGCATCCCAGAGAAAAACAGCTAACTTTATAGCCACTGGAACTAACAGTGCTGGGGCTCTGGCAGGTTTGCAACTTAGAGTTAAAATACCTCCTATCCACTAAGCTGTGAACTAGATCAAAGCCTTCCCTGCAGCTGGAGTCATCATGACTTTTCTGTTTCAAGAATAACACTGGGGTTTTCACCCTGCTGCTCTTAGAGTCCCACAGATAATATGTAAGAGAAGAAGTAAACTCTTCCTTCTGGTTCTGAGACTTTCAAATTGAAGTTATTTTTATTTATTTCATAACTTAATGTCACTTGACAATCTTCCATCACCTGCCTCCCTATCCAAACTGTGGATGATAAACAGGCTGAATTCTCACATTGTGACAGGAATGGATTTTGATTTTCTTCTGTCAGCCAAGCTTCTCATATCAAGTATATAATTTTTCATTGCTGAAACTGAGAACACTTCAAAAATATGGATGATACAAGCAGTTCATGAAAATATGCTGGACAAGTTCCTGAAATTATATGTAACCATCTATAAGAATTTAATAAAGGTATTAATAAAATTACCTTCACTGTAGAGCAGAAGCTCTAGTAGGATGTTTTCTGACTGTGTGTGCAATCCCATGTTTGTGAAAATGGGGTGAGAAGGGAGGGCTTAAGTCAGGTGACATGAAGAGTGAACCTATGTGTAACAGCAGAGAGACTGTCACAGAGCATTTAGCTTATGTGGCAAGGTTTTGTTAGCTGGGGCATTGCAGGGGTGGCAGCGTTGCTAGTGGGGAAAGAACCCTTTCCCTGCGGGGAAAGAACCCTGAGAGAAAGAACCCTGCAGATGCCAAGGTCAGAAAAGGAGAAGGAGGAGGTGGTCAGGTGCTCCAGCCACCAGAGCAGGTATTAGCCTGCAGCCTTTGGAAGAGATTATCTCCACACTCCAGTTCATGGAGGCCCCCATGCTGCAGCAGGCGAATATGCCCTGAAAAATGGTGCATCCCATGAAAAGAGCATGCACAAACATAGAGAGGAGCCCACAGAGAAACAGGTTTTCTGTCATGGTCTGTGGCCCATGGGGAACCCACCCTACAGCAATATGTGAAGGACTCTCTCCAGTGGGAAGGACTTCGCACTGTAGCAGGGGAAAAATATGAGAAGAAAAAAATAGCAGAGAGGAGAAGCTGAGACTGCAACTCCCCTTCCTCTTCCCACTGTGGCAGACTGCATAGTGTACAGAAGTTAAGGAAAAAAGGAGTGAATTTGCGCCTGGGGAAAAGTGGGGGCTAGGGGGAAGATCTTGAGTTTTGTATTTGCTTTTCACTATCCTACACTGTTTTTAATTGGCAATAAATTAAATTAATCTTCCTCAAGCTGAGTCTGTTTTGCCCATGATGGTAATTATTAAGTGATCTCTCTGTCTTTATATCAACCCACAAGATTTTTTTTATCTTATTTTCTCCCCTCCGTCCTGTTGAGCAGGGAGAGGAATATAGTAACTGGATGGGTGTCTGACAGCAAGCCAAGGCCAAGTCCAGTACACAGATACAGTAATGAGTTAGTGAAATAAAGAATTTTTGATCCTCCTCTCCAGGAAACATTGCTATAATTTGGTTGCTGTCATCTCACTGTTCAGACCTGTGCACCTACAGAGTGTAGCACAGTTAGGAAATGCTGAGGGTTTTGAATAAGAGAGGAAGTTTCCCAGCACTGTGATCCCTTGAAAATAGGTGTCTGAACTGTGACCTCTGTCAAGGATGCTTGGATTGCTACTTAAGGACAATCTATAGTGGTACAGAAGATAGGGTAGCTACATAGTCATTATATCTGAATTGGTGGTTATATGCCGGTGGGAGGGAAGTCAAATCCTCTAAGTAAAACCAGCTGGGTGCAGTTTTGAAATGTGCTCTCAAACAGAAGTGCTGACATAAGGCAAATTTCACAAGTAGAACTAACTGTAGGACTAACTCTCACTCAAGGTGGATGAAATCTCAAAGCAAAAAATTTAAAGAAATAGTTATAAATGGAGATAAAAATCAAGACAACATATTGTCTTTCATTCTGTACCTCTTATCATTATTGCCCCTGAAGAGATGTGAGAAATCTTGTATCTTACATGTGCAAACACTGATACACTTTCAGGAATCTTGACAGGAAGATATGTCTGCACTTTTCTAAACATAATCAAAGCTGGCATTCCTAGCCTTTTTTTTTAATCACCTAATTCCCAGTTGGTTTTTTCTACTGTCTGCTCTGACTGCTGCAATCCTTACAGTTTCAACACAAGAAGAGTCGTACTTCCCTCTGCTTCATAAGAGTGGACAAAAGCTTGTCAATAGCCCATAAAAACTAAACTAAAATGAATAAAAATTTTAAACTAACATTTCCAGAGATTTTGCACACATTTGTTTCCAAATGCAAAAGTATTTGAGAATGAAGAAATCTGACTGAAAAATGCCTCACTTACGTTTTCTGTTGGTTTGCATTGAAAATGAGTCCTTGCAGGAGAAAGAAATAATTATTTTGATTCAAGCTTCTGCAAGTGATTCAAGCTTCTGCAAGTATCCCCAGGTCTTTCTCTGCAAAGTTGCTTCTCTTCAGATGGACCCCAGTCTGCTTTGTTGCTTGGAGTTATTATAAAAGGTACTTAAGTAACCAAGCTCTGTCTGTTACTTTTTTATTGTGAGGTTGATCAAACTCTGGCACAGCTTACCCAGAGATGTTTTGGAGTCTCCCCCCTGGAGATATTTAGAAACCATCCAGACATGGTCCTGGGCCAAGTGGCCCTGTTTGAGCAGCTGATTTGGACCAGATGAATCCAGAATCTCCTTCCAACCTCATCCATTCTGAGATTCTGTGGGCTGCTGGCATTTGATCTGCTGGATAGGCACTATTTCTGTATCAGTGGTATGTGATTACTGAAAAAAAAATGTAATAACCTCGTATTTGTGTGGCAGGATAATTCTCTGTTAAGAGGTCACCGAGCTCTGAGACATGAACTTCTCTCTGTAGCTTTGACTCTGATAATATGTGTTTTATCTACACTTTCAGGACATTTTTCAAGATGACTAAATTGATTTTTGTATAAAAGCAGCTTCACGTTTACCAGTGCTTCAATGCATATACTCTCTAGGTCCCTGAAAATGCAAATATTAAATGAATTGAAAATCATGTGAAGAGAATCATCATGAGCTAGTCAAACATTTTTCTCATTTTTGTTTCCATTTCAACCACAGTAACATCTCTTTCTTTCCCAGTCAGAACTGTAGTTTGGCTTTGTCAGAGAAAAACACTTTCCCATTGCCATTACAGGATCTGTTTTTACTGCTTGCTAATCATGTTCTAACATAAACTGTGCATAAGTAATCATAATTTTAGATAACTATCATTTACCTTTAACCAGGGGAGTTCTGAAACACATGTTTTAATATTCCCGAGTTGTAATTTTGTTTTTCTCCACAGCTGTTGAAGCAACACATCCTAGTTTTGTAGTGGAAATGGAGTTTTATTTTGGATGTGTGCATGAAGTCTAAAGATTAGTTTTTGTAGATGAGTGGAATGACCATTTCTGTTAATTCATGAAAACAATAAATTTTGGGATAAACCACTAAAGAAGTACAGGGAAATTTATCCATGTGTGAGAAATCATTGTACCACAGCAAAAAGAGCATTTAATTTTCCTTGTTTATAAATTCCAGCCAGATTCCAAACCTATGAATTCACAGCTGTGGGAAACTGCATTTTTGGGACCTCTCAGGTCACCGGGGGTTAGAAAGAGTGGCACTACTAAGATTTCACAGTGCAGACTAATTAGAAAGGAATGACTGACTGAATAAAAGTCTCCCCCATCAGACACAGACTGAGTCAGCGAGTCATCTTTGAAGGCAGAGATGGCAACAGCTTTCCCAAGAGTCTTCCAGGCCTTTATGGAAGGTGTGTGGCCTGTAAACCTGCCTGGCAAGTGCTTGCTATGCTGTCACTTCTCCACAGGCTTGCCCTGAGTACACTGTTCATACATGACATCTTTTTCTGGAAAGCATCCTTCAGCAGGACAAGAGACTTCTTTTGATAGACAGAGTGGGATTTAACACTGGAGTCAGTGCGGGAGGTTTGAAACAGTGGAAAATAACAACAAAAAATATTTAAGCAGAGCTGTGTATCTTTTTCATTACACTTTACTTTATTCTGGTATTTAACCTTTGGTCACTCTGATGAGTCTTGGTCCCTGTATCCATCATATTGTCAGACAGGAAGCACCATTGGGAGCATAATGATGTTTCTAGTGCCATCCCAAATCTCAGTATTTCCCATTTTTATATTGTGTTAGTCACATGCTTCATAATTTTGTACTGCACATCTAACTCTATGGACTGATAGTTACATTTGATTAAAGGGAAGTAGGAGTGAAAATACAGGGGAAAACCACAGGTATCTCAGCTCTTATTTGAATTGCATCTAGCCCCTTCTCTCCTAAAGGTAGCACCTCACTGCAATGCAATGTGGGTCAGGATTCTCTGCTTACAAATGTTCAGAGAAACTAGGCTTTGCTTTTGACAAAACTTGTTTTTCTTTCTTCTCAGAAATTTAGGATTCATTTCTGTGACAGGTTTTTACTAGATTTTTACAGTTCCTGCTGATGCCTTATCATGAGAACTTTATATTATAGGGTCGTATAACAGAAAATTGAGTGAGATCCTGCCCAGTAGTTAGTTCATGTGTGCAGATCATGGAACTGCAAGACTTCTGCTGGGTAGGCAGAGAGATGCTGAACATGTGGAAGAACTTATTTCCATCATGATGTGGTCCATATTTTGGTATCTGGGAATGTACTAAAGAATAGCAACATTCTACTATTGCAACCTTATCTACACTTTTAATAAGAAAGGTAAAAGTTGGGCTTTTAGTTAATTTCCAGCTGCTGCTTCTTATTTTGCTGTCAATATAATCCCTAAGATCATAAAACTCTCCATATGAGTAATTAATTTATGCATCTGCTTTTTATGTGGCCAGATCCACAAGACATGGAGCACAGTGTCTTGTCAGCATTTTTACTGAGGATCTCAAAGACTGAGGCAGAGGGGGGACTAAGAGAGTATATATGCACCCAGAGTCCATATATTGCAAATAATGTATAGGAATGGCTTAAGAATCTGTTTACCTATTACACTTAATGTTTGTACTGAACATACTGGATCAAGGTATAAAATTTTTGTCTATGTCACATAGGAAATTGCTTCTTACCTTCTGTGTTCAATTCTGATAAATGATTCATTTGAGCAATTAGTTCTGAATCTTTACTCTCTTGGTAGGAGAACATTGACTAAGTTACAAGGTGAACAATTTCTGTGGAGTGTAAGCCAAAATGAGTAAGAGAAATATCAGTCTAGTAAAATATCTGAATGCTGTGAGGGACTGGAAGGATTGCTGTCTTAAAATATTTTTGGGTGTGTGTGTGGGGAAAAGGGGCAGGTTGGGCCTTGCCTTTGGTGTATCCCAGCCCTGCCATGGCCACCAGACCCTGGGAAACTGGAGGCAATGCTCTACACCTACCTCTGCAATCCCATTTTAGCCCCAGAATGACCAGATGGCTGGAAGTCCTACCTGGGAAGGGCCCAGGAAAGCCAAAAAGGTATTTGACCTGGGACATGTGGTGAGCACGTCTTAACCCTACCTCCTCCTGGAATTTCTATCAGCTGAACACTGCTGGAACCAGACTTATTCTTTTCTATATCTTTTCTGTCTTTTTCTCTTTCTTCTTCTAATTCCCTCTTCTCTGAGTTTTGACTAACTTAAATTAGATTGGATGGCCTTGGAGTCTACTAATTTGAATATGCAAAGTTAATGCTTTGAGAAATGTCTTATGTGTTTTAAACTTTTGCCAAAGTTGTCTGGTTTTCTGGAGTCTCCAGTAAAGTTTTTTTGTTGTTTTGACCTCTTCAGAATGTCTTGTCGATATTTCTCCCTTGCATCTCACTCAGAGTACATGAACAACCCCAAGGTCTTTTTAAGAGTCTCATTGAGTGAGTTTTCTGGGACCTTACAAGTGCACCCATGCATATCTGATGAGCAACCCATGAAGGTCAAATAATGAACAGATAAGTGGCAGTCCTTGTGGGAGACTGGAAATGTCATCAGATTAGTTATGTGATTTTGCATATATAAGCTCAGCTCAAAATAGATGCATTCAAAATATCACTAGGACTCTTGAGAATTATTCTAATATCCTTCCAGCATGGGTTTTTTAACAATACATATAATTTTCGCTGTTCTTAGGAAGTTTTTGTATATTAGCTAGGCAGACGTGCAAAAACCTCTTGAAGAGCCATCGTTTGCATTACCAAACAGATCATATCTCTTTATGTCTCCTCCAGACGTATCTCTTCAGAATACCTGAGCATGAGAGTGAGGGAATTGGATATGGCAGTTAGAGGAGTTGTTTGTTTGCTTTGTGCATAAATGATTACAGGCACAGGCAGGCAGCAGTGCTAACAGAATACAGGAGATTATTCTCAGCACTATGATTTTGCAAAATCAATCTCAGACACAATGCTTAGGACCTTCATGATATCAAATTAAATGAAAAACAGCAATTCTGATTTCTTCATAGTCACTTCAGCCATGTGGATCTCAGCCCCCCAAGTGCACACCTGCACTTAGGAGCTCTGCATAGAGGTCTTCAGGCATCATCAGGCGTTTCCTTAGCAACAGGAGCCATGTGTAGGCTATCCAAACTGCTTTTCCTGCAGCAGGTTTCCTTGGCAGCAAGGATAATGCTTACAAAGGAAAAAAAGGGCCCGACCAATTCCAATACACATGTGAATTTCAACAGTTCGCTTGTGCAGCCAGGGCTTCAAAAAGAAATGCTGTGCTGATTGAAATAACATTTTTTTTCTAAACATCTATATGGACCTGAGTTTTGATCTGCTAATACTGACAGAGAAGCTGCAGAGATGGCAGCGTGCCTGTCCCAGAAGAGTGTCACACTGTCACAGCTGTCTGTGCACCACCGCATGGTCCCAAGAGATTTGCATATCCACAAATGCAGCATCTTCCCCTGCAGGTCCAGTGGACACAGGGGCCCCGGGGAAGCAGCTTGCACGAGTTGGGTACTGCCAGTAAGCTCAGAAGGAGTCCAGCAATTTATGAAGGGTAGTGCTTAAATCAGTGAAGTTTCTCTGAGGAGCAGAGGTTGACCTTTGCTACCAACATCACAAACCATCTAGTCACAAACCAACCTGTGCTCGCCACTGCTTGTAAGATCAGGGAGGAAACAGAACAGGGCTGCTGTTGCTGTCACTGGCTATAAACTTACCTACCGTTTGAAGGTTGCTGGGGTATATCCATCCATCACATAAATAAAAAGGTACATCCAGCTCCTTGGCAAGGCAGATTAACCCCTGGATTTTTGTATGGTACAGAGAATCAGGAATAAATGTACCAAGCCAACTGGCCTAAAACTGGCATGTGGGTAGCCAGAAGACTCCATCTGAATTGTAAACTGTTTCAGAGATATTTGAATTTAATTAAAATCTAAAATACGCACCTTGTTTCATCTCTCTATCAGATAATGAGATTTACAATTTATTTCTCAAGTAGAACATAAAATAGAAAATGTATCCTTTGTATTATTTGTATATTTGTATTTGACTTAGGGCAGCAATACTGTCTGAAATGTCAAGTAATGACACACCCTAGAAGAAAGAATAATGGAAGAAAGCTTGCTGACTAAAAATACAAAGGAGTTTTCTGGAAGCTGTTTCTTGCATTTGTACAGAAGCTTAATGGCTTAAGGGGGAGATTTTCATTTTTATAAATGAAATAAAATGGATTATATATATAATGTATATATTTATACATATATATAAACACAAAATGCTCAAATTATAACTTATATTAGAAACACAATATTAACTTAAAAACAAAGCAAGATCAGAAAACTATGTAAACCAATCCATATATTCCAAAAAAGATGAAATCATTCTTACTGGTTTTTTTGGAAATCACAAAAGTTTAGTAGGAGGTCTTACCAATGTTTTGTTTATGAACTTGGATCTGCTCCCACTGAATTCACTGGACATAGATGAGAAAATTAATTTCTTCAGAAGTACACAAAGATTCTTTGATAGCCATTCTAGATTTTCCATTTGCCCCTTACCAGAGGTGACAGCATGTGTCTGCTACAACTGAGCTCCTAGTTCAGTTAATCAGCACAGCTGCCTAAACAAGATGGGCACCACAGTCCCAAAAAAATTAATGTTCTTCATTAGATACACTCAATAATTTGCTCTTCAAAACAATTCCTTGTAAGTGCATGCACTGTCCCTTGAAATATACCTTTTTGTCTCCATTTTTGATGATCTGAATGGTTGAATAGTATTAATAATGGCTTCTTTTTGCATCTGTGGGGGTTGATGAATTTTGGGGTCCTGTCAAAATCCTGGTTTTATCAGACAGCTATATTAGGACACCTATTCAAAGCAAAGCTTTTAAAATCCTTTCACAGTCTCTCATAAAAATGTACTAAGGTGAAAAACAAATGCATTTACTTACTATAATAAATGTCTCCTGTACAGATGTCTCTAGCATTTTTTATTTTAATGTTTTGTCTTTTTGAAAACTAATATGAAGGCAGTATAAGGGCATTGTACAGCTATTTGTCTTCAGGGTTCTATGATCCCAAGAACATATTTTATATGCACCCTGGTGTGTAAGGATTATTTAAATCACCAGGAGAACTGATGAGTAAGTCTTTGAATGTCCTGTCACTTAGCCTAAACTTTAAAATTGGAAATTAGTGACATAATTCCTGTGGCACGTAAGAATGGTAGAGAGAAACTAAAGGGCAAGACTTCTTTTACTTCTAACTGCAGTAGAGTTATCATCTCTGAAAAGATCCCTTTAGTCCAGAACATCCTTGATTACCATGTAGAGGCAACTATTTACCTCTTTTGGGCTATTTTACAGTACTGCAAAAACTATTTGTACAGCCTTAAACTAATTTTGGAAGAGGTGTGACAATGCCTAAGCCCACAGAGTGCAATTTTAAAATATATGTTAATACTCCAAAGTGTGAAAATGGCATTATGGAGATAAGTATGAACAAAGAATAAAATCCTTTAGACATAGCCTATTGTTAAAATAGGCATTCAAACAGATGCACTCAGCAGTCAAAATCTAACCATATTTTGAATATAAAAATTTTTATTGTAGTGCTGTCGTTTGTTATTTGTATGTTTTAATTCACAAGGTTTTGGGTGAAACTGAGAGTACCACCACAAGGAACCAGTGGCAGACATGACCATTCACACGCCTTTCGAATCCAAATGTTACAGAACTGATTCTGATCAACGATCATTTCATCTCTCCTGGACATTAAATTAATGATTGTGGTATTTCTTTATCTACCACCTGAAGCTTGTTGAACAAGCTTCCTTTCCTAGTGCGGTAAGGTTTTCCCAAGAAACTTCAAACTTTTAATGATGACTTTGTTGAAATTTTCTACTCCGTCTATTACAATGTTACATGCTGGTTAGCAGCTTTGCAATGTGGTTTTATTCCAGATAGTAATAGTAAAACAAACAGAGATTTACTGAAGAACTGAGGTAATAATCGATGGCACTTCAATTGAAGACTGATCATTATTCCTGTAGTCCTACTCAAATGCCCCGCTTGGGAATTTTGGCCAGTACACTGCTACACAAACAGAATCACAATACTGCACCAAGTACTGTGCTTCTGAGCAGTCATCTTGAGGTTTTCTTGTGTGAAGAACACCTCACTAGCAGGACAAGTTTTTAGAGACAAGGTTTTCTCTCTGAACTTATCACTGGAAACAATGTATAAGGCATCAAGAAACCTAGTGCATATTTTCTCTTTTTGTATCTGTGTGCTGCAGCTGTGGAAAATCTATTAGATTTTCTGTGGGTCAGATATCTCTGAATACCTTTGCTACAAACAGACACTCAGGGGTTTTTTATCTATTTATCTGCTCTTAACATTGGCTATTCTGCAATTCTCAATACTGAAAGCAGGTCTTATACATATAAATAAGGCACATGCTGTGGCACACTTAGCAGCCTCCTGAGATGCTTCATCAAATTCAAGCTGGGCAGGCACATTCTTAATCAGGCAGAGAACAGCCATTGGCCTCTGCCCTTCGGTGCAGATCAGAATGAGTCTCCCTGGCAGCAACCAGCCACTCTCAGAATAGCTGCTTCCTTTTCTATCAGCTCAATTGCTTGGTCTTCACTATTACGATAATAGGTTTTTCATAGAATCACAGAATCACTAGGTTGGAAGAGACCTTCAAGATCATTGAGTACAACCCATGCCCAACACCTCAACTAACCCGTGGCACCGAGTGCCACATCCAGTCTTTTTTTAAACACATCCAGGGATGGTGGCTCCACCACCTCCCTGGGCAGACCATTCCAGTAATTTATCACTCTTTCTATGAAAAACTTTTTGCTAATATCCAACCTGTATTTCCCTGGGTGCATCTTGAGACTGTGTCCTCTGGTTCTGTCAGCTTCTGCCTGGTGAAAGAGACCACCTCCCACCTGACTACAGCCACCTTTCAGGAAGCTGTAGAGAGTGATAAGGTCACCCCTGAGTCTCCTTTTCTCCAGGCTAAACAACCCCAGCTCCCTCAGCATTCCTCACAGGGCTTGTGTTCCAAGTCCCTCACCAGCCTTGTTGCTTCCTCTGGACGTGCTCAAGCGTCTCAATGTCCTTCCTAAACTGAGGGGACAGAACTGGACACAGCACTTGAGGTGTGACCTCACCAGTGCTGAGTACAGGGAAAGAATGACCTCCCTACTCCTGCTGGTGACACTATTCCTGATACAGGCCAGGATGCCATTGGCCTTCTTGGCCACCAGGACACACTGCTGGCTCATGTTCAGTCGGCTGTTGACCAGAACCCCCAGGTCCCTTCCTGCCTGAGCACTGTCCAGCCACACTGTCCCCAGCCTACAGCACTGCAGGGATTGTTGTGGCCAAAATGCAGGATTAAGCACTTGGACTTATTAAACCTCATCCTGTTGGACTCTGCCCATCCATCCAAACACTCCAGGTCTCTCTGCAGAGCCCTTCTACCTTCCAACGGATCGACACACGCTCCCAGATTAGTGTCATCTGCAAATTTAGTGATGAAAACACAGAAGTTTCTACTTGTCTTCTATATTTTATGACTGATGAATACATGCTGTTTCCCTTAATAGATGCTTGTGAAGGTTATCAGTGAGATAGCAAAGGTGGCTTTAAGCAAGCTAGCCAGGATGGATCATAACAAGGGTATTCAGGCACTGGAACATGCTACCCAGGAAAGTAGAGATCTCACAAAGCCTGACAGATTTCAAGACATTTTTAGACAATGCTTTTAGTCTCATGGTGTGATTTTTGGGGCTGTCCTGTGCAGGGCCAGGATTAGGACTTCGATGATCCTTGTGGGTCCCTTCCAGCTCAGAATATTCAATAACTCTATTTCAAGTGTGTCAAAGTCTCAGAAACATTAAACAAACCATTTATAGATATAATGGGAATAAAAAGCAGCCTTTACTGCCTGAACCACACCTAACAATAACAGTTCCAGCTGTCCTAAAATATCTTATTGCTAGCTCACAGTCTGGCAGATCTGTGGGACTTGAGTAGTCTGTAGAAAAGTCATCATAATGGGGGTGGGAAGACATAGCAAGCATCTTAGTGGATGCATGGTATGTTGCTGTTGGATTGCTATTTATTTTCAAGCAAACAGATGACTGACAGGAAAAATATGAACTTATCCCTCTGCTCATTTCTGGTAGCTCTGTTGCTGCATTTTAGCTTACTTCAGGTTGTCTCCAGAGAGGCTGCTGCCGTCTATAGTCTGTCCCCGTGGTGAAATACTGTGTTCTGCTGCACAAGGTGAGCAGAACAAAGAGCCTGGGAGAGGCTGTAGCTCTGACCCTTGGCTAATAATGCTGGTATGGGTCTGGCAGCAGAGGAGGGCTCTACAGGGAGCAGTCCTCAGTGATAATCTCTGCCGTGTCCAGAGCAATGTCATAAGATCTAAACACAGCAAAAACGTGATGGGCATTCCATGGCCCAGCTCCAGAATGGGGATCTTTCTGGGGCAATAAAGAAGGGATGTTTTAGTAAGACTGAAATGCATCCCAGTGTGTCTATTGTCTTCTTAAAAGGGAATAATTAGTATATGGATATATGTTTTCAGGGCTCACAAAGGTACAAATACAGAGAGAGAAGGTGAAGCACAGAATGAGCTGAAGGATCTTCTGGAAGCTTTGTACTAATTTAATACGGGCCCTACAGAGACCCACAAGAAAGAATGTGTAACAAAGAAGTTTAATAACTCTTGTGCTGAATAAATCAAAGCCCTAGATTAAAAAAGCAGAAAACTTGGTTTTAAGTACTCAAAGTCTTTCTAGGTGGTGCAGAAGAATGACAGGAGTGACAGGAGAGCAACAAAGACTTCAGGAGAAGAAGTAGAGAATATTTGTATTTAAAATATTTGTTCTAATTATAGCATGAAATAAGGAATGTGGGAGGCATTCACAGCTCCTGGTAGAAGCAGGTGGGCAGAGAAGGAGGATTTTTTCATTTTCATATGTCTGTGAAATGGTGGCTTAAAACAGGAACTGGGGTGGGAAAGCACTGCTGGAGATTCAAGAAAAGAGCAGTTTATTGAAAGGCAGCTTTAAAATATGATCACCATCTTCAAGGTATGCTGGAGTAGGGAACCTCATCAAAAGATAACAAATTACTTAACTCAAACTTCCTCTTTTATTTTAAATGCAAAATTCATTTTAAGGTAAAGTAGCTGGTTTGTGAAGTGACCTTACACTGCTGAGCACTCCCTATTAATTTTACTAATTGAGTACACTCACAATTGTTATGTGATAGAGTAGGCATTACTGAGAAAGAGTCTTTTGCTAAAGTTTCTTGAGAATTACCATAGAATTTTTCTTACAGAAATAGATTCTTTGGGACTTGTGGTATGCCCAGGGGCCACCAAGAAAATACTAACTGATGACATTTTCAAAATAACTTCCTGAATAATTTTGTTGGTTTTTTATGGGTTTTGTTTTGTTATCGAGGGGTGCTTGTTCCTTCCAGATTCTGCAACTATTGATTTTGGTAAGAACCCTCATGCAGTAACAGCAAATCTAGATATAATAATATAGAACTCAGAGGTATAAGAATTTTCAAAAGAGAAGGTTTCCCATAGAAACCTTAAGAAAAAGGGTTTTGGTTAGTTAAATAAGGATCTCTCTCACAGTGAGCCTTTTATTGCATTGTCTTGGTAAGTGATGACTTGCAAGTGCATGGAAGGAAGGATTGAAGTATGTGAGGCAGTGCTTTGAAGGAAGAATTGGGGAAAATAGCCAGTGCAAATGCAGGTTACAGTTGTTATGATCCTCTCTGTAGTCCTTTTAATCAGCTTTCTTCATAAAGATGTGCTCAGATTTATAGACTTGGGTCTTTCTCTACTTCATGAAAGACAGTATGTGGTATAACCAAAGAAACCCAGAGTGTGGGAAAAGACAGTACTGCTAAATACTTGTTTCAAAAAAAATGGTGACTTCAGGGAAGACAGGTATGATACAAAAACTCATTAATTCTAATATACTGGATTTCTGTGTGGCTAATTAGCTGGTATTGACTCAAAAGTAATACAATTTTATGTAATTTCTACTGCAGTGTGATCAGGTTTAAAATTGAAATGTTTTTGCATTCCAGCTTAGATGTCTAGGAATCTTTTTTTTGCTGGTCTAAGGTTAGCTCCAAGAAGAAAAGCAGTGTGGTAAATTCCACACAGAAAATGTTAATGGATGGAATCTGCCCAAAGAAATAGGCATTAACACCCCAGAATAATGTTTCTCTTCAGAGAAAAGTCAGTATTTTTACAACTTATCATCAATACCTTTTTCTGAATGTTTAGATTTGACTGGCCCCCTGGCCAGTTAAATATTGTTTTGTCTCTGCTGAAGCATATATCCACTAAGAATGATGATAAAATCCTAGGAAAATGCCTCATCTAATTTGTTTAATCAGCAAGCTTGATACAGTGCAGTTTATGGATACTGAGCTCATTCGTTTGCATACCTTCTGTGTTTCCTTTTGTTCTGGTTCTATATGCTAAAATAAACAGAAGTTTTATTCATCTTGATGGTTTCCATCTAAATTTTCCTTTTTTATGCTTCAGCAGGTCCATTAAGAAACTACATGCTATACAAGGAAATTTTTCAGAGATGCTGAAGAGATGCAGAGATCTGTCAGAGCTCAGCATGGGTTATGTACATATTGCTTTAGACAGTCCGGGTCTAAGCCCTTTCTGTGATAAAATTTTCCAGTATAATAGCAAATAGTAATAATCATGAACAAAAAAATTGATAGTGGCAGAACAGAGAGAAAAGTAAACTAGTCAGTAGGCAGACATTGGTCCTAGCTGTAATGGTAGCTACTTGTATGTTTTTTTTATGCATATTTAACATAGCTAGTTGTGTGTGCTTGCTTTTCATCTATTTTTACAAAGGCATAAATGAAACTACTGTGGAGACAAATATTTCTAGACCACTTTCACTCCTATGTTTTGAAGTATTGGCACAACACTTATATATTTCAGAGAAATTTCAGTTTCTCCTCCAGACAGTATCTTTCAGAAGAACAAATTCCAGCAGTTGCAAACCTGGAACATCCATCTGGAAGATGCATATATATTTTTGTCAGGTGTACAAACAAAGAAATGTGCACCTTAGCAAATTCTGTGGAACTAAATGTATCTTCCCTGAATGCTCAAGAAGTATCTCATAGTTCTGTGAAACTGTAATGTTGAAAAGCTTTTCATATCTGGAGTTAACTAAAGGAAACTAGCTACGAAGTTACAGAAGCCAATATTCTACAAGTACTTCTTATATTTTCATTTATACCTCATTTATGCCATGATTTCAGTTTGCCATGAATATGAAAGTCAAAATGGTTAAAAAAAGAAATTAGAACTAGTATATAATTTTTCAATGTGCACAGTTGAAATATTCTATTGAATGTGTGTACATTTAATGTCCTTATGTAAAGCTTATATTGTCTTTATGCCCTTTCCTCTCAAACAGTGTTTGAGTGTCCCAAGCACCCTTTTTTCTCTACATATATCATCATCATCATCATCATCATCATCATCACTTAAATTAATGACAATTAACAAATTTTTTTATCTAGTTTTGATTGGATGTCTCCAGTTGACTGGAAATTAGCAAGTGTAATGCCCATCTACAAAAAGGGTCAGAAGGATGATTGGGGGAAATAACAAGCCTGTCAGCCTGATCTCAGTACCAGGGAAAGGTCATGGAGCACAGCATGTCAAATGTCATCACATGGCATGTGCAGGACAACCAGAGGATCAGGCCCAGTCAGCACAGGAATGAAAGGCAAGTCTTGCTTGACAAGCCTGATCTCCTTCTATGACAGGATGACCTGCCCAGTGGAAGGGGCACAGCCTGTTGTCTACCTGGACATCAGTAAAGGTTCTGACATTGTCTCACAGAGTATTCTCCTGGAGAAGCTGATAGCTCTTGGCTTGGACAGGTAAACTCTTTGCTGGGTAAAAATCAGTCTGGGTGGCCAGGCCCAGAGAACTGTGGTGAATTGAGTTACAGCCAGTTGGAGCTGGTGACCCCAGAGCTCATGTCAGGAGTTTAACAACTTTATTGATGATTTGGATGAGGGAATGGAATTTACTCTCAGTCGTTTTGCAGAGGACACCAAGTTGGTTGGGAGAGTTGATCTGCTGCAAGGTAAGGATCTACCAAGTGATCTTGACAGACTGCATCTCTGGGCTGAGGCCAATGGTATGAGGTTAAATAAGTCCAAGTGCCAGGTCCCACGCTTGGGTCACAACAACCCCAGGCAGTACTGCAGGCTGAGGGCAGAGGCGCTGGAAAGCTGGTCAGTGGAAAAGGACCTGGGGGTGCTGGTCAACAGCAGCTGAACATGAAGCAGAGTGTGCCCAGGTAGCTGAGAAGGCCAATGGCATCCAGGCCTGTATCAGCAATAGCGTGGCCAGCAGGACCAGGGAAAGAATTGTGCCCCTGTACTCAGCACTGGTGAGGCCACACCCCGAATCCTGTGTTCAGTTCTGGGCCCCTCACTACAGGAAGGACATTGAGATGCTGGAGTGTGTCCAGAGAAGGGCAGTGGAGCTGGGGAAGGGTCTGGAGCACAAGCCCTGTGAGGAGTGGCTGAGGGAGCTGGGAATGTTTTGCCTGGAGAAAAGAAGGCTCAGAAGGGACCTTATTGCCCTCTACCTGAAAGGAAGTAAATCTCACTGTATTAACAAAGTTAGATTAGCAATAAAAGCAAGTTAAATAACTTCCAGATATTGGCAATTCTTTGCTCTTGCTGAATTCCAGATTTTGTACAGGTTCCTCAATCCCTCCAATGTAGTATTCAAGTACTGAGAGCTGCTGACCTGAAAATCTGCATTAAAGTAGTTTAGGCATCTGACTGTTATGCATATCCTTTAATATTGCTGTCATGGAATCTGAAATCTTATGGAGTTAGGACAAGTTCCATAGACTTCCTGTGATTTTCTTTCTTTCATGAAATGTAATGAGAATAGCTCAACAGGAAGACAGTATTCTCTGCTTCATGGTGCCTATTTACATTTAACTAGAGTTTGATTGCTTGATCAACAACTCTCTACTACCAAAATTATTCAGAACTCTCTGCTCTCTGAAAATTGTTTCTTTTCACAAACAGGAACTGGGGTTTGTGGGATGGTGCATAACCTATACCAAATTTCAGAGAGATTATTTAAAAGCTTATTCTTTCACAGCAGATTGCATGGGCTATAACATCTCTTTACCCTGTGCAGACTCATAGTACTTTAAAGTTGGTTTGAAACTCCTGCAGAAGGCTTACCTAAGTATAAATAGGATGAAGAAAAATCTCTCTGAGGACACATTTTCAGTATGATAGTAGAGGTAATCATTCTGATCCTATTAACATCTAACAGGATTGTTTATAAAACCATTCCCCTATCTACCACTTGATTTAAAAGTGCCTAGAGGACTGCCCTTAAATATAGTGAGACTTAATCTTCCTCCCAGACAAAGGAAGCAGGATCTTAGACACAGTTTATAAGCAGAACTGAGTGTAGCTCATGGAGGTGAGGTAACTGCAAGCATGGGGAAATATTTTGCTGCGTTTTAAAAATAAATCTTAATGTGTAAATCCTTAATATTCCTATCACCTGAACTCACATGGTGAATTTTGTACCTGATAAGGAGAACCAGCCAGTGGGGTTTCATCACCACTAAACTTAGAGATTGATTTTATTTTAGGATTTGTAAGTACATTTTTTTTACTATGTCTATGTATTAAGGGTAGGATACAGCCACCAAGCTAGGATGTCACAGTTGAGTGCCCTTGATAGCATTCATTTCAGAGTTTACTGAACAGTCTCCTCATATTCTTCTATTTTTGCTCATTCTTTGAATTTTTTGAATTCTTTTGCACATTTACATACAATAGTTCAAGTTAAAAATTCAGCCAATAGATGTTTACTCAGCTTTGAAACACAGTAAAATGAGACTCATTTTCCCCTTCTGTGGCGTACTAAACCAGTACGTTACATTTAAACTTTCAAAGTAATTATTTTGGAGAGAAGATTTTTATCAAGTGTGGTGGGTTGGCCATAGCTGGATGGCAGGTGCCCACCAAATTCACTGAATCACTTCTCATCTGCACAGAAGAGAGAAATTATAAGAGAAGGCTAATGGATCAAGATAAGGGCAGGGAGAGATCACTCACAGATTACTGTCACAGGAAAAACAAAATTGACTTAGGGAAATAAGTTTCATTTTTCACTAATCAGATCAGAGTAGGGTAATATGAAATAACATAAAATATTAAAATAAACCCACCCCACCACCCCTCCCTTCTTCCTGGGCTCAACTTCGCTCCTGAATTCTCTATCTCCTCCCCGTCAGTGGCTCAGGAGAACAGGGAATGGGGACTGCAGTCACTTCTTCACGTATTTGCAGCTCCTTCCTCCACAGGGGAAGACTACTCTTCCTCTGCTCTAGGTTCTGGTCCTTTCCATGGGAAACAGTCGTCCATGAGCTCCTCCAATATGAGTCCTTTCCATGGGCTGCAGTTTACTGTGAACTGCTCCAGCTTGGATTCCCCATGGGGTCACAAGTCCTGCCGGCAAACCTGCTCCAGAGTGAGTTTCCCATGGGGTCACAGCCTCCTTCAGGCATCCACCTGCTCCAGTGTGGGGTCCCCACCACAGGCTGCAGGTAGATACCTGCTCTATCATGGACTTCCAAGGTGGTACCTGTGTCTTTATTGCTTCTGACTACAGCTACCCTCCTAATTATAGAACATTTTGCAGAAGTGCAGTGTTTCTGACATTCATTGTGTAACTGTTCTTTGAATGCATCACGTGAGGTTTTGTCATTCTTGACTCCCTACTGTTAGAAAGCATCAACAGCTGCTAGGCACCTTCAAAGCTGATCTAATATAAATTTGTCTTCTTTTGATAAATATAAGGATTGTGCAAGATCATTGGTTTGTCTAGGAGGAACCTTTTTCCAACTTGTCACTCGAGGCTATATGACATGAGGAAAGGCTGTAATTCTTATGCTGAATTTTAGTGATTTATATGCAATTAATCTTGTGAGTAATCCCAAATAGCTCAACAGATGTATGTTTGGGTAAATGGTGTAAGGATTAAATAATCTAGATGAAAATATCTCTTCTTACATATATATGCTTGAAAGTTATTTAATAATAATACAATATTCTCTGAAAAGTTTATATTCAACTTTTATTCTCTATTTAAACTCTGACAGTTTACAAAGTATTTTTCATTTTACTCTGAGATTAGCAGGTTGCCTTTTAAATCACGACCTAAGTATTTCCTCCATATCTCAATATCATGTCCACACTGACTGCTCTGTGATGGGAGCTGCTTAGGCATGAAGCAACTTCCTCCAGCCTCAGCTAGAGGTTTGAGTTCAGGCTACTCAGCACTGCTCAGAGCTGAGACCACACATAAGTTAAATTGCTAATTCTTTTGGTACAGTGGCAAACACCTTCTTCAAGACATTTTAAAAATAAGGTGATGAAAACAAGAAAATCTGTTGCTCACAAATTTAGATCACTTGGAGTGTTCACAAGTACCCAGAATCCTGTTCAAAGCCTCAAGACCCTTTTTCCTTTCTAATACACATAGTACTTAAGAAATACTGACATCTGCTGTCAATATGGGACTGGAATCAGCCTGATAGGAGGTTTTGTCTGGTTTACTACATTCTGTACCTCAGATGACCCCCAGTTTCTCTGTGCTTCAGAGTATATTATTTCTCCTGAAGCAAAACATGCCAGCTGTTAGTAGAAATGAGTGTAACTTGAGGAGTAATTTGAAAACAATTTGGAACAGTTTGCTTTGTTGTCATTGACCTAGGACTACCTGAGAAATGGTAATGATCAGATAGACTTTTGTGTGGATTTCTAGTTAATGGCTCATATAAGGAGCCATTTGCATTTTGAAGTCCCTTTTTAGACTAAAGTAAGTGTTCACTGAATCACATCAATAACAAGAAATTATCATGAATAAATGTGAAGAGAATCAACCTGCAGATTTTTCTAGGTTTTTATAAGTTAAAATAAATTAATGGATACATGGATAAATAAGTAAAATAAAAGTTCAGAATATTGTTAGGGCTCTGTTTTGAAAGCCTCCATTTCTGCTGATCAAAGATATATACTTTAAATTACTTACATATAAGTAAGGATCTTCTTGTGTAGTGTCACCACTCTTATTTGCTCACTAAGATTTGTGTGGGATTTAGCTTTGGGCAGTTTTGTTAAGCATCTAGCCAAAGGTCATCTGGGATTTCCTGACAGTGGAGTAAGACAGACTGCTTCAAGAAGATGTCTACAAAAGAGTTGAGAATCTTTTGCTGGATATGCCCAGAATGATTTCTAATTTTCTCTCTGATGTAATGCCTATAACTAAGTGAAATTAATTTTGAATTAAAATTGTCATTGTGACTTGGCAGTCTGAACATGTAACACTATCCAGAGGTTGGAACGGGCTTGGTTTTTACGTCTTAGTTAATCATGTTTGGTTACTGGGTTGCTTATCATTAAGATATTATATATTGCTTTTACTAAAAAATATTCATGAAAAAAGTTTATTTGCCTAAATGACAAATGTTTCCAAGAAATTTCTCAACTGTTCACTTATTCCTTATTTTGTGCCTTGACATGTGTCCTAAGTGAAATATATTTCATCCTAGAAGACAACCACATAAGAGCAGATTTAGGTGCATTGGCAGTAGGAAGGCCAGTAATTCCTCTTATATTATAAATACTTGAAATAAATTTGCAAGGTCACAGAAAGGCAGCACAGATCTCAAATACATATGCAATAGTTGGGTTTTTTTTTAAGGATCATGAAATTATGAACATCTGTTTGATTTGCCTTCATTTTTCCTACTGTTTAAAGTATTCTGTACCTTATAAATTTTTCATGGCCTTCAGTTATAGGAAGTCCAGGTTCATCCTATGGAAAAAAAAAAGCAAGAATAACACAAGCTTTGAAGGTACAGAACAAAAATGTGCAGTCACTGAGTTTTATTAACCCCTCATTTCATTCTTCAGTCAGTAATTAAAATAAATCTTCTTTTAAATTTTATTTAAGTTTTAGCTTATGATACATCATTTCTCTTGACAGAAGGACTAACTCTATTGAAAAATAAGTAAATCAATAAACCAGAGGTGACTGAAGCATTTTTACATGTGGAGCGGAGTGAAAGAAAGTCACACATTCATTTTTAGTTTAAAAAGCCAGCTTGTGATCTACCTTTAATATTCTTGAAATATCACAAAATGTTCCCCCTCAAATGAAATCTTGATTGGTGTTGGCAGTGGAAAATCTCCTCTCTCTAATGTTCTGTGTCTCCTATTCTCTGCTTACTGCATTCCTTCATGTGCAAAGTTGAGTTCTGTCCCATTAAGTTCCACCTGAAGACAAAGGTGCCCATGTGTGCTTGAGCCCAGGAGGTCAAACACATCCTGGGCTGCATCCAAAGCAGTATGGGCAGCAGGTCAAGGGAAGGGATTCTGCCTCTCTGCTCTGCGCTGGTGACACCATACCTGCAGTATGGATCCACATATGGGTTTCCAAGTACATGAAAGACATGGGAAAGACCTGTTTGAGTGGGCCCAAAGGAAGGACACAAAAATATTCAGGGAGTTGAAACACTTCTCCTATGAGGAAAAGTTGGGAGAGTTGGGGTTGTTAAAACTGAAGAAGTGAAGGCTCCAGGAATACCATATTGCAGCCTTCCAGTACCTGAAGGGAGCCTGTTAGAAAGGTAGGAACAAACTTTTTAGCAGACCTGCAATCAACAAGACAAAGGTCAATGGTTTTAAAATGGAAGAGGCTAGGCTTAGAGTGAACACAGGAAAGAAATTTTTACAGTGAGGATAGTGCAACACAGAAACAGGTTGCCTGGAGAAGCTGTGGGTGTCCCATGCCTGAAACTATTAAAAGTGTTGAAAGTAAGGTCGGATGGGGCTTTGGTGCAACCTGGTCTAGTGAAAGATGTCTGTATCCATGGCAGGGGGGTGGTCTAGTCTTAAAGTCCCCTACAACCCAAATAATTTCATGGTTCTGTGGATATCTTAATGTGAAAATGAAGGAAAAATAGACTGAAGTGATAATTTTGTCATCATGAAAAAAGCCACAACCATGTTACCTGGAGTGGTGGGCAGAACTCTACACAGCTGTAGAATGTCTGGCATTACCTTAGTGAAGAAAGGTGATAATGTTCCATAAGAGATTTGTTTCATTTTCTCAGAAATATGTTTTCCATCCGATTTTTCTACATTCCTTATGAAGCCTTTATCTTCTGTGATGCAGACAGCTAGAGTAGTTCTATAACACATATTCATTTTCTCAATTATGCATCTCAGACACTGAGCATTGAGACAAAGAAATGGCCAGCAGTGTCAAAGACAAGTATTGAAAGCGTGAAAATGGAAGAACCGCCTCTTCTTTGTAGGCTGAGGAAAAATATGATAGAAGTGAGTAAAAGGATCATATCTACATACACATATGTGGGAGTACAGTAAGAGTTGCATATGGCTGAAAAGAGTGGACTGACGAGAAAGTGAAGAAACAGAATTATACTGAGAGCACTGCAGGGAAAAAAAATAGTATTAGGGAGTAGAAGAGTCAAAGCATTGAGCATTTATGGAAGAATAGGAAGAAGAAGACTGATGTTCATATGGAAAAGTTGAGGATAAAAGAGGAAAATATAGGTTGCAAATGCGTGGTTGTCACAGTTAGGTAATCCACAGGTCTTCTGTGGTTGCACCTCTAGCAGTAAATTAAAGAGTGTCTAGAAACTTTCCTGGGTGCTAGCAATACTACTATATGCATTAGAATCATTTAAATGGTCCTTGAAATGGCTTTAATGCATTTCCTAGTCCAGTAGCTTGCCATACATCAAACACCATTCTCAGTAGGCTGTCTTCATGCACACACCCTGTTTTGGAGATAAAAATATTTTGTCAAGTCTGTATGAAATGCTTTGTTCCAGATTGCGGTCCTGAGCACATGTCTTTTACCACTATAGATATAACCTATCCATCTTGTTCTGAAAAGTAGAAGTGGCTAAAAGTCATTGTTTTTCTTCCAAAACCCTGAAAAATTTAGATTTAGCCACAGGTAGACACATGGGAAAGGGTCCAGGAGACAAGTTCCCTGAGAAAAACCCAAATAGTCATGGCATATACACAGCAATCTGCTTTGCCAAATGGCATAAAAGAGAGTTGCAATTTCCCAAATGTCAGAGAGAAATGATGCAACTGCTCTACTGTAAAGGCTGTGCTGCTATTTAGGCAGTTGGACTAGGTGATTGCTGTATGTCCCTTCCAAGTAAACCATTCTAATGTAATGGACACTGAAGAGGCAGCCATATAGTCATGCAAAGATTTTCTTCCACCCTAAGCAAATAAAATGTGGTTCTTTTCCCTCTTTATTTTTCCAGAACTTAATTTCTTTCAAACCCTTCTATTTTACACTGTGGGTAGTCTCACATGCTGTGTGTACACTTACAAGGACCCTAGGAATTGGGGAATGTGCATGAAACCACTTTTTGCTTTATTCTTTTCTACATAACTTCACCTGCAGTTTTCAGCAGCTCTTTCACGTAGGCATAAAGGAAGGCTGAGTCAAAGAACTAAATGCACTTTATTCTTCACAGCATGTAAAGCATGTGATTAGAAAGAAAAGGGCCTATTTGAGGTCAGAGATTGCAGAGGAAAACAGCATTTACTCCCAGCCTACAAAAGGTCTTGATTTTGATTGACTTAATTTGAACCCCTAAGGTTCTGGGGGAGAAGGAGAGTTCAGTTTCCTTTGTTTTGTTTTGGGGGTTTTTAAAGAGCTAGTTCTCACAGAGTAATTTTGAATATTACAGAGAAAAAGTTAAAAAACCTTTTTCAAAGACTCTATTTGTTCCATAATGAAAATATTTGAGCATTCAAAGCTCAATTAGCTCTACACTTCAAAAGTATTTTCTAAAAGGACTCTTTGCGAGACCTAAAGTAGTACTCTCTTCCTCTTTTTACACCAGGATTATTCTATTCACTTCAAGAAATTTACAGACTAGGTATGTAGAAAAATATATGAGAGGAGAATTTTAATTTAGCTGTTTACCCTAGATTACAAAATCCTGTTGCACAGACTCCTAGATCTCCCCGTTTCTGTAAGACAGGATAAGTAGACACGTCCTTAAGATGTTGACATAGTGTTAAAAAAAAGTTTGGCAAGGATCCCCGTATACTTAAAATCATAAAAACATTTAAGTTGCAAAAGGCCTTCTAGATCATCAAAGGCAAATGTTAACCCAGCACTGCCAACCACTAAACCTTGTCCCTCAGTGTCACATCTACACGTCTTTTGAATGCCTCTGGGCATGGGGACTCTACCACTTCCCTGGGTAGCCTTTTCCTATCTTGATAATCCTCTCCATGAAGAAACTTTTCCTGATAAAGTCTAAATCATCCGTGTTGAAACTTGAGGCTATTTCTGCACGTCCTATTACTTGATATTTGGGAGAAGAGACAAACACCTAGTCTCCTACAACCTCCTTTCAAGCCATTGAAGAAAACAATAAGGTCTCCTCTGCAATTCCCAGCTCACTCAGTCACTCCTCGTAAGATTTATGCTCAAGACCCTTCACCAGCTCCACTGCCCTCCTCTGGACATGCTCCAGTATCTCAATGTCTTTCTTGTAGTGAGGGGCCCTAGACCTGAACACAGGACTCAAGATGTGGCTTCACCAGTGCTGAGTACAGGGGCACAATCCCTGCCCTGGTCCTGCTGGCCACACTATTGCTGATACAGGCCAGGATGCCACTGGCCTTCTTGGCCACCTGGACACACTGCTGGCTCATGTTCAGCTGCTGTTGACCCACAGCTCTGAGACCTTTTCTTCTGGGCAGCTTTCCAGCACCTCTTCCCCCAGCCTGTAGCACTGCCTGGGGTTGTTATGGCCAATATACTTGTTACCCTGTATGTGCAGAATTAAATGCATCAACTCAGAACATTTTACACTGTAAATGTTGGACAAGGCTGATGGGGAGCTAATGAAGAAAAAACAGCTTTGCTTGCAAAACTCAAGATTTTTCAGACATCTTCTCCCAAGGGTCATTACTATAATTCAGCAACACAGGCTCTTAAGGCACCTATTCAATTTATCAGTTAAATTAACTTATTTAGGCAATATAATGACCAGTAAATGGTGGAAGTTTGCAAATCAGATTATAATATGCAGTGGAGCATAGCCTCAGGATCTCACTCCCTTTTAATACACAATCACCCCACACTAACAGCACCACACTGCCTTCCACAGTTTTGTTGGTTTATTCCTCTAATCACTGAAACATCTCTGCAAGCTCAATGGTTACTTTACAAATTAGGGTGATATGGTCAAATTGTGCATCTTTCCTCCTCTCCTCTCAAGATGTCCCTAAGCAACCTTGGACCTTGAGTCTGCTGGATTCAGGTGTGTACCCCACATGGTGAGACACATTTAATGGCAAAAATTTCTATTTAATTAATTAATTTCCAATTAATTAAATTAATTTTACTAATGTGAGACTCATGCTAAACTCTGTACTAAAATGCCTTTTCCTATTTATTTATTATATCCCTAAAACATATTAAATTTTATAATGAAACAGAGGAAGAAAGGTGTCTTGAAAACATGCTTTTAGAAAAGAAGCAAAAAAAAACCAACCAAGGAGATTGAATTGTTTTATCCTTTTTAGTTTGCCATTGGAAGTTTTCTCTCTAAAATAAAGTCAATTTATCTGAATCTGAGGAATAGGCATTTTAGGTAGATTTGCATTAATGGAAATCATATTTTTTTGTTCATGACTTCTGGTTCCTGGAACAGCTAAGGACATATTGTAATAAAAAATTTTATGCCACACACCTCTCAAGAGATGTCAGCGGGGCAGTTTACAAAGTAAGGAAAGAATAAACAGGGCAAAGGCTTTTATGCCATGACTAAATGAATTTTTAGACAAAGTGTTTTAAAAGCATGAGGGCAGCTGAGTGCTGAGTAAATTTGCATTTGAAAATGTACCCATTTATTCTCTTCCTTCAGTTCTTCAGATACAATGAGTCAGGCCAAATGCTGACGTAAATGAAATCCAGGCTACTCAATTCAGAACATCCCACAGGTGAAGGCTGTGCTGAGCCAACAGTGCTGGGAAGTTAATTAGAAGCTGGATCCAGCAAATACTTAGTCATAATTTCTCCAGGAAAATCGTGGATTGGAGGGCTCAAAATAGCATGGACAGATGCTGTCTTCTGGATCAAGCAGTGTGATTTTGGCCTATTTCAACTGCTCCTTATTTATCACCTTTTGGAGATTTCCTGTTCTGTAGCTTTTCTGATCTCAAGGGCTTCATGGAAGTGGTTTCTAATGTGCACCAGGCATGCCCAAAACAGGAAAGGGAATATTGAAATGGCACTGAAGCCAAGGGCTTGTTTTCCCTCCCTCGGTCTGCCAGGTAACTTCACACATTTTTAAAAATGCATGGATATATATTTATATATAGGGAATGGTTTTCAATTGTGCAAGGGAACAAAATGATGAGGGCACTCCTGAGGTAGTTTGGCATCATGACCTTAAAAACCACAAATTTCTCATACATGTGTTCTCATTTGAAAAGTACTGAGAAGGGATTAAGAAAAAAAAGAAAACATCAAATGAGTATCTCAACATGATTATTATCATTGACAGGACAAGCTGTTTGACAGTAAAGCACACCAAAATGATGACTTGCTTTCATTTTAAAATCTTCCTTTTGGGAAAGAAATTAAAAAAAAAAATGCTGCTTCATTCACTTGAAAGAAATTTCCTTTTTTAAAAGATTTTAAATCAAAAAAGTATAATCATAACTATACATCCTGAAAACAAAAATAATTATTTAGGACAGCTTCTTTCTCACTGGAAATGTACCATCACCTATATGTAAAGTTTATAATTAAAAAATATTCTTTTGAAGAGGCTGGAGCTCAGAAGATTGTCTAGTGATGCACTACAGTCAGAAAATTGCTAATATATATTAGTGAAAATCAATTTTCACTATATTGTGTCCATATTGCTTTAAAATGCAGACATTAGTTTTCGTGTAAAACAGTATGGAAATTGCAGTGACACAGTCCTATTGTCTCTTAGAGAGAAAGATTATTCTTACTTGTAGTGCAAAATGCCATATTTAGTAATAACTGGTTATTGAGATAGTTGGAACAGTGCAATGAGAGAAAAACATTAAATTTCTTTACAAAAGGAATCATCAATAGAGCTTTTATGCAATTTTTTGTATAAATACAATATTCCTATATGTTTTGGGGTAGAATGAGGAGAAAGAAATTAAAGATCTCTAAGAAGATCTAAGACACTTCTAAGAAGATTTTAAAGCATAAAACTTTCAGGATATCTGCTAATGATCTGACTAGTAGGAAACTATCTGCCATAATAACTTGCCCATCAGTTAAAAAATAGTCATAGCATAATTACTTCAATTTTAGATCGAGGCTTGAAAGGGTATTTGGGTTTTAAACTAACACTTCATTTAGAGGAAAATCAACTTACACTATACAAGAGTAATTTCAAGACTCATGCAATCACAGACCTAAGCAGTAATTGCAGCCAACATTTACATGAATTGCCAATACCTCACTGTCTTCTCAGTAAAAAGAACTTTTCTGTCAGTGCACATGCCAAAAAGTTGGTGTTACAATAATGAACATTACTTAACACTGGAGCATATTCAAATTATTCAAACTCTGCTAATTTAGGTTTTAAGTACTCAGCATTTCCACAAAAAGGGTTGGGCAATATCCCATATCAGATTCCCTAGCTTTCACCAACCTTTTCGCTATCCAGTAACATCTGAGGAGTTAAAATACAGCTTTAATAAGATATGTACCTTAGTCAATGCTTCCAAAACTGCATGTGTACAATGAATCGCTTTCAATATTCCACTACCTCACTAGAGGTGATTTACTTGTAGAAATGTGGAGTGAAATGTTATTGCTAATTAAATGAAAATTACTTATTTGATTATTACAGATTGGTAGTGAAATTTGTGTCAATTTTAAACATGAGATGGCCTTATTTTAAGAAATGCTCAGCATCTGATGTTCTTTGGTGCCTACAAGGACTGCATTAATGATAGCTGCCTACTCAAACAAATGTTGGAGGACTGTGAACCCTTATATTTAGGTTTTCACTTTTAGCAGCAATATGTGAGTGATATAAAGGAAAAATTATTCTAAAGATATCATAGAACAAGTATAGATTTTATGATGAGCTTGGAGAGACTAGATCAGTTTGTTTTAGATTAATTTCTGTCAGAAATGGTTTAGGTGTATCCTGATGGGTTGGATGGGATTATCCGTAGTACTTGTATTCCCTGCAGGTTTGCAATTCTACAGATAAGAGAATAAACATTAGGATAAGATAAGAATTGGGGGATTGGGGTTGGGATAAGAGTAGAATTGGCCTGTTTCCTCAGCAAGATCAAATTATGTACCACAACTAAAGTAGTTTTCTAACATTTAATGGTTTAATTTGGAAATAATGACATTTCATCGCAGCCCGGTATACTGAAAGATCTGGCTGGTGTTGTTGAGAGACCTCTCAGTTATTTATCAATGGTCTTGGGAATATGCAGAGGCTCCAGACAACTGGAAGCAGGCAAATGTTATTTGAATCTTCAAGTGGGCAAGAAAGAAGACCTTGGTAATTATAAGCCTGTCAGTCTCACTTCAGTGCCTGGTAAAATTATGGAGAAGATTGTTGGGGGAATTACTGAAAAACACTTGAAAGACAACAGAGTCATCACTCAAAGTCAGCATAGGTTCATGAAGGCAAAATCATGCTGCACTAACCTAATTTCCTTTCATGAAAGGGTTTTAGTCAGGGTTACCTGACTAGTGGATAAATAGAAAGCACCAGACATAGCTGGTTTTGGGTTTAGTTTTTTGTTGTTGTTGTTGTTTGTTTGTTTTTATCTTTTTGGAAATGCTTTTTATGCTCTCTTTTATGATAGCCTTCTATAAAACTATCCAGTCATGTATACAAAACAATGTGTGACCAATTGGCTGAAGACTTGAACCCAAAAAGTGTTGGGAGGCATGGGTTAAAAAGCAGAGGTTGGTGAGGAGATTGGAAATTGCTCAAGTGACCTTGCAACTGGGAATAAGTCTTGATTAGCCTGTGTGAACAGCAGGCCAGGGATCTTCTAGCATGGACCCTGTTTAACAGTGCCTGTGTCTCTGCTTGTGAGCCTCTGCCTAGGTATTGCTTTACCTGGTTAACAAGATAATGAAAATAAATTTACTCTATCCATTCTAGCCACAAATTTGTGTTTGTCCCAGCTGCCTGCCTAAGGTGACTCACACAAAGAGCTGCAGTAAATGGGGCGACTTTTGGTTGGTGGCCAGTCACTAGTGGTGTTCTCCAGGGCTCAATTTTATGGCAAGTTCCCATAAACATTTTTATCAGACCTGGATGCTGGAATTCAATGCACACTAAGCTTGTCAATTAGCTATATTAGGAGCACTTATTGACTTCCTCGAGGATAGAGGGGCCTTACAGAGAGACCATCATGGATTAAAGCGCTGGGCAGGCACCAACCACATGAATTTTAACAAACACAATGCCAGATCTTGCATGTGAGATGGTATAATCCTGGATGTAGGTATAAACTGCTGGCAAAAGGCTGGAGTGCAACCCTGCAGGAGGAAGTTCTGGCAAGCTCAGTACGAGTCAACAATGTGCCCTGATGGCCAAAGGGTCAACTGTACCCAGTGGTACACTAGGCCCAGTATATATAACCAGCTGGAAGAAGTGATTTTCACACTGTAACCAGCATTGTTGCAGCCTCACCTCAAGTACTGTCTGCGTCTTGATTTCCAAAATACAGGATGGATATAAAAGTATTAGAATGTACCCAATTTTTCAAGTTGCCCTGTGAGGAATCAATTCTCCTTCTGGATCCTCTCAAACTCAGGATATTCTATGATTCTATGAATCCTAGAAAGAGGGGTAGGAGAGAAAACATTTGTCAAGGAAACATAAAAGAAGAATTAATACTTTTAAATGTCCATGTGTACTTCAATTCTGAAACAAATAGCATAGTTTATTGCCTGAATTTTTCACTATGCATTTTTGAAAATTTTAAACATATATGTGTTCAGAAAGACGAATTTATCAAATGCA
Source organism: Rhabdornis inornatus (assembly GCA_013397075.1). Taxonomy (NCBI): domain Eukaryota; kingdom Metazoa; phylum Chordata; class Aves; order Passeriformes; family Rhabdornithidae; genus Rhabdornis; species Rhabdornis inornatus. The sequence goes on from VWZS01002843.1 coordinate 258,150, forward strand.
TAAGGTACTAATTAGGCATCTCTTCCAGCCTCATGTTGGGAGAATGATATGAACTACTTCTATTTATCTGGAATGGATATTTGATCAAAAATTAAAAGGGACAACATCCCCACTACTTAAACCACACTCAACTTGGTTTCTATGAATAATAATTTAAAATATATCTCTGTCTTAGAATAGATTTCACTTTATTCTTTACTGTTTGAATTTCTTACACAAATACTTAAAGCAGATCTTATTCTTAATTTATTTAATTTTTACATTTATTCTCAGAATTCTTTTTATTATATTCACCTACATACAATTTAGGTTTGTGATTTACTGTCAAATTCATTATTTAGTATTTTGTGCTTTGCAGTGTAATGGTGTAGAGTTTATATCAAAACATTTATTGTGTTGACTGCACCATGTTTTCCTCATTATGTATTTCAATCTATTTTTAAGTATGCATGAATATACGTAAAACCTTTAGAAATATTCTTTTGTATTTTCTTATATGACAAGTGTTTCTTATGAAATATTCCATTTAGGTGATTGAAAGGGATTTTGATGAAGAAGTGATTTATTTATACTCACAAAAAATAAAAATTCACTTTTTTCCCCCCATTAATTGTGTTTTCTAGTGTACCCACTTTGAAGATAAGAAAAAAGAGCATTGTATTTCTCTTTTTTTTTAATTTAACTTTACTTTTGGGCTATCTTACTGAGTTCTGGTTATAGTGTAACAAATTTTCTAACCAATGTAAATAAATTATGCATCAAACTAAAACGTCACAGTTGTTTGAAAAAGAATCTATTATGGCTTTTATGCCTTAATGGGCTAGTCAAATTTGGAAGCACCATTGTGTTTGCTCTTAACTAAAGATGCAAAATATGGTTCTTAATTAAACTCAGTTTAACAACCTGTTGAGACAGTTACCGTGTGATATATCACAGAAGTGAGTAAAGATACTGCATTACATGAAAAAAAGATGTTCTAAAGAACAGTGCAGTGGGAAAGCTTAATGATTAATGCCTACCATTAAGATATAACCATCATCTGCATATAGTCCATCTTTCTTCCAGTAGACCTTGAAGACCTATTCAACCCACCTGAGCATATTCTCAAACAAATCTGTTTGTTACATGAAGACAATATATTTCCAGACAACAGCAACAAGACAGATTGCCTAGGAGAGAGTAGGAGATAATTCAGCAGCCTTTTCTTTAGACAAATGAACCAACTTGCCAGCCTAGAAATGTTTTTTTGCTTTATCTCATCGTCAGAGTTTTCTGTTTGTGCCACAGAGTTCATTCGCCCACAAACTCCTCAGATCTGGCTAGGCTAAAGAAAGCTCCAAACACCTTAAAATATACAAAGCCCTTGCATTACATCCCAACTGACTTTGCAATGAAAACAATAAAACTAGAAGCATGGATACTTGGATACACAAGTATCCGAGAATATACTTCTTTTCATCTTACACACTTGTTACTGGGAGAAGAGATAGATCCCTGCCTCACTACACCCTCCTTTTAGGTACTTATAGAGAGCAGTAAAGTTTCCCCTCTTTTCCTCCAGGCATGACAAAAAGTAATGGGAAACTGTCTAATAAACTCTTTTTCTTTTACTTGAGTATATTTTTGTTTTATCTGTAAAGGGATCTTCATTCCATATTTGTGAACCAGTACTCTGAGTTAATCAGGTTTTTTTGTGTGAAAAAGAAATTATTGCTTTTGACAAAATGCATTATAACTTTGTATTTTTTGCATAAGTTTTCATGACATGGTCACATACAATATTTATGTTTTGTATTATGAGACATTCCATAAAGACTTAATTTAATATTGCTTAAACTTGCAGCAAAACTTTATTTGCAGTTAGAAAAAAAATTATCTCATTGATTTTCCTGCATACCAGTCCACCATAAGGAAAAGGCAGCTACACTTTAGAGGTAATTCAAATATTAAAATTACATTCTTCATACTTTTCTGTCATCATCTATTTTCACTTCTGCATCTGTAGTGCTTTGTGAAATGCCGTTTTCCATCCAGATGTTTGCTAGACTGAATGCTTAAATAATGAACTGCATTAAAAATACTTTTGGAATTGATTTACTGCAATATTCACATAAAGTGGCAACAGAATAGAGGAAGAAAGGAAATGAAGTGATTAATTATATGCACTTCAGAGGTGAAAGCTCCTATTTTCTCCATCTAATTGTTACTTTCACAAAATTCAAAAAAGGCTCTTAAACTGGATTAACACAAAGACACATTTCTGACTAAATAGAGCTTTTTATGGTCTTTCTGACATTTTATACTTTTCTGTCAATGCATGCAGTCTAGTGTCCATGGGTGTGCTATGCCCAGGTTGGAGTTTGGGCATGTCTCTTTTACAAGTGCAGAATTGTTTTTTTGTAAATATCTGTGATGAAGATATCAAAATCACGGATAGTCTTTCTAAATTTCCTGAATTCCCAGTATAGCAACAGAAGAAGCAGTAATTTAATTTCAAATTAAGAGTTTGAAATGGGTCTTCATGACACTGTTTCTATATCAGAAGCATTATGTTGATTAAATTGGGCAACTATGCTGCAAGTGTTTTTATCCAAATGTAGGTAAGTTGTGGAAGCTGGAGAGAGTTCCATTAATGCAGGGACACAGAAGAGTAGGAAAAAACATTTCGAAATCAGGCTGATTTGTTCCTGATATATCTTTTGTTGTGACAAGGGATCATTTTGAAGTTATCTGGCATGCAGTTTTGATTTCCAAGGACCAAAGAACAAAATTTCAACAAAAATATAATAAAAAGGCTCATTTTTGCATATTTCTGTCTGTGTATTTCCTCAGGAAATGGTCCAGCCATCTTGCACACATTCACTGATACCCCTGAAAATTTTTAGGCACTGGAGGAATTGGCAGCCTTAATAAAAGTCCTCAAAAACAGCATAAAGAAATTCTTGCTCTTATTTTATTATTAAAATCCAACAGAAACAGAATATTCTTTGAGGTGTCACTGTGACCAAGGGACAAAAAATGCCATTGAGAAAAATATTATCATGAAACAGCACCATGCTTTTACAGATTCTGTTGAAGAACCAACCTGAGATGAGCCAAGACAAAACTGCAAATCAGCAATTGCCATCGGATGGTAGATGAAAATGAAAAAAAAATTGAAATGCAGATCCTTTCAATGACAAATAAATGAAGATTTCTAAGCAATACAGTAGGATCTTGCACTCACATGGGCAATAGGGTTCTGTCTACAGTTAATCACATCTGACTGCCTTGGAACTGGTGAGTGGGACACCAATTTTCCCACCCAATACGTTACAGTCAGGACTGTGAGGAAATATTTTATTTGCCTAGGTATTCACCCATGGACCTTTCTTGTGGAGCTTAAAGTGCATTCATTCATTTTCAAATGAATCAAAGGTTGCTCTTTTAAAACCTGATCTGAAATGTGGCAGCTGCCTTTTCCACAGTAGCTCACGTGTTACAGCACTTAGAGAAGATGGGCAGAGCAGCATTGACTCCCTCTGATCTCTGAGTTATTTCTTGGTCACTATTGTTTCCTTCTCAGTGTCTGATCTCCTCACCAGGCTAGCTAGCCCAGGAGCATTTTCCTTACTTTCCTCTGAAACTGAGACACTTCTTATAAATATTACAATGGACAGAGAAGAGATCATGATGTAAGAAGGACATGGACCTGCTGGAGTAAGTTGCAAGGAGGGCCACAGAGATGATCAGAGGGATGTAGGATGCATTCCTATGCAGACAGACTGAGAGAATTTGGGTTGTTCAGCCTCGAGAAGGCTCTGTGAAGACCTTACAGCATCCTTTGAGCATCTAAAGGAGGCCTTCAAGAGAGCAGCACAGCAACTTTTTGCATGTGGGTCATGCAGTAATAGGGCAAGGAGTAATGGCTTTAAATGAACAGAGGGTGGGTTTCAAATATTAGGAAGAAATTTTTTACTGTGAGAAGGGGGAGACACTGGCAGAGGCTGCCCAGAGAAGTTGTGGATGCCCCATCTCTTGAAGTGTTCAAGGCCAGGTTGGATTAGGCTTTGAGAGACCTGGTCACCTGGAAGAAGTTCCTGGAACACCAAGGGAGGTTGGAGCTAGGTGAGCTTTAAGGTCCCTTCCAAGCCAAGCCATCACAGAATTATATGATTTTATAATCTTATGACAGAATGTTATACTCTGATCCAGCTGATTCCCATGAGAGACAGTCACAGTTCTTTTCCTGTCTTGAAGGGTCCAAAGACCTTTTCTCATCAGACACCATGTACTAAGCATGAATTAAACACTCAATGTCACAGTCACTAAGTCAAATTGAGGCAGATCTGGACACATATAGTACCAGGCCATGGTATCTGGTGACATGCAGTGTTCAAAAGTGGACAATAATATAGTTTTTTAACCATCTCTGGAGTTAAACAGATGCAGCTTAGCAGTTCTCAGGATCAATAAGGCACTAAATGCTTCCAAGTTTTTCTTAAGGCACATAAATCCTTTTTTGTATCTTAGCTTCATGCAGATTTCTTTCAAAATCCATTTATTTATAGCTGCCCATTATGGCATATGACATAGTGCATAAACATCAATTCGCTCAGATGGACATACGTATTTTCTCACTTTGACTTGGGGAGGAGAGAAGGACACAAAGTGTACTAGAAGTTTATAAATGTTGCAGACAAAGTAAAATTTATGTGATGTGCAGGCAAAACTCCTGGTGGTTTGTTCCTTCCATACACTTCAAGAGTCTATTTTGAGAGAAGTAAGCTATTGCCTGTGTCTTGGAAATTCTTCCCATGAATTAGGTTTTGAATGTTAAAAAAGTTAGCTTCATATAATTTTGAAAAATACTGAGCTTAAAAATAGTTATATATTCAGGTATATATATTCAGTTATATATTGAGGTCGGTAATGTGGAACAGTAGGTTACCGTTGCTTTTTTACCCTTTATTGTAATAAAGCATTTTATTTTGCTGCTTCAAATATCCCTTGTGCTATTGGTACCAATAAAGGTGCAGTAATATAATGGCTCATGGCAGAGATAATGTTCATAATTGAAAGGGAGTAGTTTATTTTTGGAACCAATACTTTAAAGACAGCAAATGTGTAGATATTATAACTAATTATGATTATATGGTTTTTGTATTTTCAGTTTTAATACATTTTTCTTCCTTATAATAAATCCAGATAAATATTATACCTAACAGATTTTTCATGGGACAAGAGGGATCTCATCCATAGCAAAAATCTCTTCCTCACTTCCCCCTGTAAGTCAACAAATTTTTAACCTCAGATATAGAATATGGATTGGAAATGAAGATTCAAAATTGCAAATCCATTTCACATTTTTCTTCAGGAGATGCTAATTTTAAAATAATTGCCAGACCATTGCTACAACTGCCTCTATATATGGTATATGCTCTTTCTCTTGCATAGTCTTGACCCAGAACTCCTAATTTTCCAGAACATTCAAACAAAAGACATCCAGAAGTGATCTCAGACTGAGAGGTGATCAGGATAATGTCACTACAAAGTTGGAATGCCATTAGTTATACAAAGAAGTTAATACCACTTTGAAATAAATATTCAGATTAAACAATGGAATGTATGGAAGATAAATTATTTGTATAAAAGAAACTACTGAAAATATCACCATGAGCTTGAATAAATATCACATATTTGCCATCTAATTTTCTGCCTTATGTGGTATTTCTTTGAGCCTCACAATTACACAGTGATCTCTTTCGGCTTCCTTACAGTTCATAGTCTTTTCCTCCAGTGATCATTCTTATGGCACAATGGGTTTTTTCAACCTCCTAGACATTCTGTTCTGTGCTGGTTTTCCACCCACCCTTCCCTGGTAGCTAACTGCACAGCAGCCCACTCTCAGCAGCTCTTTTCACAGATGAAATGTAGATCTTGTAACTGCAATACAGCTTCAATTTCCTTGGACTTCTCATATATTCATCTGAAAATTTCACTGCAGTAGTTATCAGAATCTTTGCTTCTACACTTAAGAAATAAAATATCCATATTTAGATCATCATAGAATCACAGAATGGTTTAGGTTAGAAGGAACCTTAAATATCATCTAGTTCCAATCCCTCTGATATGGGCAGGAACATCTTCTGCTACACCAGGTTTCTCAGAGCCCTATCTAACCTGACCATGAGCACTTCCAGGGATGGAGCATCCACAACTTCTCTGGGTAACCTGTGGCAGTATCTTGCCACCCTCACAGTAAACAATTCCTTCTATATATCAAAAACTACCCTCTGTCAATTTAAAGACATTCCCCCTTGACCTAGCTGGGTCACATCAAGATCCTCATCTACCAATACTCCAAGATCATCAGTTTCTCTTGATTTCAGTGACCTGTACTTTTCCTAGATGGACCACACTATTTTATAGGAGTTTTCTGTCCTCTAAGTTACTTCTCACACATAACAACCAAGTAATGTGCATTTCTTGAATTATCTAAAAACCAATACTCAAAAGCATACATATATTCTTTGATTAAGCACTCTTTGAGACCCGTGCTAAAATGCTTACTTTAGAATACAGGTGGAAAAATATTAGACCAAAAAAGCCACTTGTGAAAATTTTAACCTCAAGGTTTCAGTTGTTTTTTTAATAAACTGTCCTGAAAATACAGAAATTACAGAAAATAGATACATTCTATTTCTAAAAACATATTTCTCCTACCTGCTTCTTCAGACCTCACCCCTCTAACCCCAAAACCATGAAGACAACCACAGCCTGAAAATTTCTGAAGCCCCCATGAGTTATGTTATTACAAAGATACTTCTTTGTAGTCTCAGTGCATCCCTACACGCTGTTACACATCCTTCATTTATAAGTCTGAATCACAACATGTAGCAGCAAAAAGACCTCCCACAATCTAAAAAGATTATCTTTCATTACATGTTTGGATGACATGTCAGAAATGTTTTATCATATAGTATATCTAGAATAAACAATGGATTGTACCTTCAAGATATAAAACAGAGGGGATGAAAAGTCCACTGAGACCAAAAGCACAGAGTTTATCGACAGTCTATCAGTAAATCACGAATTAAAAATGTTCATGATCCAGTCAGTACAATTATTTTTCAAAGAAATATTTGTTTAAACTATTACATAGTACTTCTATTTATATACATTGATTTTATTTCTACAGCCTATTTACAGATTCTTTTCCTCATGCTGGAGTGGGTTTGTTTAAACACCCATTTCTCACTAAGATACTTTAAATCCAAGATTGTGCCAAAAAAATATTCAGATGTTACTATATAGTACATGTATTACTGCATGTTACACTCATTTCTATTTCAGTCATATTAAGGAAGCCTAAGCAATTTGCTACTTAAAAGGAACGTAAATTCAAGAACCAAAAGACCGCATTTGACTTATTCATGGCAGCTAATTTCTGTGATATCTAAATTCATGACTGTAATTCCAACTACATATTGCCAGGCGGCACATTTTCACATACATTCAATATTCAGATTTTGGTCACATATCTACTCATATATTAATAATTAGGTATACCAAAAAAAACCTCAAAAAACAAAAAAAACATTCTTCTCTTGGTGTGTCAAAATATGTAATAAGGGTGTGTGTTACGATTTGCAAAATCACTTCGCTTATCTTGTTCTGTGTTAGATGATCAGATGATGAAAAAGAAATTTCAGGATACATTCCACAGAATTTAAGACACAAACCTTTGTTCTGTGCTTCCTATTTTTTTGCACAGGCATGCAGAACACTTGCTCTCATGCGTTCTCTGTAAACAGAATTTACCACTATCTAAATCACAGAGCTTTTTTATATTCAAAAGGAAACTGGAAAAAAAAAAACTTAGATATCAAGATATTTGGGATTTTACTAGAGCTGTGCTTAATGTTTACATGAAGTAGTAAATATTTTAAACTCCCGCACTTTAAAATATACAGCAAAACATAAAGGTCAACCTTCAAAAAAATGCTATTAAAAAAAAAAAAAAGAGAGGAAAATCAAGAATTGCAAAAAAATTGAGGAAGATATTCTGACGTTATTTTCTTTTTTAAATTTTTCTCAAAAAAAGTTTAATATTTCTCACAGAAATGAAAGGACCTGAGTATGCATCAGATTTGATATCCCCAGGCCATGCTTAGCCAGCCATGTGTGCAACCAGGGTCACACAGAATGAAAGCTGCCCACCACTGTAATTTGATTTCAAGAGCATCACACCAGAAATCAAACAGAAAAGGTATTAGCATTCATTTACTGGCTACATTTTTTCTGCTTCTGGGTGCAAAGACATGCACTGAAACTGGACTATTGGATCAGACTCAAGGTTATAATAAAGCAAAATCTAGAGGATTTCGTTTTTGGGGTACTGTTTTTTTTCCCTTTTTCCTCCCCATTTTTCTTTTTCTTTTTTTTTTTCTTTATAACAGCTGTTCTGACTTTTCATAGATCCATTATATTTACATGCCAGGATTTCTTCTTTCTAATTTTCTTCATCATTTTGACAGAGTGTCTTATAGCCTTTGTCAGACAAAAGCAGAAAGAGTGTGTTAAAAATAAGGCAAAATAAAAACAAGCATGCAGAGATTATCAAGTCAAAAACTCGTAGGTGAAAATCCTGGAAATAATGTAAAAAATGCAAGTTTCATTAAGCCTTTTGAGCTCGTGCTGGTAACAGATGCTTGAATAGACAACAAGGAACAGAAGCACTGAGAGGCCAATGATGAGCAGTGATGGACTTTGAAAATTCAGCCTGGTTCATGTCTTGCTTTGGCAAGTATCAGGGACATTTCACTGCAGGTGATGGAGCAGTCTCACTAAAACCTGCAGGAGATCAGTTTGTTCTCTACCATACCATCTTCTGGGTTTGTAAAACACATGTAAACAAGTACTGAAAAAAAAACCCTACCATAATTTCTCTGCAAATAATTTTTCAGATAAATCAATTAACTTCTCATATAATGGAAATCTAACTAACCCGCCAAGATTTCTGAAAGTTCAATTCCTATTAATAGAATTCATATTAATTACATAGAATTCATAGGAACTTAAATGTTGACTTAAAAACACAAATTTTGCTTTGCAGGATGGAAAATAATGGAATAATGGTTAATCAAAACCCTGGAGTTGAACCACTGATTTTGACAGGACTGGGAAAGCGAGTTTTATAGATTGTCTTTCTTCAGAGCTAAACAGCTTTGATAATTAGAAATAATTACATAATTTTATTTTACTTTTTGCAAAAGATAAGGTTGTCTTAATGAAAGAGCAATTATGACAGTCAGAATGATTACACTCTGGTATATTTACCAAGTTGTGAGTTTTTTTCTTAAATAATTTTTACATTTTGATAAAAAGAGTTCTACAGTAAGAACTGTAAGTATTTCCTAATTTTTAAGCAATTGTGAGTGTCATTCTTATGGAATCTAGGCCTGTTGGAGTTGGGGGACAATAAATGAGAAAAGAAAACATGGAAATCTAAAAATGTTGTGGTCAAATATTCTCACTGAAACTGCAGGGTTTTTTTCCCTTCAGATTTCAATCTGACTATATTCCAGCTGATGTGGTCAGTGGCTTTGTTCTCTAGTGAAAGGGTATCACAGTGTATCTTAGCCTGTGAAGCCATTCCCGTAGTAGATATAAAGTTGATTTCACTTGGGAAAAAGAAGGATATTTTCCTCTGATATCAACAGATGCTTTCTAGCTCTAACAATTCCCGTGTGGATACACACCCAGCAATCTAATAAACCACAGAAATGCATTACTATCCTCAACTATTTGATGTCTTCCTACTTCAGATCAGATCTATAATTTATAAAGGACTTCAGTTAATTCCAGACAGTAGGCTCATGTTTCACATGTCAAATACCTCATAATTTAATTTAGAAGAAATCAACAGTGCTGACAAATGAGTAGTCAGGAAAAGGAACGGGAGTGCACGGCATGGCAGGAACTAGTACAAGTCCCATCATTTTTCACTTGTTATGTGTTTATTTTATCTGTTAACTCTGCATGTCAGATCAGTAATTATGTGTTAGAAAAGAACATGAGACCATTCATCCAGGGTAAGCATGATCACTGATGACAACATGTCAGAGAGACAGAATGTGTTGACAGTGACATATCCCCGGAAGTCTACTTTTCAGTCACGATTCATTAAATCACATTCAACAGTACATTAAATACAGGCAAACTTAACTTAAAGCTGTTAATAGGAAAGTATGTGTTTCTGTGTGTGTACAGAGGCATACTTTTAAAGCATAAGTGGAACCTCAGGAAAAAGAGATATGAATTTAGTTGTTGTGTAATATAATCCTTATTTTGAGGTAATTCATTTAAGCATGAAAACAATTGTGAATGGAATTGTTGGAGGGAGTCCAGATGAGAGTTTTTAAGATGACCAGAGGGCTGGAGCATCTCTCCAATGTAGATAGCTGGGAAAGTTGGGGCTTTTAAGCCAGGAGAAGAAAAGGCTCGGGGAAGGCCTTATAGCATTTTCCAGTACATAATGGGAGCCTGCAAAAGAGTTGCACAGGGTCTTTTTAAAAGGATATACAGTGATAGGACAAGGATGAATGGCATTAAATTGGAAGAGCGTAGGTTTAGATTAGATATTAGGAAGAAATTCTTTAATGTGAGGATGGTGAGGCACTGGCACAGGTTGCCAAGAGAAGCTGTGGATGGCCCATACCTGCAAAGGTTCCAGGCCAGGTGGGATATGTCCTTGAGCAACTTGGTCTAGTGGAAGGTGTCCCTGCCCCTGGCAAGGGGTTTGAAACCAGATGATCTTTAAGGTCCCTTCCAAGCCAAACCATTCTGTGATTCTGTGGATGTTTCATTTAATAAAGATAGAACAGTAGAAAATAGCATTCACAATGCAAGTGTTTATAGTGTGGTGTAGTATGATACAATGTGTTTCATTTCAATTCTGCTTTAAACAGGTTTCATTCAAGATCATGTCATGTTCAGAGACATTTGGTCATTGTGAACCCTTCAGACATCTTTTATAATAATTTTTATGCAAATGTTCATTATGGGGTAAAAAGTCTCCTGATGTGGTATTATTGTTAATGCAAGTGACAGACAGCATACTAAGTAAAATAAAATAAAGGAAAAGTTTGAGAAGCAATATTTTAATGCGGCATGCAATAGAAAAGTCATTTGTACATATTTGCATTATCCAAATTGTCTGTATATGATATGAAGCAGAGCTAAGCTTAATTTAATTATTCTTTAGTATCTCAGCAGCTCACTGGAAACCTAATTCTGCTTTCTGAAGCTCTGCTTTTGCTTCCCATTCCACATCTACTTCAAATGTAGAAGATTCTCCAGAACAGGTATATCAGCATGTTCCATCTCACATTTAACCCTGGAAGAAGCATAATTCCACTTGGGGTTTGTTGATTCTTGACCTGAGTGAAATGCAGCCCTTGAGCCAGCATGAATTGCAGCACTTATGTTCACTTCAAAGAAGAAAAGCATCAGCTGTAGTCTGGAGATTTCTGTGCTGCCTAGCACTGCAAAGACTGTTTGCTTGTAAGCTGCTACTCTCTTGGTAAATTTGTAGGAGGGAGTGGAGAAAAAGTCTTTATTCTTTTTCAATGTTTGAAGTTGTGTTACTTTCACAGCCTTCTTTGCAGATTAAAGCCTAGATGGTGTGTTAAAATGTCATTACCATTCTTACCGGTCTTACAAGAGAGTACTTGCTTTGTTGGGAGATATGAAGCGAGCACACATTCTACTTTTACTCTGATATACTGACTTTGCTTAGGATTTTGTTCTTTGAAATTTGGTTACATCAGCAGAAGAAGATCAAAAGTATTAACCAAGACACATGAACAAAGCTGTATCTTCTCACCAGGGCTGCCAAAGAGAACTGTGTTTCTTTTACGTCTCTCCAGTCATCCTCTGGTTTGATGCGAAATAATAGTCTAGAGAGAGTTTAATTTTACATTGAAACCATGAATGACACACAGCATATATTTCTTTCTCACTTGTTCATAATGTTTCAGCCTCTTTGATTTTGTTTTGTGTGTTCCAGGTTTCACACCTGGGCTGACTGGAAAAGCAGTGTATGGGAAAAAAAAGGTTTAAAATGTCATACCTGTTAAAAGAAATGGAAGTCAAATCAAAAAAATTCCATAGAAGAGGGTTTATTAAAATCTCCATTAATTCTAACCACTAAGGTTTGATAGGAAAAGTCTAAATATCACCATCCCTACCCATGCTGGTTTTCCCTCAGGAGAGGAAGAGATGAGTAACCTTCCATTGCTAATAGAGGCAGCATCTAGAGAGCCAGGAGCCAGCTAATGAAGAGCTGACCCTACAGGCATAGACTGTAGCATACCTGAGCAACCCAGCAAGGGTCTTCAATGACCATCCTCCCCAACTTAAGCAACCAAATTCTGTCTCTGAAACACTTAGTAGGGTTGCAGCCCTTCTTGAGAACACTTACTGTGAACTCAAGCACACACAAACCTCTCAGTAGTGTTCATTGTTCAACATCTGAGACAATCCTACTTCAATGAGTGGGGTGATAGCATTGCAGTTGTCTGCTGTTAAAGTCTGTCCCTTCTTTTAGACTCTTAAGAGATTAAGTAAAATATTTAAGTTTCATGTGTTTGTGTTCATCTCTTTGGTTTCAGCTTGTTCTCATACTTCATCCCAGTCTTCTCTCTAAGGCAACATGAAAAGTAATAATCATGTCTCTGATTTCTAGGTATTGCTTTCGCTAGATGTCTCATTTGTATTTAGGTCTTCTGTGTGTAACAGCATTGGTTCACTGTGTTTCAGATTCCACTACAGATCAACATGACCGACCATCTCTCCTTGAAAAATTGTCTGCAAACTGAGACAGAAGAAAAAAGTGAGATGTTGAAAGATTTACTGACATTTAAGATGGCAAACAGCCACATGTGTAATTGTGTAGTTAGAATATCATTACCTAGTCTAAAAATATCTTTCTAAAAGTTCATTTGTACCAAAGAATAAATATTTTTATTAGCACACACTTAGCCAAGCCATCAGAGCTAAGGCCAAACTAGTGCCAAGAAATCACTTTGTTATAGTTACATGCCACAGAGATGCAATTTAAATTTAAAACACCTAACTCCTAAGCCAGAGCAAATATTTTACTAAAGAAAGATTAGGGTCTTTTCAAAATGTTCAGAAAATTTCTTACCTTAACATCCTTCAATCTTTTTAACATTTAATAAGTGCAGTATTTTTTTCTTTCCTAAAATAATTGTTTTGTTTCAAAAGCCTGTTCTGAAACTTATCCCCACAGGTTTGACCATGGTTTTCTGGGGAGTCTTTTCTGCACCCTCTGTGCTGCTTGTGTTTCATGATGGGATTCAAAATAATTCTGATTCTGGAAAGAATGAAATAGTTCTGGTGCTTTCTGTTGCCTTCACACCCTGCTCTGAAAAGCATCAGCTCACCCGTATTGGAAGATTGGAGAGTGATTCTTTATTCACTAAATTTTAACACTAAAATATCAAACTAACATCTTAATGACAAAATTAACAATCTCATGCATAGCACCAACAATTGAGTTAACAGTTTTTTGCAAACCTAATTTGGAAAAAATACAGAATTTAGGAACTAAATCATGTGTCCACAGAATGTTTTAATTAAGAAGCCTAGGTGTATGTCTGTATATGAAAAATGTATCACTAACATAAAGATAGGACTTGTAAAGTTTTTTGTGTAGATTATGTTCATATTCAAGGGTATAGTTTGTGAGAAGAAGACTTCAAAAGGCCCTCTAACTTCAACCGTAACAAAATTAAAATAACACACATATATATATCTGTTTATATATTCCTTGACTGTTGTACCTTATTCTGTAATATCCATTTCCAGTGCTCAAATTAATTAGTCACAGCTTTTAACTAAATAAATTAGCTGCTACTTATTTGCAAAAGTCTGAGCCACATAAAATGCTTATTCATGAAAATTAGGGCTAAAAGAACATGTTAAAGAATTCCTTTGTTTAAATTAATGATAGCATTAATCTAAATTCATCTTCACATCGGAAAAATGCCATGCTTAAATAATTCTATAATTTAGGTTATTAGGGATCTGAAATGCTGCAATTTTATATTTTATATATTCTGTAAGTGAATGTGCATGGAAATATTCTGTTGAAGAGAATGTAATTGCACCTTTCTTTCACAATTTTTATGCATTCAAGTGAAAATTTGAATATGAATTGGGGATTCATTCATTGAGAGTGGTTTAAGCTTTTGGCCCAATGGATGATCTGGAAGGGCACTCAGTATGATTTTCATTATTATATTTTATGATATTTATGATATTACTCTAGTCAAATATGTGCTTCTCAAAAGGCTTCTGGTGGCAAGGCCGCTTTCTGAAAGTAATTTCCTAGATCTAGAAGTCGGAGAGGAATCAGGAGTGTACACAAAATGCAAGCAGTCTTAGACAAAGACCAAAAGTTTTTTGGAACCTTAGAAAATAAATCTGATAATAGGAACGTTTTGTAACTGGCTTTCCAGCACTCTTACATGTGCTAATATAAGTGAGGAATGGAAAGTGTCCTGGATAGAACAAAATCCACTCAAGGACCTGCTTCATGAGTATCAGTTGCTCCACAGTCCACTTAGTTCTATCAACAAATACACACCATGGCTATAAATGAATTACTATAGCTGCAGTGAGGCTGAAATGACAAGCCAAGACAGCTTACGAACAAATCTATGTATTATAGAAAATGAAAATTCCCTCATGATCACAGCAATTTTCCTGCCATCATACTTTTCTATGCTTTCAACTACTGCCAGTAATACTAATTATGCTTTTCCTATAGAAAAGTTAATAAAATAATTTACTAAATAGGTCTAAAGCAACACAAAGGAGTGATTTGCAGCATTCTTCTCATTTTTCTCCTTGTTCTATCCTGCCACCCTCCACAATACAGTAAACAACAAACATAGAGCCTCTCTATTTCTACCTATTTGATTTATAACCTATTAGCCCATTATTTTGTTCAAGAGGAACCCTCAGGAAGCATAAGGGCACTGTTAAGCCATGACTTGCTAATCCAGCTGCCTACTGTCTATTAAGAACTGTTCTTGGAATCAGATTTCAGACAGGTCAAGGTGCAGAACTTCTTGATTTCCTACAAGGGGTACACAACTGTGAAAGCAGATACCTTAAAATTATCAAGAATACCATCTTGGAGATGATTTTCAACAAAGCCATACCAGGTAGAAAATATATTTAACAAGTCCTAGAATCTATGGTCAGATCATTGACTTTTAATGTATTTTAATAATTAACAAAATCTCAGAATACAATCTCTGCAAATGACAAAGAAAGCAATTATCAACAATCTTTAATGAAGATGCTGAAGAGAACTGGGCTAAGGATGGAGCTGTTGAGCCTCACTAGGGACCACAAGCCTGATGTCACCCCTTTCACTGTAATAATCCATTGCGCCCAGATTGTGAGCCAGCTGCTGACCCATCCCAGGATGTGTTTATCCTGCTATGGGCTGGATATTTTGTCCAGAAGGATCCTGTGAGAGACAGTATCAAAAGCTTTGGTTAAGTCCAAAATGATTACACCAACTGGCTTTGCAACATGAATTAGGTGGGTTAGCCTGTCACAGAAGGAAGTCAGGTTCAACAAGCAGTACTTTCCCCTCATGAAGACATGCTGGCTGTGAATGATGACTGCCTTTTCCTCCAGGTGTTTTTCAGTACTATCCAGAATAATCTTTTTCATGGTTTTACAAGGCAGTGAAGTGAGATGGACATGCCTGCAGTTTCTGGGGTATTCTTTCTTGTCCTTGACAAAAAAAATATGTTGCTTCTGAACCTCAAATTTTAAGTGGCTGGCAGCTGGAAAGAACCTCACATTTTGCTCAGTTTACAACAGTCTGTCCCAGGGAAAATGCTTTCGTATTGACAAGACCCCATTTAAAAGATAGATTACACTAAAATATGTTTGGCAAGCTCTGTAAACAGAACAAAAAAGACAGTTGCCAGAGACAAGAGGAAAAAAATCCATCATTAAAAGGAAAAAGAGTACATATCCAGAGGCAGGGAAGAACAAATATGCATATACTACATAGGATAGATGATAAAACTAAGCTGGCAGTGTAGTTATCTACAACAGAGAGAAAGATGCCCTTAAAAGGAGTGAATAATTTCTTCCTAAAACGTACAGTGAAAGTAGGCAGAATAATATACTTCTGCTTTCCATAGAGAGTAAAGGCAGCCTAAGCAAGATGGCCAAATGCAGATATTTAAATACTCATCTGTGTGTCTGTAGAGTTAAACAAGAGGAATCCCATCCATGGGATCACATGAAGTTCAACATCTCTTACCTATAGATCCATTTAATTGAACTTCAAAGAAAAACAAAATTTTTAAAAGTAGAAAAGCGCGTGTGTTATAAGAGGTAGGACAGACACACAGGCTCAAGGCAGATGAAATACACACCATATTTACTGTTTTAGAAAAAACACAAGTAGAAATCTAGTGAATTACTTGAATGACTGAGGCAGATATTTTCAAAGGACCTTCAAGGCTCCTAGCAGATTCCTAGTTTTTATGGCAGTGTTTGATCAAGGCATGTCTCATCCTGCATTACCAATACAGGAAGTTGGTACCCTAAGCATTTTCAAAGGAGCTTGATACAGTAGCACAGAGCAGAAGAAGACATATCTGGTCAACATTCTACCACTGTTTCTTTAAGAGGTATTTTCCTAGAAAAATTGCCTTTGCATAAAGCCTGAACTGAAGCCTACTCCAATCAGTCAAGCAGAGGTACTCATATTTAGGAGTTTCAGTTTCAAGAAAGTGAATGACTTGAGTATCCCTAAGTGTATTTCTTCATATAAATGAAATACTTTTTTTCAGCCAGCACAAAATATATTTAACAGAGCACTTTACTCTTAGTCATTGCTACCATGACTTTCAGTGCCTAAAATACATCCGTATGGAAAATCTCAAAGGATTCAGGACTGTAAACACTCTATTGGCCTCTCATTCTCATATGTTTCACTGCATTTGCAATATTTAAAATAAAATACATGTACCATAAAGGTTAACCTGCCTGAAAGGGAAGCAAGACTGAAAATCATGCTAATTCTTCTCCAGTAAGGACCAGCTTTCTGAAAGCCTTCATACCTCTAAGACTGGTGCAATCCTGTACTTCATAAAAGAAAAATATTTATTCTTCCAAAGTGGCTCTTAAGTTCAAGATGCTGCTGCCAGAATTTCCCAATATTTAGAAAGAGTTTAATTCAAAGGCAGGACTTTTTCTTTTCAGGTGATTTTCTACCAATGGGAGAAAATTCAGCCGAGGAAGGAAGACAACACTTCCTAGAATCTGATTGCTTAATAAGAAGAATGAGATGTGGTAAGATTAGTCAAACCAAGAGCTGCAAACCAAGAAATCCTAAAACTTGAGGCATCTGAGTCCTCCTTTCCTTCTACCCTTCACTCAACTTTCTACTGGTTCATGCTACAGATATTTAGCTTGCATCTTGGAGTTAATGTTCAGGGGTTGGAAAGAAGGAAATCCATTCACAAGGCTACACATCAAAGCCTGAAATTTCATGACACACAGTCATCTTATCAGAGACTGCTGACTCAATTTTTAAAGCATGCAGACAGTCCGTGGGCTTCCTGGCTCTCACTTATATCTATATTTCTAAGTCAGTGAAGTCAGTCCTTAGAGATTTCTCATGAGTCATTCCCCATTAAAAATTCTTTGGTACTAGGCTGATTCATAAGCAGGGACTCAGGACATAAGTTTCTTAAAGTTTTTCAATATGTCTTTTTGGCTTCTAGTTTTAAAAGGTTGATTTAAGTATGAAAAAGCGCCTACAGGAAGACTGGAGAGAGACTTTTTGCAAGGGCATGTAGTGATAGCACAAGGGACAATGGTTTTAAGTTGGAAGAGGGTAGATTTAGCTTAGATATTGGGAAGAAATTCTTTACTGTGAAGATGGTGATGTGCTGGCACTTGCTGCCCAGAGAAGTTGTGGATGGATCCCTGGAAATGTTCCAGGCTGGGTGGATGGGTCCTTTAGCAATCTGGTCTAGTGGAAGGGTTGTAACTAAATGACCTTTAAGATCTCTTCCAAGTAAACCCATTATAGGATTCTATGATTTTCTGCAAAAAATCCTTGATAAATGAATAGAAACAGTTTTGCCTCTTGGTGGTAACTGCTGGCAAATTTAATCTATAAATTACTCAAAACACCTTTGAATCACAACCTGCTTGGTTCTGCTTTGTATGATTTGAAAAACACTTTTAAGAGCAGATCAGCATAGGCATGCATATAGAAACAAAAGTAGAACATTACTAAGGGACTAATACTGCATCTCATGTTCCAGGACTTTCCTGAATTTATTGCCATCAGAAGCCTGTAGTGTTGAGCTATTCTTTTAGCATGTGCTTGCTCCCACTGTGATTATGTGTAAAGTTACGTGATCTTCTCAAATCCATTTTTCTTCAACTTTCCAGAAAAATTTCCCATTCAGGATGGAATTGCCTGCAGATATGTGTTTTTAAAATAGCTATGCACAGTAATATATACAAGCCTCAGCTAAATGCAGTATTCCTTCTAGGTTTTTACTGGGCACTTGCAGATATTCTGTGGATTGGATATGCAGATGTTTGATCTGAAACACCGTCCTACACTTATGGCTTCTCCTACCATTGCTTTTTTGTCCTTTTGAGTTTAGAAAAATTCTTTCTGACACTCCATCAAACAGCAGGACACTTGACATCGTTGTGGCACATTTTATTCCGAGGGTTATTAGTATGGAAATAGGGCTTATTTTCTCCATGCTTTATTCTGCCAAGCAGCATTCAGGGATCCCTGAATGTTGCAGACTATTTCTAAAAAGTCACTTAAAGGCAAGCTCAGTGTCAGTATGTTTACCTAAAGAGGATGAAGGCAGAAAGTGAGGTCTATAACTTTAAAGCAGCTAAAACCCAATCAAAATTTCTAATTCCGCAGGCCGTGAATATGTACAGAGATACATATATTTAGTTTTAATGATCTGTAAATGGGTGGGTGGTAACTGAGGAGGCCACTGAGGATCAGTGGCTAGATCCAGGAAAGGATAGATGCAAGGACTTTGTATCTAAGCCATGTGCATCTGTGCAGGAAGAAACACTTACCTATCAGGGAATTTAGCCTATGCAGAACTAAGGCTGAAAGAGTTCTTATTCATGAACCATGTTGCACTCTGTTATACACTACAGACATGACTTAAATTTGTACCACTTGCCGGATGTAAAAGGCACTTCAGATTAACTGTAAGATTTCCTACATGTATACAGTGCTATATTTCTATTTGTTCAGTCATTTTTTTTCTAGGATGGCAAATAATGTAAGCTTAGGATCTTTTGCTTTAAAACCAAAATGTCTTGCAATGCTTTCTACAAAGCTGCAATAGATATTTAATGCTGCTATTAACAGGCAGAGTTTCTTAGCTTGAAAAACCCTTTTTGCTTCTTTCCAAAAGCAGCAACACTCTTGCTCTTTTATTTTTTTTTTATTCTGAGTTCATTTGATCTATATAGCTCATTTCCAGCTTAGTCTAGAAAAGCCAAAGATTTCAGAGAAGATAGCAAGACACTCTGCAGGTTCTATTTACCAAATAAGGAACATAAGACAGAGCAAGTTTTACCAGAGGTAGTTCTGTCTGGGTTATGAACCTAAGTAAATTCAATAGACTTAAACAAACTCCTTCGTCTCTGGAGACAAAATCATGGAGCATCAATATGAAATAGTGCTTCTGATCTCAGAAGAAATATATGCTCATCATAGAACATTATGGGTACTGAGTTAAGAATTAACAAGTTTATAAAGCAATTTTTGGAAAACTGTACAGTGGCTGCATTGAGCTCCAGCCCAAAGCATTCAGCCAGAACTGAAGGCAAGGTTCAATATTTACTATTTTACAATTTTTGCAAGAATTTAATTGGCTACAAGAAGGTGTGGATTCTGCAAAGAAAGGTGTTTTCTTCATAAGGTAACTGATTTCTGTTATCTCTTTAGAGTGTCACTGTGCTGATGGCACAATATGTAAGTTATTACAAATAAAATTTTCTTCTTGTTAGCAACATGGTCTGAATTCTCAAGTTCAGGAGAGATAGCTGCAGGTAGGACTAGTTTGGATTTAAAAATAAATTTAAAAATATGTAATTTTTAAAATTAACAATGCTGCATTAACTGAGGTTGAACTGAAATTAAGAAGTGTTCTCTAACACCACAGACACTATTTCTAACCCAGTAAAATTCACTAAACTTCTTCCCTAAAACCTTTCCCAGGCATTTCAGCAACTGCTCAGGCTCAAGCCCTCCCTAGCTATACTCCTTAGCACATCTTTAATTTATGACCCCTGAAAGGTTCAAACCACTAAGCAAAATTAGAATTTACTTCCACCTTATTACAAACACCTAGTCTGCAAAACCACATTGTTTAAGTATAGCAACAGTCTTGTGCTGCTCCTGCACAATTTCCCAGTCATTAGAGTAACTCTCTCCAGACAGAGAGGGCTCAGATTTAATAACCTTCCCTGCTTGTGGGAGCATCAGTTACAGTTCACGGAATCATACAATTATTTAGATTGAGAAAAAAACACTTAGTTCATCAAGTCCAGCCATGAAACCAACACTACCAAGTCCACCACTAAAACATGTCTCTCTGTGCTTCTTCTGCACATCATTTAAATACTTTCACGGATGGTAACTCTACCACTTCCCTCAGCAACCAATTCTACTGCCACCCTTTAGGTGAAGCAATTGCTCCTAATATCCAATTTAAACCTCCCCCTGGTACAACTCGAGGCCATTTCCTCTTGTTCCATTGCTTCTGACTTGGGAGAAGAGACTGAACCCTTTCACTACACCCTCCTTTCAGGCAGTTGTAGAGAGTGATAAGATCTCCCCCAAGTCTTCTCCTCTCCAGGCTAAACAATCCCATCTCTCTCAGCTGCTCCTCACAGGATTTGTGCTCCAGACCTTTCACCAGCTTCATTGCCCTTCACTGGGCATCATTTCTGCACCTTCCCACCTCCTGGAAATTGAAACCAGAAAGGTGACTGTGTTTTAATGCAGAGGCTTCTCTCCCTTTTGTTCTGAGCATCCTACTCTGTGAACAGCAGAAGTAAAGGTTTGTTGAGTGAGGGACTTTGGATTTTGAGCAAGGTGAGCAGGACACTACTGCACCAGAGAGGGGCAATATCAGTGCCATCCCTGTCATCCCCTTGTTGATTTTTTGTGTGCTTCATATTTATTAAGCCAGGATAAGACTCATAGATCCTTTCCTAGTGACAAGCAAGACTACTGCTTTCATGCAATTATGAAATGCATACATTTCTTCTCATGGGATTCAAAGCTTTTCATATCATGTAGTTCCACTCATACTGTATAGAAGCAGAACAGAGTTATTTCTTGACAGAAATTTGTGCTTATTTTGGAAAAGGACAGTTATGCCAACCACTTGTTACTTTGGTTGACTTGGGAACTGTTTTTATCCCTTGGGCACAAAGCATATGGAAATCTGAACAAAACCTGGAGCACCTCATCAAAAAAACACGTGAAGATCCATATCTGCAACAAATACAGCAAATATTTGGACCATCCAATTTATCTGCTCTGTTTGCTGCTGCCTGCTTTCTTGCCCATCCTTCTAGACATGTGAAAGGGCTCGTATTTCTTCTTTGTGCTCCCTGCTTTATGGGCTGAAATATGATTGACAATCACCAGAGGATGATTCTATGTATTACATCCCCTCTCTGATTCTTGCTATGGTTTATAACAATACACAACTGAAGAACATAAAATACTGTGTCATAAGGAGCATGTCCTGTGAGCCACTTCTGAGCAGTAGTTTGTATGTGTTGAACCATTCATTACAAAAGAAGTATTGAGAGTTATGGAAGAGGCTGTTTCCAGGTAATATGCGGCACTGAGGGACATGGCTTAGTGTTGGACTTGGCAGTGCTGGGTTTACAATTGGATTCTGTGATCTTTAAGATTTTTTCCACATAAATGATTCTATGATTGGTTTTAGGCTGTTTTACAGAAGATACGAGGTTTAGGCCATCATCCTTTCTTTAATATTTCTGTGTGCCTGTGTGCCTACACTGTCTACTTCTCCCACCTTCAGCCAATTCTGACACTGTGAGAATTCTGACATGATGGTCTCACAGTTCCTTAAAGTTTCATGAATAGGGACAACTGCACAGAAAAGTACTATGTGTTTCTTGGCAGAGGGAAAGGTCCAGCTGTAGGAGGTCTTTCCTTGTCTTACACTGATCACAAGGATCCCAAGCCCTCCAAACAGGTCATTTTTGCATGGTGATAGTATGAAACTACCATGAAGCCATAAAATTTGTAAGAAATAAATATGCACATAAATATGTATAAACAAACTCCAGATATTCCACTGCTCATGTAAAGGCTTGTTAATATTCTTCTTTTTCTAAAGCCCTGTCCAAACTGAGGAAATTGAATGCTACCTAAATATTATTAATATTTAGTTAGTCCTTGGCTAACATTTCCTCTGATGGTATTTAAGGAAAGAAAAAACATTAGCTAATATTTTTGAAGTATGTTTTCTCTTCCTAGTCCAGAAAACTCCTCAATATATTCTATTCTGTCCTATAGAGGGGCTAGTACAATGCCTTCAGTTTAATAACAGTTTTTAAATTTGTCATTTTCAGCCAAACTGAAACAAGTAGTATAGAGAGATTTCTTGCTGTGTTTGGGCTTCTTTGTGGATATTAATAACTTGGATGACAATACAATCTATTTCTACATTAGCAGATATAAGAATTTTGCACCAAAAATATGCTGCTTGGCAGATCTTTTAACTATGAGTCAGACAGGCAATTGTAACCCTACATCAACAATGTCTGTCAGGGCTGTCTGTTTTGGAAAGACAGTCTTTTTGAGAACTGTAATGCAAGTTTCTCAGATGGTGAAAATCATCAGAGTCTCCCAAGCTGTCACAGAACTAAAACCAATTCAAGTTGTAGTTCAGCTCTTCAGCAAAGCTCAAATCACTGCCTTTAATGCATGTACCAGTACTTAAGGCCCCACAAATCAAATCAGTGTTGCTACATAAAATGTTGGAGCTCAGAGCAGTTGGCCTAGCTCAAGATATCACAACAGCAGCTGCAAGTGCTGTCAGCTAATCCACAATTAGCCTAGAACATCAGTAGGTGAAATAAAATAAGCATCCAGCTTGCTGGTGGACTGTTCTAATCTGCCTACAGTAAATTATTTTTTTCCACTCCTGTTGAAACCCATTTAGTTGCCTATTGAGATTGCATGACTATTCATTCCTATTTCTGCTCCATCAAAAAAGTCAAGCTAGCCTAGGAAATCATACACATGACCAGATGAAAAATTTTCTCAACTCTGTGGACCAGTTACCAAATTTCCACCATCTACTATGCGACCTGAGGCATTCATATCATCTGTGGTCACATCCACTACAGACACACCTAAGTGCCTGAATCTCAATTACTCCCTTTAAACCAAATCAAAAGCTGTGCCCATGGTGGTGACAAAATTGAAAAGCTCCCTTGGAATGATAAAACTTTCATTGTATCTGTGGCATGTACGGGTAGAGAATTGCAAGAGAAGATTCAAATACACAGTAAGACAAGGGTGACAATGAGAGAATAGCAGAATAGAGTTATGACAGAGGGTTCCCTGGTGCCCTCTGAAAACATTTGAGGAGCTATGAAACGCCAGAGATGTGTGCAGAACATGAACAAGAACTGCAATTTCACAGAATATCAAATGGAACTCTGCCATGGGGAGGCAGAAAAAGTCAAGGCAGCAGTGGCTGAAGGCACTTACACTGTCATGCAGTAATTAACTAGGACATAAGGTCAGAGAGAGCATGCATGTGTTTTATGTAGTAGCAATGAAGATAGAACAAAGATAATTAAGTTATGCACAGGCTAGAGTAACAAGTGGTTATGCCAGAGATGTTCCTCTGGTCTGTCATTTCTGGATGAATGTACTGGAAGAATGAAGAATCCTGTGGTGGCAGTCAAGCTGTAGGCAGCATGTGTGAGCAAGAGCAAAAATTAATCATACAGCCAGTACTTATTACATAGCAAGATGGGACTTCATGTTAGCACTAACATTCATGCAGTACTATGAGACCACACAGTCCCTTCCAAAGTACTATGACCTAACACAGATGCATGCTTACCACCCAGCAAAAAATGGAACATCCAGCTAGGATATGCAATTTATAAGCTATTCCTGAGGCTAATTATCAAAAGAAATGGGTTTAAAGGAATGATATGTGAAAGAGATGAGGGAGTTTTGCAGGTCAGAACTGTGATGTGGTTAGGTTATTGTGATTGACTGTACACCATCACTAAAACAAGTGATAGCAGCAAAAATCCTTAAGGAAAGGAATTAAGTATAGATGGGAAAAGGAACAGAGATATAGGGCCAGTATAGTGCTCATCAATTCAGTGGTTACTGGATGTATATTAGGCAGGACAGGATATGGATTGCACTATCTGTTGTTTTCCTTCCTAATTGGAGCAGAAGGACAGGTGAATGAATTTTAATGAGAAGCTCTTCCATGAAAGCCACATCTACCTTCCTGGTAAGTGATAAGCCAGTTGGTAAGGATGTTGAAATATCTCTATTGACGTGTAACATACATTGGTCTTAAACTGCAAGAAAATTGTTAGAAAATGAGCCCATGTGACCATCACAAGGTTTATATCTCACACTGTGTTCTCAAAACGTTATTCTACAAGACTTAAGTGTAGTCTTACTTGACTGTTTATCTAAGGTGTGGTTTCAGCAATTCAGTTATCTTTATTTTAACAGCTTTGCTATACACCAAATATTACTTGCTATATAAGACCTTTTGGCTTATGCACAAATCCTTCATAACTCAGAGCACCTGACTGCCACTATATCAATCATGCTATTGTACGTGTGGTCTTTTTTTTCAGCATTATTAATTTACCATTAATTTCTCTGACAAGGCATTTTGATAAAGCAAAAAAATTATTGTCAGTGTTTTTCAGGAATATCTTATTTTTTGTGGATCAATTTGAATTCTGAGCAAGTGTCAGATGAAAACTCAGGCACTTCTATTCAAAAAAGCACCAACTTGTTTGAATGCTAAACAGGCCTAAGCTTTTCTGATAGCAGCATTTTGATCATTGTTTTCCATAGCAGATGTTAGAACATAAGTCATGAAAACTTTACAGTCTAAACAATCGAGTTGTTTTTCTAAATTGTGTGTAAGAGTTTGGAAATGGGATGAAGATGAGTATTTTAAAGGCAAAAAGCAAAAATAATGAAAATAATGATTCACAGATAAGGAAAAAATATGTGTTTGTTTATAAAGAGAGGCAACTAGCTGTGAAAAATAGCTGACCTAACTTTTTCAAAACTGTAAGTTCTTCAACTGAATACTTGTTAGCGGAATGAGAATTAATAGGATAGATCCATATTATTATTAATATGGCTGGAAATCAAAATAAAAGGGAGAGGATTATTTTGTGTGGGCTGAGGCAACAGCCAGCCATCATTCTGTCTAGTACTGGCTGACTTTAGCATACTTGATCCAATAGCTGCTGACTGTGAACAGAAAAGAAAAATGGCAAGATCTTTTTTTAACAGGATAACTCCAGAATGTAAGCAAATAGCACAGGTTATGTAAAAAAAAAAAAGTAAAAATCCAGCTACCTCATTGTACATCATTAAAATTCCTCCCCCCCAGCCTTTCCCCCCAGCTAGGATAATTCTGACATGAGCAGTTTTGAAGCCATATATGGAGCTCTGAAGACAGATCCCCAGACTCAGTTTCTGAGCCATGAACAAGGATAGTTTATCTTCAAGCAGCTGTAATGGATTGTACCCCAAGCCATCTACTGATGTTCAGCTCACCAGCAGCTCATTTACAGAATTACTATCAAAGAAATCTGCAATTGGTGACCATTTAATACACCCCGTTTAAAACTGTGGTAGGTCAACTCTTGCTTCAGAACTGGTTTATCCAACCCTGTAGGAAAAGCAGTAAGACAGCTGAACACAAAGCTGTGCCAGTCACCCTCACCTGTGAACCCAGAAACAGCAGCTCTTGTGATCTCACCAACTGAAAGATTGAAATATTTCATATTCTTTAGTGTCTGTATACAACTGGCAAGAATAATGTCCTTCCAACACCTGTATTCAGCAGCAATCATAACCTCTGTGAAGAAATCTTGGCCTACCTTACAATAGAAATAAACAGATGAACAGAGTTGTTTGGAACCAAGAGAAAATTTTTTCTTTAAAATCAAGAACCAAGAACTAAATGTCAAACTCTTGGTTTTTTTGAATCCCAGAGGTATTTCTGCCTGTGGTATGTGTCTCTGGAGCATTCTCCTGCTATGGCCACCTACACAGTTCTGTCATCCTCATTTTTCCATCTCTTTTTGTTCCACCTCTGAGGGAGGCTCTGCAAGCCATTAGCCAGCAGCTCAGCTCAAACTTGCAAATGTTAGACGTGCTGAGAGGACACAGGTAGGAGGAAGGAAGACAGAAGGAAAACAGTCCCATGAGAGATGCTTCACTACAATAATACCTGAAAGCCTTTCTCCTAAGGACTTTGCTGTTTCTCTCCTACCCCTGGTAACATGCCAGCATTTCAAATGCCACTGCATGCTCCTGGAGACCAACAAAAGCTGTTGGACCTTAAAGAAGATGCTGCATTATTGTTGGCTGTTTACTGGGATCTGTGCCACCCAGATGGACCCTGACACTGCAGGAGAGACAGGAAGGACTGGGTTTGGTTTTGACTACCACCCTGACAAAAAGCAGCAGCAGCAATATTCCAGCTCTTGAGCTGGCACTTGATGGCATCCCTCCCTGTACAGACTGCAGTGATTCTTTCTTAGGACCCTGACTATTATTCTCTTAGGCTTATTTGGGGGACTGCAGCTGTGTAGCACAGCTGAGACAGCCTTTCTGGCACTCAGGCAATGTCAAAAACAAAGAACTGGATGGGAAACAGGCAGACTGAGTCAGTATCAGCCCCAGAGACAGCAGTTGAGGTTATATGCTGACCAGTGCTGTCCCATCAAGCCCGCAGCGTTGAGAGAGACCTTGAGGAGCCAAGCCAGCAGGTCAGGGTCAGCATCAAGGATGCAGGAGGCTGGAGGCAGGCACAGCTGCTGCACAGCTGGTCCCTGCTCGTGCTGCATCCCTTCAGCTTAAAAGCAGCCCCCCAGGGAGAGGAGCAGCACACCTGCCCCACAATGGTTCACGTCTGGGAGGAGGTGACCCTGTACTCAATTCTGCTCAACTCCCTAAAGCTGCCAGAGATACTCCTAGGAGAAGGATGCACTCTATGTCCTGACAAAGATTGCCTGAGGACATAAATCCCTTTTCTTTTTGGCTACCTAACAGGGCAAACATCAAACATCTGTCTGTAACACCAGTATGTGCTCTTGCTGCTCTCAGTGGGCAGAGATGGTGGGAGGTAGAGACAAAGATCATCACAACACCATAAAAAATGTAGCTTTTTTTTTCCACACTTGTCCTTAACTCTTCCATATTCTGAGAGGTAATATGTATATGGATTTGCATAAAAACCATAGCATCGGCTTTCACTCTTGGTAGGAGGAAACAACAAATATTGCAGGACATCCTCAGCTACATATCCTTTTGCTGAGAAGGGATTGGGATGGTTTTTAAAATAAAAAAAAAATTGGTTAAAAGCCTGGCAGTGTCTAAAAGTTGTCTGTTAAAATAAACAGAAGTCCTGAGATTTGCCACCCTAAGACTGGAATTTCACCATGTGAATTGTAATTTTCCTTCTGGTTATACCAGGTGAGTAAGAAACCATTTGATAGAGGCCAAAGGGGAAAACAAATTTTTCCTACCTACCCTGCGATAAAAAAAAATAAAAAATCACAGAATCATCGAATTGTATTGGATAGAAAAGACCTCAAAGATCATTGAATCACGGACATGTTCATTACTAAACCACATCTCCAAGTGCCACATTTCAAAAAATCTACATATTTTTTGAATATGATCAGGTGATTTCACTGCTTCCCTGGGGAGCTTGTTCCAAAGCCTGATCACTCTTTTCCCTTTCCTTGTCTAAAATAGACAAGACCTTTTTAGAAGTTCTATTGGATGGAGGATTTAGGAAAAGTTACATGCAAAATCCTAGGGTTACTGATCTCTGTAATCCTAAAAACCAATGAGAAGAAAAATATGTTTTCTATTTAAATTTATTCCAGATTTTAAAAAAATTACTTCCCTGACAAGAAGGAAGGAAGGAAGGAAGGAAGGAAGGAAGGAAGGAAGGAGAAAAGTAGAGAAAAGTAGTAATTTCTCAGACACTCTTACTTTTGCTTCTCTTGCCTGGACATCAACATCATTCATGATTAATAAAAAATTAAAACCATTGAATTCACTGAATACAACCTTGTATTTAAACAGAGCAAATATTACCATTAAGACTGTGATTCCTCAAATCTTTTCTTGCTTTATACAGGGCATTGAATCGAGTCAACTGTCTTTATTTTCTCCTTACGTTTCATGGATAAAACATTCCTTGGCCTTTCTGCATTCTCCTAATAACCAGCTTCGCTTTAACATTTAGTTTCATACCTCAGCAGTGTTCTTTAGGGGAAGAATGATCTGGAACACTAACAGAAGATGATGTCATCGTTCTCCACCCCCCTCCCCCCCAAAATAATGACACTTAATTAAATGTTCTCATTAGTTTTAAAGGGGGACTTAAGCACTTATCCTTGTTAAAATATGGTGACAAAAAACTCTGAATATACAGGCCTGCTAAAATCTGCTTCCCTGCCCTGAAATAGCTTTGAATGACAGGCATCATTACCTCAGTGAGAGACAGCACTCAAGATAGAAATAGTTATCTCCAGACTAAAGCCTGAGAAGAATCCCTGGTCTCACAACCATTGCACAATCCAAAAGACTGAGCATATTCCTTCTCTGCTAGGCTGGGAGAACGGTTGAATTTTCATTTGGTAGAAGTTTTGGGTTCACATTTTCCTCCTTTGTGAAGAGTTGCATAGGAGTATAGCCATCCCAAAATTCTCCTCCTTTCTCATTGGAAAACACACAGAATGAGAAGAAAGGAATACAGCTTTATAGAGAATTGGTTCCTGTCACTCTTAGGGGCTGTAAAGGTTGCTTCTTTTTAACATTAAGACAATTAAGGCCATCAGAGTAGTGAGGGAAAAGGCAGTTAGTCTGTTTCCTGCTGCAATCAAAGCTTTAATTTGCAATCAGATCTTCTTGATAGAAATAAAATTGAAACTGGATTAGGATAGGTCACAGTGACCGGGTTGCCTGGCTTCTTTTCATATTGTGTGACTTTGTGTTAAGTTACTTATCCTCTCACTGTTCACCCAACGCTTTGTGATTCATAATGTACATTATAACTGCAGCTACAAAAAAGTGACTCCAGCAATCACTTGTCATTTAGTTGGATTTTATTTTTAAAAATGTATACACCAGACCTTGAGAACCCTGCCAACAAACAGATTAATAACTTCATAATCCCAGAGCGTTACACAAAATGTATGATTTTGTTCAACTAATGTCTGCAGAAGAAATTAGGGAAGGAATGCACAGTGATTACTTTTCAACTGAGAAAAAAGCATGTCCTCAATTTTCCTTATAAGCCTTACCAAAAGTGGGTTGTTTTCTCATAGCAAGTCCTGGAGTTCCACATATGTGGGCTATTTCTGGGCAACAGTAGAGAGATCTTCACAAATAAACATCATTATCCTTAGAAAGGAAGGATTTGGGAAAAAATGCTACACACTGGAGACAGCCATTCTGCTGGCCATTTTTGTTTGTGGAAGTGTGGTTTTGAAGGCTCCTGCTCTGCTTATTGCAGCTATATAGGTTCCTTCCCAGAGTGACTGATGCTCAGTTAAATATTCTGCAGACACTCCCGTTCTCCTGGAAGGGAAGAGCCTCCTCTGGCAGCCAGCAGGCAGTCACATCAAGCTGCTCCCACTCCGACGAGCCAAGCTGCCGCCAGCTGAGCATCTCATAAAGCAAGATAGGTGTCTGAGAAATCTTCTCCTCTGGAATCACCAGTGGAAAAGCATTTCTAGTATGCTTTTCCCTTCAAACTGCATATCTCAAAGCAATAAGTGAAGCTAAAATCCAGACAGGACATGACAGGAGCTGCATAGAAAAACACCTTTTTTGGGAACATACATGCAATATGATTCCCTTCCATCTTTGTTTCTTTCTATTGAAATGTTATCTCTTTGAGCTCTGTAGAATGGGACTGTCTGTTATTTGGCCCCCAAATGACCCTTTGGAGGCAATTATTTTTGTTTCTGTCATCATCCCTCATTAGGCATTAAGAAAAGCAAATGCAAGGATGATTGATCTTAACGTGTGTGTCCTGCACTTATGCTATGGCATTTCATGACATAGCTCCTAAAAGATTTCTCCATTCTATTTAGAATACAGATACAGTTAAAAGTATGCAACACGGATGAATAAAAGAAAAATATCAGTCCTTTTCTGAAACTAGCAGTTTCTCTGCATGCTGCTGTGGTCTCTTGCAGCCTGGATGGAGGAGGGTCTGCAAAATGAAATGAATCATCATAATTCTTATATTAAGAATGAGTTGCTATGAGTGAAACATCTTGCTTCAGATGACAGCAGTAAGAAAACAATCCACTTCCCCTCCCCTTTTCATCCCCTCCAGAATTCTGTGCCTGTTTCCTTTACCATAGACAGAAAGCTATTCTGCACACAAAGACTCCGAGAAATATAAAATGTTTCTCCTTTTATAGGCATTTTACAATTGCAGAGTTCAGCTGAACACAGTCCCTCCCTGATGAAAAGTCTGTTCCTTGCCAGAATTTGCGAGTTTGGGCAGAGGGCTGCACCTTCATCCAGCTCAGAGAGCAACTGTTTACTGTGGGGTGTGTCTCACCTAATTTCTGCATTAACTAACAAGCCTCCTCCCTCTCCAGCCAAGCGCTGCTGAGACCTAGGACTGATGGATTGATATACTTTCTTTCTTTTCCTCTCCCTGCTTTCTGTTTGGTATGCAATTCCTACTCAGAAAGCAGACCATGCTGACATGCTCAAAATCTTGCAGCTTTAGGAGCTCCTATGATTGGAGGAGCAGCAGCTTTCCTCAAGCCACTGACATGGAGAGGTAATTATCATGCATACAGGGAAGAGCTGCCAGCAGAGCTGTAGGTCTGATTTACTGGGCACAAATGCAGGCAAGCTCTATTTACAGCACGAACAAATCAGGACTGACTGCACATTCCTAAAAAATTGTGAATTTTCTCAAAAAGCCATGTCCTAGTGGGGATGCAGAAAGATGTGTGACAGACGGAGGCACACAGGGCTGTGCATTTACAAGAGCCAGTTTTGGAAACACCACTTTCTTTCCAACCTGTAAAAGAGGAAAATTGTTGAAAATACTTGCATTTTTTCTCCCTTCATAGATATCCAGTTCCTATAAGTAATATTTCTAATAGGTTACTCAGTTTATATAAGAACAGTACATTTTAAGCAATAGAACAGGTATTCAATGATAGAAAACACGTCTCTATGCTCATCACAGTAATGGTCCTCAGGGAAAAAAAAGTAACCAAATTATTTGTCTTCACTTTGGGACAGTGCTGAACCTTGCACTTTCTGCACAGCCATCTTCTGTATTATTCATTAATGTTTTTAAAGTTTTTCAGCTCAAGACTGTAACTTCAGCTCTTCCAAAAAAAAATTTAAAAATCCAGGATCAGAGATGTCTCTGGGGCGATATCAGCCACAAAACTGATTGTCCAGATTCGAACCAGTTAAAAAGGTACAATTCATTTGGATACTTTCAATTCGTTCCTAAACCTTCATATTTCATTGATTTTTTGGCAATTTCAGTGAAATCTCTGAACTGTGATATGTATCTACAACACCAAACTGCTCTTTCCTCAGATTTCCTACGAAAATTTAATCATACCAGTGAGCTACTGATATCATAGATGCTTCCCTTTGCCAGTAATAAGCATATTCCTGTTAACTGCCTTCACCACGAACATCCATGTTCAGTGAAGTTCTAGACTATCTTTTGAACATACTCAGGTCTGAAACAGACGATGACTTTGCTGATATCAGATGGTTTGGGAGCATTATTCCTTGAGAAACAGTTGGTGACATTACAGTTTCTGAGGTTTTATCCAGCTTGTTCTCCTTATAAAGGACTTCCACCCTGAGTTGAGCATTTCATCCTATTTATCTTGCATCTCCTACCTTACATTAAATACAGAATTATAGTATAGCTGGAACTTTCTGTTTTCTGAATAACAGGCCACAAAATTTGATTATACTTGCAATACTGCAAGTATTGTCGACATGGAGACATCTTGTCTCATAATACCACAAAACAAGAACAAAAAGGATGTGCTGAAGTAAGCAGGCATGATTTGTCATCCTGCCTATCAAATCAAGGAAAGTCAATAATACACAATGCAAATCGAGTGTTCTGTAATAATGAAAATCAATTAAAATCAAGCACATACACTGAAAAAGACAGAAAAACACAAAAATAGTTATAGAAATTTACATTCTAAGGAAAACATTGTCCATAATTACTTTAACTGTGAAATAAATTGCCAATTAAACCCATTATCAAAATATATAATTTGGAGACTTTAGAGAGTTTAATCTGTTTAACATGCAAATAAAATGCGCATTATTGGGGTTTGATTAAATACTTGCATGTTTTCTACCTTGGAAACAAAAATATAATTTAATATTTATATTAAAGAACATCTTTCTCACAACATTTCTAGTTCTTTCTTCTCCACAAGAAAAGCGATTATTTTATTTTTCAATAGCCACAGCTGAAAATTATATAATTCAATCAGTTGCAGGACTCTACCAAAGAAGAGAAGTCCAAAAGCACAAGTTACAGTATAAATATGTTTACAAACACAGCGTAACCCACATATTACCTGCTTGTATACATGACCAGCTTATTTCTGGGTAAATGGTCATTTTAACCAAAATGCAGTTAGGTCACTAGGGTACTGGCAAGTTATATAGATGAGAGTTGTAGTGAAATGTAGCAAAAAGGAAAATAAAACATCTTTACACCTCACTGGATTTAAAGGTGTGAAATATTTTCAATCTTTTTTTCCAGTCACTTGTTGATAAATTCAGTTTATACAGTCTTTTTCCATCTCTATATATGGACAAATAATGACAGTCAGAAATGCCACAAGCCATAATAAAATGTGCTCAAGTTTCTCTGCACTATATATTTTGACATAATTTCTCATAGATTGTTGTTCCTGCCATCCAAATAATGATGTTTTTCCTCAGCTCAGTAGAGTGATATCCAACAGAGTAGTGCCCAGGACGTGGTGGGCCAAGAATGAGACTCATCCTCTCTTGGGAAAGGCCTGAACCCATCTTTTAGGGGAAGACCATCACTCTAGTGAGTGGACACTGGACACCCTTTTCTCCTTTTCCACTTGTAATTTGAAATAAAGGGCCTTGGCTGCATTGAAAAAAAGCAGAACCAGCAGGTTAAAGGAGGTGATTCTTCACCTCTACTCCAATTTAAAGTACTGTGTCCAGCTCCGGACACAATGTAAGAAGGACACAGACCTGTTGGAGCAGGATCAGAGGGTAACAGATATGATCAGAAGGTTGGAGCATCTCTCCTAGTGAAACAGACTGAGAGGTGTGATGGTTCATCCTGGAAAATAAAAGGCTCCAGGGAGACCTTATAGGATCTCTCCAGGGTGTAAAGGGAGCCTACAAGAGAGACAGAGAGGGGCTTTTTACAAGGGCATGTAGTGATAGAGGACAAGGGGGAATGGCTCTAAACTAACAGAGAGCAGGTTTAGATTAGATGTTAGGAAGAAATTCTTTACTGTGCGGGTGGTGAGACACTGGCGCAGGTTGCCCAGAGAAGTTGTGGGTGCCCCATCCCTGGCAGTGTTCAAGGCCAGTCTGGATGGGGCTCTGAGCAACCTGGTCTAGTGTAAGGTGTCCCTGTCCATGGCAAGGGGCTTGGAACTAAATGACCTTTAAGGTCCCTTTCAACCCAAACCATTCTATTTTTCTATATTTCCAGCAGAGAAAAACATGGATTTTTCATTCTAATAAAGTGACTCCCTGCAGCTCACAGTTAGGGATTCCTATCCTTGAAAGCACCAGTTTTTAAGGTAATCCATCACAGTGACAGTCTTACTGAGAGTGATGATCCCCAGTATGTTGAACAGGGTTTTTGTGGATCCAATCCTCAAAGCTTGGAACAGACATCTGTGGAGGGATCCTGTGAGCTTGCTGAGACAAGCACCAATGAAGTAAACCAGCAATGCAGCTCTAAATTCTATTTATATACATGGGACAGGTTCAGTATCCAGGACTGTGCTGTTTTAAATGTATGTCTTTAAAAAATACCTACCTGAACAAAAGTGATATAAAATTTGTACGCCCATTAATTCTTAGAGACAAAAATAATTTTTCTATTGCATGAACACTCACTTATGAAAGTTAATTTCTCAGAAGAACTGATGTAAGTTTTCAAAAATGCTGGTGTTAATTTTAACACAGAATAATTCAGAAATAAGTACCAAGAACACAAAAATTTCTTAATTCATTGCTTGTTTATGGATAACACTGGTCACGTAGGGTTTCTTACAGTGTGAGAAATACGTGGTGTACTTAATTTCAAGAAAATTTATTTATTCTGTAATCTGACACAGTGATATTCAAAAGTCACCAGTGTGGTGTGAGCTGATCAAATGCTGGTGATTTTCTTGTTGTTTCCAACTTCTTATTACAAAAAGGCAAAATTTATTAAATTCATTGCATAAGTATTCTCTGTGGATAAAAATGCATGAAAATTTCTGCCTTAAGATAATTGGTCTGAGTTATGAATAATTTTAAAATTCAACAATTTCGTATTAAGTGTCTTTTTTGCAAATGATTTTTATCTGATCGTAGATTTTAAAGCCAGCAGCCCCAACATAATAGTTTAAACTGATTTTCTGTCATAAAATCATAAAATACAAACTTTTCTCCCAGTGAATACAGGAGCTTTGATTGAATGAAAACATACTTTAAAAAGCCTAGACCATGCTAATCTAATGATTTCTTGTGCTATTGTACTGCAACTCTCAATAAATGTTTCCAGTGTATAATTACTCATGCAGATGTAATTTCCAGTTTGAACCTACCACAGTTTTATTTCCAGCAATTTGGCCGAGATTTTGTTGTGACCTTCAGGATCAAGACTGAGCTTTCAGTACATTTTTCCTAAAACTTTTGCAGTTGAAAACTTCTCAGCAAACATAACCAAAGATATCTTCATTGAATTTATTGAAAACACAGATGTGGGTTATTGTCTGATGGAATTCTCCTACCATTGTTATCATATTAATCTAATTTTCAGACTGTTTATACACCAATACACAATTCTTATTATTTGTTTTGTCTTTCTTCTTCTTCAACATTGCTTTGTTTTGAAACAGTTTATATACTTCAATAAAGAGTTCTAGTATTGGATGTATTTTTCATTTTTGTTGTAGTGGAGCTAATATAAAATGTAATCTTCTGCTAACACCTATCTAAGGAACCAGCTGCTTTATTAGGCAATGAAAATCCTAAAATGGGGCTTACTTTTTTCTCATTCTAACTAGTTAAATATGTAAATACAGAAATTCCTAGAAACACAGACCTGAAACACAATATTATTACCATCCTGAGAATAATTTAAGCTAAAATTGTCTCCTGCCTCCTTTGTTTTCCTGTTATGCCAATTATAATATTTATACAATTTTTACATTTTAGAGCCATCCTTCTTTTTCATATCAGCCTTTTTAGAAATTATCCAAAACAACAACTTCTCCTGATGAATTTAAAAAAAGAAAGGAGGGATTCAAACCTTTTGTCAGCTCGGTTTCTCTTCGTATTATCCTATGTTTCTTATGGGGAGTTTTTTTCTTCCCTTTATAACCAGCCAATTGTTTTCCTCATTCAGACCTTTTTATTTGTCTTGCATAAACACTTAAAAAATTCAGTAGCCCTTCATTCATTCAGCAGAAATACTTACTCCTTTTTAAGGATAATTCTCTTATCCTGTATGTACTGCATCAAAGCTTTGGCTCTGTTCATTTTGAAGACATGACATTTCTCGATAATCTTTACATTAAACTAGTTTGTGGTGACATTTTGAAGTACTCATTATCCTGTCTGAAGTCTTGACAGCATTAGCCTTTAAATTTGCATCAGCTTTGGTATAAAATGGTAGCTAAATATTCAAGTGGGTGACTTTGGTATATCCTGAAATTTTAATAGATGTACATAGTTAATTCATTAGAATTACATGCATATGAAGGACACACTTCCTCAGCCAAAGCTTTTTTCCTATTTTCAAATAGCAGCCATTGAAGTTACGTTGGGATT
Source organism: Rhabdornis inornatus (assembly GCA_013397075.1). NCBI lineage: Eukaryota > Metazoa > Chordata > Aves > Passeriformes > Rhabdornithidae > Rhabdornis > Rhabdornis inornatus. Next base: position 294,637 of record VWZS01002843.1, read on the forward strand.
TCATCCATTACAAACTCATACTTACTCTGGAAACTCAATTTGTGTTCCTTCCTTCCACATAGATTTTTGCGTATGACTTGCACATAATTCTCATTACCTTAGCACATTAAAATCCCAGGATTATATTTACTTATTTAACAATCTGCTAGCAAAACTAGTTCTATAACTTCTATAACTCACTAGAATGAGATAAAAACATCAAAATTACTAGATGATAAAACCCCATAAACCTGGTTTTCTATGAATACTAAAGGCAGATGGACATTCAAAAGGACTGGTTCTCACCTGCATAAATTACACCGATTGTGTTGAATTGTAAGGGCACTAAAAGTTGTTCACAGGTACACTAATTTTTCAGCTATTTTAGGCTCTCAGAACTGTGTGAGAAGCATAAACATCTGGCTCAATATGTTGTAATAGCCACTCTCCAGCAGACTTTATTGTGGAAGTGGAAGTTAGCCATACTAAGAGCCAGTCCACAGCTGGTCATTCTTCTTTCTTTTGTCATTATCCTCCAAATCATTCAGCTCCCACGAAGAGCAGATGAACCAACAGAGGATACTGGGAGTTATTCTTCCACCTCCACACTAGGCACAAATACTTTGACCTTTCACCAGAGAAAATAAAAAGATATTCTGGTTTCTCAGATGGAGATAACAAGTGAATACACATTCTTGATGTAGAAAACAACAGGTGAATACACATTCTTGATGGAATATTCTTCAGTAAGTTATAAAGTCTACTTTAAGCTTCATTCTAAAAAATAAGACTGCAATTAATTCATAAGTCTCAGAATGATTGTTTATGAGTATGACTATATTTGACAGCAAAGAATACAAAATCTATTAGTAAAATACCTTTGACAGGGAAAAGTAATAATTCTAGAGTACAAAATTTCTTTTTGTTTGTTTCTGGTGTTTGTTTAATCACAGGTTTTGGCTGCAGCAGAAGAAAGCACTGATTATATAATTTGGCACTTTAATCTTATCTCTGTTGAATTAAAGATGACTTGATATTTGGATTTTAACTGAAATGTGTCAAACACAGGATGTTTTATAGATGTGCATTTTCATTAAATTTGATGGCCTTGTTCTCAATTTATGGCGGCTTGAGCTAAGCTCAAAGATCTTCTAACGGTAAAAACTTTGAAAACTGCAAATGCCATTATATCCTTTCAGAATACACAACTTATTCTGAACTCTAAAAAATTCCTCCCTTTTAATTCTCTGTTATTGGAACAGAACCTGACGTTCCCATTCCTCCCTTTTTCTGCCTTTTCATTTTTTCTTTCCATTTAAGGATTGTTCTTCACCCAGAGGGTGGTTGGGCACTGGAACAGCTCCCCAGGGCAGTGGTTGAAGCACCAGCCTGACAGAGTTCAGGAAGTGTTTGGACAATGCTCTCAGGCACCTGGTGTGACTCTTGGGGTGTCTGTGCAGCCACTTGTCCTGTGCAGGGCCAGGAGTTGGACTCAATCCTGGTGCGTCCCTTCAAACTCAGCACAGTTTGTGATTCTGTGAGCTTCATCTAAATTATACTGTCTATAATTTTACCTTTTTTCCTCTCAGAGACTGCCACTGCCCATTCTAAACCATAGGGTTCAAACTTTTGCAGTTCTGCCATATAACAGGTGGACCTTTTTTCCTTGCTGCAGTGTAACCCTTTCATCAGTCTACCCACCCTTTTCTGCCAAATCTTGGGTTTCCCTGTATATATTTAAGCACATTGAAAAAAGCCTCATATAGTTGAAGCACCTTCTTTATTTTAATTACAATATAGAACAATATAGCACCACTAAAGAAAGTATATCTTTTATCATTCAAAACTAAATCATGTTCTGAATATTTTCACAAAAAATCCAGTGCAATTAAATTTTGGGCTGTATTTCTATGACATTTATGTGTATTTATATTCTTTTTCCCCTTACATGAAGGAAAAAAATTCTTTTAGAGAACATAAATTTTGCTGACAGGTGATTATTCAGTTTCCCCCCCCATTTCCTTATCTTTTCACATCATGAATATTTCTAGCACTGTCTTCAACACATTCCTCTCACAAGTACTGTCAGTCTGATTTAAGAAAAGAAGGCTCTGCTCAACTCTGTTGCCCAGAATTATACCAAGCTCTTTTACACCACAAAATACACTCTGTGGGATTCATAAATTCACAGAATGGTTTGCCTTGGAAAGGACCTTAAAGATCGTCTGGTTCCAAGCCTCTGCCATGGGCAAGGACACCTTCTACTAGACCAGGTTGCTCAAAGCCCCATCCAGGCTGGCGTTGAACATTTCCAGGGATGAGGCATCCACAGCTTGTCTGAACAACGTGCCCCAGTGCCTCACCAACTTCACAGTAAAAAGGTTCCTCCTAATATCTAATCTAAACCCCCCTCTGATTGCACCTGTTTTGTCTTGTAGAAGAGAGAATGCATTCAAGTGCAAGACTACAACTGTCTTAATAGACCTTAATATTATGATCCAAGATATCTGCATGCACATCCTGTGTTTATGTGATTCTGTGTGAAAGTTGAAAAGCCCTTTCTGCAGTGCTATCCTTCCAACCCCCAGACAGGGCAGAATTTTTTTAACTGAAAAAGGACAAAAGGGAGTGGGGTATAACTTATAGATTAATGTACTCTCTTTCTTTTTTTTTTTTCTTTTTCTCTTTCCCTATGAGTTTAAAAAGCCTAATTTTGGACTGTCAGGAACATACTCTTACAATACTGGATGTCTTGAAAAGTTTTAATTCTTTAGTAGGTATAAGAATAGAAATAAGGAAAATGCAAATCAAGACAATTCAAAAAAGGAAGACAAAGAGAGGCCAAGGAGGCAAAATGGCATGGACTGTTCTCACCAGATCCCATCAGTGCTTTTGACAGCAGTGTAGTTCTATTTAAAACTATAAGTAATTTACCTTGTCAACAAAGATATATTTTTCTCCTTTAGACCCAGAAAGAAACAAAAAGGCAAATCAAAGAGCGGTCTGAAATTACCTTATTTTTGAGTGTTAGACACACGTATTTCTTAATGCTCACATAAAACAATGCCTTTCTCCTATTTCAGCTATTAGATCACCCTCTTGAATCATAGCCTCTTCCATTTCAGACACTCATTCCTTTAGTGAGACCAGTAACTTTCCTTTTATTGAATCATGCCTTGCATTTGACTAATGCAAACCTTTCAGGGAGACATCTAGCTTTGATTTAAAAATAGCAGAAGATATGCCATTTCCCTTACAGAAACTCCCCAAGCTTAATCACTGTCATTGTCTGACATTCTGTCTCTTGCTTTCAGCTGTCAGCTGCTAAATTATGGAGGCACTCAGGATGCTAGTCCGTGTACCCCAGAGAAGCAGTGTCTCTCTGGGCTCTGTCTCCAGAGAGAGGACCCTCATGGGGGTAATTCAGAGCACCAGAAGTTTGCATTCTGCTCTGATTGTCCCCATGAGCATACTATACAGATGGGACAAAAAAGGCTTTTAGAAGCAAGGTCTGTGGCTGAGAACCAACTTGTGCATTTTTCACACCCATATATTTTTCCATGGAGGTACGTGTACTGTGTAATCAGGCTGTCTTTAAGTTCCCTTTTTAACGAGAAAACAGTTGAACTACTTAAGCACAACTTCTCTCTCACCAATCCAGGAGCTATTTATATGGGATTTTCACTAGAATTTTTAATTTTGTTGGTACAAGAAAATACCCATTTTATTGGGTTATCTCATTATTTCATTTAAATGAGGACTTGTCATATTTGTACAAAGAGGCGACTATTCCTCTTATTGTAGTGCTACTTGAAGTCTCTTTATCTAAATATTTGAGACCCAAAGGCCAGTTTGCTTGTTTAGGTGCTTTTTTTTCCCCCAGCAGCACAGTGACCATAGCTTTTTCCTCTGGTAGCACCGAATTTGCTTCCGAGAAGCAAGGCACAGAGGTGATCTCATGAAATCACTTTGAGGCCAAAGGGATTGCTTGAGCCTACATCATACAACACAAATCCATGTTTTTAAAAATATTCCTCATTCCTACATCTCTTGCTTGCCTGCTGTAATGTCCAACTCATCTCCTCATTCAGATTTTCTCCATATCTAATCTGCACATTCATTGAGGTGAATTACAACAACTATTTCTTGTTTCACATGTGCTGTATATTGAGGACAATGCAACAACACCTTCTCCTTTTTATCCACCATTAGCTTTATCTCTTCCAAACTAAACTGCTTTTTTTTTTCTTTCCTAGGTTCCATTCTTTGGATGGCTGTCTAACCTGATTTCCCTCTTGTTGTTTCCCTTGTCCAATATGTGAACCTGTCTGCAAAGCAGAATGCCCAGAAGTGGACACAGTACTCTACCCAAAGCCTCTCTGCTGCCAGGTACATGTGAATGGAAACGACTCCTTCACACAGTTTATGTTGATGATAATATATCCTGGTCTGAAATACGACATTTTTGTTTGGGGTTTTTTTTTGTTTTTGTTTTTGTTTTTGTTTTTTTTTTATTTTGTTTTTTTGTTTGTTTTTTTTTGTTTGTTTGGGTTTTTTTTGTTTTTTTTTGTTTGTTTGTTTGTGTTTTTTTGTTGTTTTGTTTTGTTTTGTTTTGTTTTGTTTTTGTTTTTGGGTTTTTTTGTTTTGTTTTTGGTTTTGTTTTTTGTTTGTTTTTGGTTTTTTTGCTTTTTACAGCAGCATTATATTTCTGACTATTACTCATTTTGTGGCAATTATTCCCAGACCCTTTACTGGTGATCCTGCCTAAACCACCAATCCCAGTTTTGCCTTTATGCATTCCATTTCTCTGTCTTAACATGAAGCACTTTGCCATCGCCTGCACTACTTTATTCTTGTTGACATCAAACCATCTGTCTAATTTAGCACAGACATTTTGAATTTTCATCATGTCATTCAGTATTTGTGAGGCAGGAAGCCATCCATAAATTTTACAAATCAGTCCTAATGAGAGGTCAAAGTCATTAACAAAACTATTCAATAATACCCCACCAAGACAGACCTCCCTGGTACTTACTGGAAAAGTCCTTTTTCTCTGACAGTGAACAGCTGGAAAACAGTCTTTTAGTATGGTGCAAAATGTCCTGTTTCTTATGTGCTTCTCAGGCAATCACCCATTTTACTTTAATAGAGATTTCCTCATACAGATCTAGATAACAAACAGAAAGGAATAAGGTACCACAAATAGTATAGTGAGATAAGAGTAGAATACTTACAATATATAGCAGCTCACAGTTGGTTTTCCTTTATTACAGAAGCACAGTTGCTGTAATAAAAGCAATGAAAATGTATGAAAGCAATTATAGAAGGAGCAAGCGTTTTCCAGTTACTACTGTATTATGAGAAAAAACAGCACGGCTATAGAAAAAGTGAAAAGGTTATCAAAATTACCCACATTGTAGCTGTACAGGAATTATCTACAATTTCCATTTTTAATTTTTTTTATCAAATATCTGGAATATAATCAGTTCCAGTCTCATCTTGTTCATTTTTGCTTTATGGGCTGTCAGAGTACCTAGAATTAAAAAACCTGTTTTTTCCAAAGCATATACATATCTCTGGAGAGAATAGGAATGACATGAATAGGAATTACAGCTAATATTTTTTCTTTCTGGCTAAAACTATTCCAGTGCAAAACCAGTATAAAGAAAATGCAACATTGAAGCAGTAATGACCCTGTTTGCCTAAACAAAAAAAAAAAAATGGTTAGTTTAAGCTTTCTTCTGAAAAGATCTAGAGATGTATTATAAATAAAAATCTAAAAAAATTACTGTAGTGGAATTTATAGTTGATTTGCGGGAATCATAATGGTCATAATGAAGTCATAACCCAGGACTTGGTTTGTTTAAACATATCTTTGTGGATTTCTTGTTTGGAAATGAAGAACCATACCAGTAGTAATTTCATTTTTCGGTTTCTCTGGAAGACTAGTGAACAAAACACACATAACAATTCCTGAAATATGATTTAACAAAACACCACTTGTACAGTTTTTCATTGGCATCAACTTTTCCTGTCAGTGTGTCATGTTTTAGGAAAGAGGTATCTGAAGAAAACCCTGAGCAAAAATGCTTGAAACACTGTTCTAATTTGCTAAATTATCTAAATCACCATCTTTCTTGATTTTCATTTTAATTGCAAAGAAAATTTCTTTTTATAAATTTATACCTTTAGTTTACATTTAATAAATAAATGTCTCAGCATTGTCAAATATTACCCATGTCATCCCCAGTTAATGCTATGTATAAGCACACATTCTTCTAAATAATTGTCCAGATGCAATTATATTAACCAGTGTGATTTAAATGGTTTTATATTTGTGCATATAGAATGTATAATACTATAATTAACTGTGTGTGTGTGTGTGTGTGTGTGTGTGTGTGTGTGTGTTGGGAAATAATGACTTAGTTCGACTGAGAGCTAGGCAAGAACTTAAGGCTGGCTGGTTTGTTTTTCAGTGAGTAAGAATAAGGAGTAATATGCAGAATTGATAAAACGGTAAAGAATTTGGAGACAAAAGTTAGGCCTATGACCATCCTTGTGAATTCAAACATATAAACACAAACTGCACACTATCAGTGCAGGATAAGATCCTGATGAACAGATAAAGACCATTACACCTGCTTTGGAAAAAAATAAAATCAATGAAATAAAGGATATTTTTGTCTAAAGGAACGCTTAGTTTTGATTTTAGAAAATGAAACAGGAAAGAAAAACATCTTAGGCCTATGCTGTAAGCGTGGAGATGAGATATCATAAATCTGCTATCTGATAAACTAGCATAATTATGGTTACTCCTTGATATATTGCTGCTATGTATTAATATATCAGCAAATTATAAAAGTACACATAGTAGTCATCTAAAAATTACCTTCTTTGATTGATTTCCTAATCTGAAAAACACTGGCAAACCACTCTGACATCAGTATGGTTCTTAAGAACATTTAATGTGAAAATGAACTGAGTATTTGCTCCCAGAAAAAGATGCTGTTTTAAAAGAATTTGAGATCCATGTAATAATAATAATAATAATAATTATTATTACTACTACTACTACTACTACTACTACTACTATAAAAATCATATCCTGCTTAGCTTTAATAAAACATATTTTATTAATTCATTTCAGTTAGCTGCTCAGATCAGCCTCAATATTAAAGTGTAATTATAGTATATGCCAGGTGAATGCCATTCTCTGAAATTAATTACCATGGAGATGGCCTCATTATAATCTATGATAAAGAGTTCATTTATTTTTCAAGAGCTATGTGTTTCCATTAAATGTGACTCAAGAAGATCTTAAAGTAAATAATTAAAAGATGAGGTGTCCTTTTACAGAGATCTTTAAGCAAAATAGAAGAATAAAAGTCTACCTAAAGAGACATGACAGATTTTCTCAAGAATCAGATCCCAAATTTGACATCTGGATTATGCCACCCTCCCTGTGCACAGAAAGAACTTTATTGGCTTCTGTCATTTCCCCACTAAGGGCTGATCAGTACAGCCTCCTTTCTCAGTGTCCCTCTTAGAAAAAGATGATCAGAACCTTAACAATTTCCTGCCAGGATTTCTCTAAAGTGCAGGCTAGATTTGATGAGCCAACAAAGGAGAAAACTCCTGGTTAAAACACTTACTGCCTCTCCCAACAAAAATAACAGAAAAGGTCTCTATTACTGTGAATACCAGTTTTTGTTAGCTGGCATCTGAATTTAATGAGATCTATAGCTCACATATACTCTGCCTCACGTAGGCATCCAGCAAATGCCTAAATATGAGTTCCTTAGTAAAACAATGTTTGTGAAGGCAATTTACTGCAGCCAGTAAAGGAGTAGTGCTTTAAGAAGTCTTCACAAGAGCATCTTTACCTACATTTCAATGCACAGGATCTCCTTTAGGAAGTGACCAGGTACAGTTTCCTGTCCACCTCCATTGTCAGAACAGGAATGTGTGTGCTTGCACCAGAAGAGTTGTTTTATTAGGCACTTACAGTATAGCCATGTGCCAGTGGTGTCACCTGGCAGGAAGTGCCATCACTGAGAGACTTCATAGCAAATTGCTTCTGGAGTGTCAGTGCACTAGTCTGGTAGAGTTGAGGTGAGGAAAAAAGCCACACACCTCCAAACATTTCCACAGAACCCTGGTATAGCAATGACATCGGTCCCTTGTCATGTTCAGACCGTTCTGTTATATTAACCAGCATTCCAGAGTTCAGTGGAAAATAGAAATATCAAATCACACGGCAGTTAACTTCTTAAGCAACATGTGACTTCCAGACTCTGAGGTCTAATCTCTGAAGGTTATTTTTAGGAAAGTAAGGTACCTAGAAATGCACATAGGAAGTTTTCAGAAGGACCTACCATTACAGACCTTTCTAAAAACTGTATATATCTGTGTATGTGGCATGCTTTCCAGTGCACATGAAATCTGTTCACTTAATAAAGAGAACTGGATTATAGAATCCTGGAATAATTCAGGCTGGAAGGAACCTCAGGAGGTCTCTAACAGAACCTTCAACTGTGATTAGACAAAGTTGCTCAGTGTTTTTATGTAACTGAGTTTTGGGCATCTCTGGTGACTGCACAGTCTCTCTGGTTGACCATCTCCATGAGCAGAAAAAAAACTTCTCAGTTTAATTGAGTGTATTCTGAATATCAATTCAGTGAGCTTGTGCCCCCTTCCTCTTGTTGTCTCTTGTTCCACTGTAGAGTGCCTCCTCTCAGTACTGGAGGGCTCCTAAGTCCCCCCAAATCACTTTTCTTGAGGAGGAATGAGCCCAGCTTCTTCATCCTCTCCTCATAGAAAAAATACTCCAGCCCTCAACAATCCTGGTGGTCCCTTGTTGAGATCCCTTGAGTCTGGGACCCCTTATATTGAGGTCCCAAAAATGGATGGATTACTAAAGTGTATGATTTCAAATATTTCTGTCTGAAATCAACTTTTTCTGGCACATGGCAATCCAGTATTTTCCAGTTCTTTGCTCACAACACTAGAGCTGACCTACACAGCACAACTAAGTCTATGCCAAAAATGCCACTATACCTATTTCTAACTAAATCAATACTGTACAAGTCACTTTGTGAGAAAAGACATCGTGTTCCCCAGCCACTGGTGAATTTCAGTTGCATTCAGACCACTATCTATGACTTAAAAGCCTTCAGTACATAATTGTTCACAACAAAGCTGGGCATTGAGAGGAATAACTAAACATAATTCAGAGCAAGAGTGGCAATCCAATCTCATTCAAAACTCTGTTTCCTCTCAACCATAAATAGAGTGGAAGAAAAAAGAAGGCTGAGCACCTGGGAAGTGCTGCCTGTGGTTGAGTTGTGCTATGCATGTAAACTGGTGATTTGGGTGAACATTAAAGTTAACAGCAACTCAGATGAAAACTTGTTTTAAAGGTGTCTAAAATCTCTGGTGCACATCCAAATTATAAAGGGCAAAGTTAGTACACAAATTACTTGCGTTTACAAGTGGCACAGTGTATTCTGTTCTCCAAATGAAAAATTCTCAGCACTTGGGATTCTGAGCAAGCTGTTAACTTATTTTTTACCCTAATTAAGTGCACACCATACCTCACTTTTTCTCAGTCCAGCATGGACTGACAGAACTTCTGCAGACAGATTGCTACACTTACTGTACAGCATGAGCATACTCACTTTTTCTACTGCCAAAAAAAAAAAAAAAAATTAAAAAGGAAAAAAAATAAGAGAAAGGCTAAACAGGATTATATACCCTAAATATAAATTTCTACTGTAGAGTAATCAGATATGTTCTGCCTAATTCTTGGGGCTCCCTTTTGTGGACCACAAGATCTTCCCTTTTGTGCCCCAGGGTTTGTAAGTAGCAAAGCTGTGTTCTCCATTCCTCTCTGAGTCTTCTGAAATACATCCTTGGACTGAGGAGAATTAAGAAGACCGTACAAAGACAGTGGCCAATCAATCGATGGTAAAAAAGAAGAAAAGAAAAAAAAAAGGTTGGAAACATCTTAGTTCCTCAACAACTTTAAAAATGTATCACTTTATTACTGTACATTTTAGTCTTAGATTTTTCAGGAAGGCTATTTAATTATTTCAGAAAAGTAAAGAGATTAGTAAAATTATTGGCAAAGCAGGAACAAGATTCAATGTAAGGCAGGGTAAGAACATTGTAAGTATTTTATCAACATTTTTCATGTATTTCTTTCTCTAAGTAACCATACAGATATTCAATGCCTGGAAGGAAACAAACAGAAATCTGTGTAGGAACCAAAATTGCTACAAGTTGAATAAGTGTTGGGTAACTGCTTTGCTGAGAGTAGAATTTGGGCATTTAAGAGTATCTTTTTTAAAGATATTACAGGCTTGAGAAAAACATGGCAACACATATCTACCTTAGAGGTCCTAGGCACATATCTACTATCTCTGAATTTTGAGCACTGTAATCTAACATTACGATTATTTAGACAGGATCAACTGTTCTGTTAGTGATGTTACACTGTTACTTACACAGTAGAAAGAAATTTTCTATTTTACTTAAAGGCCTGGAAAAGTATCGGCTCACCAAGGAGTCATGAAGTATTATTTCAGGATACATGGAGAAACTGCTGCTGAGATAAATATAGGAATATATTATCCACTACTAAGGCATTTGTAGTGATTTCAGAGACAAAAGAGATAATCAAAAGTTCATTCAGATGTGGGACATCTAAAAATCATAGCATTAATTAGCAACAATCCATACAGTTTTTTGTTAAAGCAATTGTCTGTAAACCCTGTTCCTTTAACCAGCCATGTCTGTGGTGACAGACCATTCACTGATAAAACCAGTTTCTGCTGAAATTTTTCCATATCAGATAATCTGAAACAACAAAAAAATTTCATGCCTTCTATAATTTTCTATAAGGAGATGACTCCTGTTTCAGTTTGCAGCTTTGGGACTACTGTATACAGAGAAATAGTTGTTTGTTTGGGTGGTTTTTACTAATTTATTCTCATTTTGAGGTCTAAAAGCAACATTTCCCTGATGTTCATTCTAATAACTATGATAAACATCCCTTTTTGATTGTGAATAGATCGGAAACTGGAGCAATTTTAAGGGGAAGGAGAGTGCACAAAGGTAATAAGTCAGATGTATCAATGGGTTTGCTGGTAATGTCATAATGTCACCAGACAGAGATGCTCTCAAATAGCTTCTAAGTACCCACAGGAGAAATAAAGCTTCTGTATTTGAAGCAAACTGGCACTGAATCTCTGGGAAAATGTGCACTAGAAAAAGCAAAAGGAACTCTCAGGTGATGAAACAAAAGTAATCCTGAGAGGTGAAAAAATACATGGGATTGGAACTTCTGCTTTTCACCAGCCCTTGAGCACAAATATGTGCACATGTAATGTGTATATATGTGACTGCATGCAAGAGTATGTACACAGGTATAGGTGAAGGTGACACACTTAACTCTGTTGTTGCAAAGGCTGCCAAAGGTCCTAGATAAAGTGTGTGGGAGGAAAGTATATTATTTGGCTTAACTGAATCAAAGCACATTACTGCAACATGGCAAAACTACCATTCGTACCAGAGGCAGTGACTTTGAGCGTTTGATGTAGCTTGCTTTACAAAATGAGTTTACTTACAACTATATCTGTCTTTGACAGTATTGGAGGCCCAGTCTCAACTTGTCTTTATTGTAGAATTAATCTTTCATACAGTGTAGTTGGATAAATCTCATGCTGTTTACTTCATTCATTTATCTTTTAAACATGTTTTGCGCAGGAACATACATGACAGGCATTTCCGTATTACTAATATGTAAAAAAACCTTATCTCTAACCACTGATCTTTGAAAAATCATGAAAGAGTACCCTACAGCATTCTATGAAAAGACAAGGATTATGCTCTAACAGGCATCCAGCCCATGCAAGCTAAGGACTGCCAGGTGACACTTCAAGAAAACTTTTGCTCCCTTCAGTTTCACGAAAGTTTCAACTCTGTTTGACCACAGGAAAACATTTCTCTTGCAAATTTACACTTGCAAAGGTCCTCTGACATCACAGCTGTAGAACTGATTATGTGGAGAGAGCTCATTGAAATAGGTTGGCTGAAGTGAAGCACAGTCCTCGTTAATTTAAAATTTGAAAAGTTTTGGCTTACTACCTGGTGATACTTGGAATGGAAAAAGCTGTCTATTACTATTCTGATAAAAAATCCTCTTTGCCAAGTTTCCTACAAAATTATCAATGTGCTCTGATCTCTACTGCTTATCATTTATTGTACCCCAACTTTAACAATGTGACTTGACTGTCTTTGTTTGCTGCATAAATTTCAGCCTTTCATCATTGTGTGAGTGAAATATCAAAGGCAAGGATTGATCCCTTCTTAATTTGAGTGAGCAATGATGCCAAGGTCATGACTAGAATAAAGCATGCCATCTATCTAACTTTTTGTAAAGTATGTCTCTAGAAATCCACCCCTGGAATCAAATAATTGTAGGTTATAGTGACAAAAATTGTCACTATAACCTACAATTTCTTTGCACAATTTCTGATGCACAATATCTGTACTTACCCAAGGTGAGCCCTGCTCTACGTCTTCACTCAGCTGATGGACATTGAAAATGGAAGTATTTTTGATCCCCTATCAGTGCCAGAAATATTTGGCTAAACAGTGAACAGGAAAGAAAAAAACTGAAATGAGGCTTTGGTGGGTGAGAAATAGATGTTGGGCTCTACTTCTGAGATTGTTCTTTCCCAGAGAACAATGTGAGATAGTGCAGATGTCACAATGATCTTTTTCTTCACCGCACCATATCTGAACATCTAGAAAACATACTAAAATAAAACTATTTTGACACAGAATGTGCAGAACTTTGTTAAATATTGTTTTCAGTTTCCAGAGGTCATAGAAAATAAGGCTGGACTGTGACCTTGGAGGTGTTGCCTAGACCAGCTCTTTATTACAACACAGTTAACTGCAATTAAAACATTTTGGACATATGTTCAGTGGTGGTTGATCATGCTGATAAATTCTTAGGTTTGTATTGTCACTAGCTTACACCTGGTTCTGGTAAGAAAAATCAGTTGTTTTGTTAGCCTGAGAGCATTTTGTTTATTTTGTTGTTGCTGTTGTTGTCTGCATTAAGCTTTTATGTCAGAGTTATTTTTATGATTCCAAGACAAACCATAAAAGCAAAAAACAATAACAAAGAGTAGATAGAGTCCTGTTAGATTTTTGCCTTTTTATTTTTTCCTTTCCTTTTGTTTTGAAACGTTTTTAGCGCAATTATCAAAAACCATTAGATGGGCTCGGTTTAGTGAATGCACCACAGAAGGGAAAATCAGTTCTGTGGGGAACTGGTGTTCCATCTCTGGAAAAGGGCTTGCTGTCAACAACTTCCTATCCATCACAGAGAGAGCGACGCTGATCATGCAATTAACACTGCAAATGAACCAGCAAGCAATCAGTCAGGGATATCTCTCCAAAACATACAATATGCACTGAGGACACCTCTGCAGAGAAAAATCATTGAGCTGTAATGTTCGGTCAGGAAATGCATTAATTCATGTGGATATGAGCTTTGTCTCTATATGTATGGAGATTTAGTGGTAGCAGGATCACACACCTTGTTCTCTCAGACTTGATATGCAGTGCCAGATGGTACATGCACATTCCAACATGATTAATAGGTTCCCATAAAATGATCAAACCACATATTTTCCACATAACTTGTTGAGGTATCAACGCAATTCCCCTGGGAAATTGTTCTTACCAGTCTCTGCAGTTCCCAGTGAAATATTAGGAATAATAATAATAAAAATTCTGTTAGCTATAGGTACTGTTTTCAAGTCTTTAAAACCTTTAACCAAAAGAGCAGTTGGTGACAATGGAAAGACTCCACAAAACAGAAAATCTCTGAACATTGTTCTCTGCAGGAATTTGTCCATATATATCTCTATATATCTTTATTCTGGTTGTTGGAAGAATGAAAAAAATTTCAAGTCAGCCTCAAACCTTCCAAATCAGAATACTCTGTGATACTGTGGCAACAAAGCAAACAAATAAATAAAACATTTAAGATCGAATAAACTTTTGTGTGTCATCTGTGCTTTAATCTCTTCATTCTCTTCAGACATTTTCAATAAAGAATTGCACTCACAGAGAGGTGACATAATAAAATACTTGAAAAACTTCTTTCAGGAGAACAGAAAAAGTGGGAAATGGGTCTCCTGTCTCAGCAAAAAGGATAGTATATTCTGCTACCAGTGAAAAGCAGACAGAGCAGCAGCATTCCTTGAATTTTTCAGAATTGTATCCTTATTCCTGAACATTTATATTTTGCTATGTTTATTCTTAATCCTAAGTTAATGTGTGTTTTTGACCAGAAAAAGAAATAAAGAATGTTCAGTAGATTAAAAAAAAATCTATATCCTGTTTGGGGCTCACTCTTCTAATCCAATAGTATAAAAATTACTTTAGAAATTGTTTTTAGGGCACAATTTCTGTTGAAAGACAGCTTTATTAATTATACTAAAGAATATTTTAATTTTAAAAAATCAAACACATCCAGTTTCAGATGGTAATGTTTTGGTTTTCTCTATCATGTGCTCTGGTTTTGATTTAGGCTGGTTCTCATCCTACTTAAAACAAGTAAGGCATGAAGAATGCATTTTCTCTATTGATTTTGTGCTTTTTGTGTTTTTGAATCTTTACAGTTCTTGAGGCCTTCAAGAAGTTTCCAGTATTTCATTTCAGAGTTTCTATGTTTCAAATAACATTTTTTGCTATTAGTAATTAATCCTAAATTATAATTTGCTTAGATACATAAATTCCCACTTATTACTTTATATTTATTAAAAGGAGGTAGTATCTCTGGTCAAAATGGAATTTCCTGGCACTTTCTGCTCTGTGACATCCCTTTCACACCAAACACATAACCTGGAACCACCTACACTTTTTTCACAGGTGCACCACCCCCTTAATTGACCATAACTCCAGCTTTCTCCTGCAGGGGAGGTGAGAACTCCCAGAACACTGCTGAGCAACATCTCTTTCTGCTTCTCTCCTCTCCTGCAGTAATGGTCCACTGTCACAAGTGAGCCATCTATTTAGTAAAAACACTTCTTACAAAGTACCAAATTACTTCAGCAAAAAAGGGCAATTTAAAATCTTCAAGAAGGTCAACTGGAGGAGCTTTCTTCTGTTGGGGTGCTGTCCTTTCTTAGGTTCCCCTCCCTTGCACGAGGGCCAATTGTTGGCTGACTCCTCTCCTAGGAAAAGCTGCAGGGTATCTTCTCTATCATCTTGTTCCCAGCCAGCAGAACAGCTGAGTCCTGTGGCTTGGACTTTTGCCACTGCTCTGCAATTGCCTCCCTGAAGTTTGTTGTGTGGTTTCTTATCTATACTGCTTTCAGGCTTGTTTTTCCCACTGCAGCCTATTAAGTCAGACCGCATTTCACTCCAGAAAGTTTATAAACCAATACACTGTTCACTTCTCTGAAAAGGTCAAGAGCAGGCTTTCTATGACTAGTACTGTTCAGTATTCTTGTATGGTGGCATATCATCTGAGTCTGTTGTATGTAGACAAACAGCTACAGACTAAACTTCAGCAGTTTTAGTATTTAATAATATTTAATGGTTGCTTGAAATAATTATTTACGACATTTAAACTGATTTCATTATTATTTTTATAAACATCAAAAATAAATGTTAAGCACTGAGACATCTTTTTGTTTAAGGAGAGAAGATAAACACTGATGAAACAATCTCTAGCAAAATGTTGCCAAATTAGAAGACTTGTTTTCATCTTTAAAAGTTATAAATAAATAATGAAAAAAATCCTTAAATAGCTGGTACTTTTGTAGATAAAAATATTTTGTGTGGTGGACTAGATAAAAGGCAGATGTCTTCATAATTCTTTTGATAATGATAAATTTTATCAATGTACCATTGGCAATATAAAACTGCTGTCAGAATTAAAGCCAAGTGTCTTCACCTCTTACAGATCTAATCGCTTCACAATTAAAACTGTTGATACACTAAGCTTTGTTTCTTTGTTTGCTTTTACATATTTATTTTCAGGATGCTCTCTCATTCTAATATAATTTTACTCAGTTTTAGGGTTCAGTGAACACATTTTCTTTGCACAGCACTGTGCAGCAACGCTTTTCTTTCTTTTCCTAAATGATGTGACTCAGTTTCCCAGATCAGTGGGAAGACTGTATACGGTGAAGACTGTAGTGGAATTTTTCTTCTCTTTTTTTTTATTTTTCTTTTTAATTTGGATTGCTTCTGAATTTTTTGTAATGTTTCTGCTTTTTTAGAAAAAGATCAATAGTACAGTAATATGAGGCAGATGGCTTTGCTGCTTCTCAAGGTACACCACTTCTTCAAACCAAGAAGAGGCAGGGAAAGACTCAAACTCCAAGTCTCTGATCACTCTAACTCTTAGTTTGCTCCCCTGGATCTTGCTTTGGTTCAGAGAATGGTTCACTCACTCCGAAGTTTAGAAGATTAATAAGAAGTTTCTCCAAGGCTGCACTTGTTTTCACTCCCTCCATCTTACACAGCCTCCCCAGCCTGCCTCTGAAGGCTTTGGTGAGCCTACCTGTCTTCTTTTCTGAGGGGAGCAGATCCATCCTGTCTGAATTCAGTAGCACTGAGCAATGCCTATGCCTCATTTGCTGTCACTGCACAGAAATGCTCTCAGGGTTAAGGCTGCAGCCATCCTGGTTTGCTCTTCTAATGCTTCACTTGACACCAGTAGCTGGAAGGGCTGTTTATACAACCCTGACTTGCAAATATTTACTTTATAAAGATTATTAATGACCATTGACAATGCAGTCAATATGACTATTTGCAGAAATGAGTGCTCTTCAGCAACAGCTACACAGAATTACAGCCACAGATCTGAAAACAGCTCCCATACATTGCTGGACAAAAGGTAAAGGTCCTTGAAATCATCATGACAAGTGCAATTTTAGTGACAGTGTAGGAAAGCAATCAAAAATATTGCAAATTCTAATCAAATGCTAATGAAAACTATCCTGTGAGGACATTCTCAGGTAATAACATTTGAATATAAAATCTTGGCTGAGCTTGTACGAAAAACTGAGCAAAACTTTCTATTTTTCAAAGCAAATCTCTCCAAGTTACATGATTAATTCACCTAGTCATAGTGCAAAATCCATTCTAGAAAACTGTGATTGCAGGTTTTTGCCCGCTAAAACATTGGTGCTTGCCACAGTAATAAGCCAAAACATGATTAATGACTTCTTCTTTCCTATGAATTTAATCTCTTTTGTGCTCTTTGTTCAAAAGGAAAAAAATTCAAGGGTTTATATCCGTAGTTTTGGCAAACTCATTGCAGTGCAGATGCCAGCAAAAGACACTTCCTTTTCTTTACTCGCCTTCAGCACTGTCACTGAAAGATAGTCTGATGAAATTCTGAATCATTGCTATAAATGAATGTCAAGATTTTTCTCTCCTATAAATGAATGTCAAGATTTTTCTCTCCATGCATAAAACAAGTTATCAATTTTCCAAAATATTTCCCTTATAATATTTTGAATATTTAGAGAAAAACATATTAATATTTGCTTTGGTCAGTTGCCCTAATTTCTGAAAAATATCTGTGTTTCAGAGTTTATTCCAAATACTGAATATGCAGGATAAATCTTCTAACATCAGTATAGCCCTTACATTTCAAGACTGCAAGTAGATACATTCCCTTTGTGGGAAGACACCCCATGGGCCACAAAAGTTTTCAATTTTTCCCCCTCTGAGGAAAATGCAGAAAATTTTGATTAGAGGTGATGCAATAGCACACTTGTGAGGAATAGGGCATTATTATGGAATAGTGAAAATTTTTATTACCCGTAGAGAGAAGTTTTTCAAAAGGTATATTCTTCATTCAGCATTCTGAATGGGGAGCCGGATTTTATGTGAAGCACTGACAGAAAAAATATCTCCCAACAGCTGTGAGACAAAAGTTAGAACTAGTTCAAACATGAGCAGCAAACAAAACTTGCCAACTTGGTACCTTATCACTTTACTACATTATCTTTTATACACATCATTATATAGTATGCATTTCCATTTCTGTTCAGCCCAGTTTCTCTGCTGCAGCAAGATTTTAAATACAAAGAAAGGACAGAACTGCTAATGATCACAGAATATTCTGAGCTGGAAGGGACCCACAAGGATCACTGGGTCCAACTCTAAAGTGTACACCTTATAAGGGATAGTACCCCCAACCTTGGCTTTATTAGCACCATGCTCTGACCAACTAAGCTAATCTTAAATTTTGTAGAGCCTCCATTTAGATTAGGGATAGGAGATGTATTGTAACATTCTGTACTCAGAAAAATTTTTGCATTTTAAAGTGGTCCTGCTAGCAAGAAATAACATGGCGTAATCAATTTGCATATTTTAACACTGATGTACTATGACTTGCTATGATATATTAGTCTGCCCTTTAAAAATATTTTTAATATAGCTTTTAGTATTTCAGGCTTTTAATTTTTTTTAATGTGTCACTTATAGAAGTATTATTGAACCTAAGGCTTCTTTATACTAAGCAGAGACAGAGCTTTACACACGCCTGAGTTGTGCCTCTGAAGTCCGACTTCTGTTCTGAAAACCTTTATTCATGCAGAAACTACTAAGTGGTTTTATTTCCTTTTTTTTTTCCCTTTAAAATGAAGAAAGGAGCCAGCCTGATTAGATGACCATAACAGTTTAATAAGCACATAAAACAGCCTGTCTAATATTATCTCTTCTTATTCCATGAATTATGAGTGTTAGGACAAAAAATACTCGGTGAGATTTCCTTTATTTAGTGTTAACATCTTTAGGAGATGTCGTCTACTGCAACCAGTTACCGCATTTGTAAGATGCAATGCTGAGTTATGAAACACATAAAGAAAGAGAGTGACTCCAGCTTGCTGAGGGCAAGGCTGGCAGCTGAGCTCTCTGCCTGGGAAGGGTAGATCTGAATAACCTCAGGAGCAATAAAGTGGATGCCACCTCAAGTCAGTGATCCAAACATCACGATGATGAACTGGTGGTAAAGCCAACTAGCCACCGCTCCCATCAGCACACAGATGCTCTTCAAACACCTGATTTTGTGTTTGACAGGCAAACAGGGCCTGTGTTGTGTTTGTGCAGTGACTGAGGTTGTTCAGAAACATTGCATAAACTTTGCAACCAGGAAAAGCAGAAAACTGCCTGGGCTGCAGACCTTGCCATGCACAGGAGTAGAATTGCTAAGGTGCAAGGAAAATGGTGATGTGTGACACCAACGTGGCTTCACTAAGAGCAAATTGTGCTTGGAGGATTTGATGGTTGCCTAAAACTGGAGTATTGCATTGGTGGAAAAGAGAACACCTCTCCTATAGAGACAGACTGAGAGACTTGGGGTTATTCAGCCTGGAGAAAAGAAGGCTCTGTGGACACCTTCTATTGACCTTCCAGTACCTTAAAGGGGCCTACAAGAGACTGGAGAGCGACTTTTTGCAAGGTATGTAGTGATAGGACAATGGGGAGCAGGTTTAAACTAAAAGAGAGTAAGTTTAGATTGGACATTCTTCGCTATGAGGTGGTGAGGCACTGGCACAGGTTTCCCAGAGAAGCTGTGGATGGCCCATGGAGTCCATGTGGAGTGTCCAGGACAGACTTGATGGGGCTTTGAGAAACATGGTCTATTGGAAGGTGTCCCTCACCATGGCAGGAGTTTGGAATTAGACAATCTTTAAAGTCCCTTCCAACCCAAACCATTCAGTGAATCTGCAATTCTATTAATTTAGTTTGGAGGAATTTCATAGGATATAAGTATTTATTACTTATATATAGTGTAAAGTCCAAATTTTAAGTGTGCATCCTTTTGTCCCGCTTTTTGCTCACAGATGTTTCCAAATGTTTGGCCTTTCCAGCACTCTGGCAACTAGAAAGATAATGCAGCTCAGTAAAGAAATTAAGAAAAATAAAATAATATGCATCACTTGAGGATTTAGACTTTATTCAGTGATTTCTGTTCATGGAAACTGCATCTGCTTTTTAATTTCAAAGTACAGGTTGCACATTAGATTTAAAACAGCAATCCACAAATACACTCCTGCTTGAAGAAGGAGAGTTTAGTAAAAGGTACTTGACAAAGATGAAGGCACACAAGCTGCCACCAGTTAAAAAAGATTGAATACATATTCAGCTGTCATTGAAGTGCCTTGGTGAGAGGCACTCCAGCTTCTGTCTGGGATAATACTCACCCTAGAAATGTTAACATCCCTCTAGGTATATGACTCAGCTGTGCACTATGCACCTCCTCTGGCTTCTTTGAGAGAGAATGACAGGCATGAGCCTCAAGAAAGAACCAGAAGTCACTTTGAAGAAGTGAAAGCTCGGACAGGCAAGAGGCAAGAGCATCAGACCTGCACAGCCTTCACAAAAAAAGTGCAGTTGTCTTGGTGCAGTTTTAAATTCTGAGCTGAAGGAGGTTACCCACTAGTAAAGATGAGTCCATAACTATTTAATCCAAACAAGTTACAGAGAAACCAAAGTATTGATCCTGAAACACGTTTTTAAAATTGGAATGTTTTCAGATTTCGGGAGAAACCAGTAGCAATACGCTATAGTAAAGACAATTTTTAAAAGTGTTTGTCCACATAAGTGAAACAAAGTGTTTATGTTTAATTCAGTAGATTGCCAAGTACCTTCAAAGCACACAACCTGAACCAAATAACACTGGTTAAGGACACAGTTTGTCCTTGACCTGGGTAATTTCATCTTCTAATTTGTAAATTACCCACAATTTTTGCATATAGTCAAGGAGGCCTAATATAGAAGCAGCCTATTTTTTTCCTAAATGCCATTTCCTAAGTACTGGGAATTAACCATCTTTGAGGTTATTTATAACATATATAGAGAAAATTTTCTTCTTATTTGTGGAGGTTAGCATCTGTTGTGGTTTCCCTAAAAAACACATTCCTTCAAAGGAAATGTGAAAATTATTCCATAATTTAAAATTTATAACTTATAAATTAACTTGTACTTAATATATATCTTTAAATAAGTTAAAAATAAGAAAATCCAAAGCACAATACAAGAAAAAAAACTGGGAAATCTTTTTTAGATCACTGTGCATTTTCAGAGATCAGCATCAAGGAAAGAGAACATAATGTAACCAAGTTTCACAGCAACAACAGTAAATTCAATTGCTGACCTAACAAAAAGACATGTCCAGTAAAGGCTGATGACATCTGAATGCAACCATATTAAGAAATGTCTCAAAAATTATTTTGAATGCAGCCAGTGCGCTTCAAAAATATTCTTACTCCTTTTCAAGTCAGGAAAGTCACAGCAACTGATAGATGGATGGTCTATTAAGGGATTTGCAGACTTGCTGTAAGAATGTCTCTAAAACAAACCTTTTGTTTTGCCTAAGGAGGTAAAAAATACAGAAAGATGTTAGTGAGCCTGGTACAGTTGAGTGTCTGGAATAGTTAACTTTTATGAAGTGGAAGATGAGACAATACAGACAAAATTTTTAATACCACTTAACATTTTTCAGTAGAGCCATTCACTCATATTTCCTATTCTCCATTAGAACCACAGACCATAATGGCTTTGTCTGCATTAAAGTCTTAAATTGTGCCCAGGAGTGTTCCCAGACACTGGTGGATGTTCATCTATACTATCAAGTGTCTAAAATGTCCCCTGGTGTGATTTTGGCACATGCACCACTCTTCCTAATAATTCCCAAGCATGATACCCAAGTAGAGAGTGCTGCAGATGCCTTTCCCAGAGGGTCTTTTGCATGTGGTATCTCTGTTTTGGACACCAGGAAAATCAACAAAAGCTCTACCAGCTGGCTGTGGTGCTTGGGATGCACATGTAATTTGCTGGTACACACAGTCATGTATCAGCCACTGAAAGGTTATGGGACAAGTGGCCTTGCACTATCACTGGTGCAAAACAGAAACAAAACCAGAAAAGATACTTATATTTTTACTTAAACTGGCAAAAGTGAGAAGAAAGTGAAGTCTGAAATTCAAATAATGATACCCAATAATGTTTCAAATTACTTTGTTTACCAGCAATTACACATGGTATATCTGTTATTTGACAGCAGCATGAGAAGGAGTAATGAGCAAAGAAACCAAGTACGCAGATAGCTTTCATTAATGCAATTAACTGGGGAAGAACACAAAATTACATATATAATGAATATTATTGTTGCTGTTACTGCATATGCCACATACATATTAATATATAATAGTTTGTCTCAGAAGTAAAACCTCATCTTTATAATTTGAGGAATTCTTGATAGGAAGGTGAACTCATGTAGAGACAAATTATCCCTACAAGTTAACCTGAGTATTGTCTAGAAACAGAAAACAAACCAAACATTAGATAAATAGAACATATAGAAAAATATTGGTGGTTCAGAAAAGAAACCATGAGAAAAAAGAAGATAACCTTGCCATGGGCCTTATTGTTGTCTTCCACAACAAGTTAAATCAATGCAGCCTCTGAAAATGCTACTCTATATCTGCATGATTCAGTGCAGGAAGCAGGATTTAGCCCTGCAGCAAACTTGCTGCATGCTTCCTATGGACTGTGTGTGTGAGCTATATATAACCATGACCCACAAAGCTTTGCTTGGCAAAGCATTGGACCCAGCCTTCTTGCAAGCATATGGGATTTTATTTTGGAAGACTGTTTTTACCCAAAGTATTTCTGCTGAAGTTGAGATCCAGCTTCTTACTGACTTGATATTCTGGAAAGCTAGGCTGTGTGCACATGCTAAACAAATCTCTCTTGGACTGGTGCTCATTCTCTACTCTCAGGAAAGCGGTCTGGCATGGCTTATGTCCATATGGCTCAACTGCCTGCTTCAAAATAGGATGCTCACATCTATCCTGCCTATCAAGGAGAGTCTGTGGTCCATGTCATCTCCAGAACTGTGGGCAAACATGAAACTGCAGTCTGGGATTTGCATGGGAGGGGGCTCATCCCCTGTTCAAGTGCAGTAAGGACTATGCTAGTAACTAAATTTTGTGAGTGACCAAAGGATGGTGTGTGATCCTGACCTCCACTCCAATCTAGTTTCCCAGACCTTCTCTAGTGGGCACTCCTACTCACCTTCTGACTTTTGAAATATTAGGTCTTGCTGGCTTGCTCCTGTCTACCTTCTTGCACATTAAGAAATGCCTCATCAGCAGACAGGATTTCAATCAGCATGAGGAAATTTGGTTTTGCTTGGTCTAGAAAAGTGGGCATATAAATACAGAACATCATGGCCTTGACAGAAGCTAGAAAATACATATGAGTTAAGAATATTCTTAATAGAAACAGATATCAAAAATACAAGTCACAAAGCAAAGTGAATAATGAAAAATAATTTAGCCTTTCAAAATAATTGCATTTATTTAAACCTTTTATCTTGATAATAACAAAGAAAATATCAAGCAATTCATCAGTTCTTGGTACAGAAAACTACAGGAAAGATGAATCTACTAGAGTAACTATCTGCTTTTGGAGAGACAGAATAATTTGGAAATGCCTAGAAACATCAGATAACCATAAGAGTTTTTGCATATTCAGAGTCAAATCAGTGTTCTTGATTGCAGTACAAAATTGGATCTCTGTTAGAATTCAAATTACATCAAAACTGTATAAACAGCAGTGAAATTGTGATTCCCAAAGAAAAGAAGTTCCGAGACAGTTACTGTTCCTTTTTCTTTGGTCTCTTTTCCCTATTGATTCTATGAAAACCAACACCTGGATGATGCGAAATGCTTCTGCTTTATTTCTGTAAGTACTTACATATATGCAGCTGTATGCACTTATATACATGTGTAAGTATCTGAGATTTAGCAGCTATTTATACAAACATAAATCTCTATGTAGTTTCCTGCTCTTAGTAGGACCTGAGAAACCAGAGCAGCATAAACTGTGTCTGTTACACTGATGCCGTGATGAGGAGAAAACAGAAGAACAGAAGACCTTTGAAATTTCCCTGTGAGATATTTCTGACTGCTGATAAATCTCTATAGTTTACTTGAGCAACCTCAGAAGTCTAATTTTTTGCAACAAAATTTTCCACTTTAGGGTATTCTGATGGCTGTATTCAAACACATGGGCAGTAATTTTTATGTTTACTAAAAATAGTCCAAAATTTGTCTGCTGTAACACAAGGAACACCAGTTCTGTAGGACAGCCATAATGAAAAACTTCTGGCAGAAAGCCATTCTGTAAAACTTTCTAGAAGTTTGAAGAACCCATTTCTCTCCCAAATTTTTATTAAATCTTTATTTTTTTCAACTATAAATAAAATAATTTTAAAAAGAGAAAAGATAAAACATATTTCTAATTGAAAAATATTTTTGAATATTTTTTCAACCATTAGAACAGTTAATGACCATTGTTTTGCCTTCAATCATCAGGCAACAAGAGCGACAGAGCTAAAATTATGATATTAAGGGGGCATATGCAGTACATATATTCCTAGTGAAGACAATATTTTTGGCAGTTTTTCTGAGGTTTCATAAAAGCTATCATTGCAATCTGAGTAACTTCCTTAATGAGCCATCAGAAATTATTATTCATAATTGCCCATTTTTGAAGGTTAAAGTAATCTCTTCATTTCAGACTCTTCCATACAAGGGTGAATGTTCTCAGAAATTATGTGGCATAATAACTTTCACCCTCCTAATTATCAAATAAATATTAGCTCACCAGCACAAGTTGTTTACAGCTATTATACGGATTACAGGCTAGAGCTCTTAGCTGAAATATTTAATGGTGGAAATGATATATTTTCAGATACTAAACCAAATACTAGCAAAGACATATGCTGCAATAAACACATCTACATACATAGTAGCTAGGTGTGAAGAAACTGAAATGTTCTTCCAGATTGCCTGTACTTGAAAATTACTTTAAACATTTGGATGAACAATTTGTTAGGTATAAGTCTTTCTCATGGAGCTGGTTTTGACATCTAGCCTAAAATTTGGAATCCTTTCTTTGTTGTGTTTTTTCCAAAATTGACATAATATATCAGAATTTCATCAGTCTGTTTTACTGTAATAAATATGTAGTTCCTTTCATACAAATCCAGTTTATTTCTGCAACAATATCATTTCTGTTTAATTGCAATCAAGTCCCAGACAGTTAAAACCCTAAGCAGATGCTGCACTGAGTTTTTAGGGTACAGTCATAACTATAAGGATTATAGCAATTCCTTACAATGTTTGAATGCTATGTTAAAAGTTACTTTGTGTCCTGATATAGTCTAATGAACAAAGAGCAATGGGAGAAATTAATGTCTTTCTTGTTGCTCAACTCACTTGACATACCTGATCTATCTACCTAGCAGGAGCTAACAGAATGGCCAAAAGATTTTCATATGCTTTATATGGAAAGTAAAATATACAGTGAACAGTGCCTGTAATGCTACTTTGGGAATAAGGTTCTTGAGAAAAACTAACTGGGATCCATATAACTGTCCTCTCCAATGCCAAAGATCACTCACTAGTTCCTTTTGTTGTCTCATGGACAGAAAACCGAAGAAAATAAAAAAACCTTTCCCTGGAGAAGGAGAAAAACTTTCTGAACTCATAAGGAGAACACAAATATTCATTGCAATGACAATGCCAGTCACAAAAAAAGCCAAGCATCATCTGCAGTAAACTGTGGTACTTCATTTCTTGCTTTGAAGCCATATTAAATAGTTGCTATCCTTTTTTTCCCACCTAAAGAAAATTGTTGATGAGTGTGACAGGGTGGTCATATGAGCCAACTTTCTTGGACATAAAATCTTACTGTACATGAAAACCTTTACTAATGTAGTTAGTTCTTCTTGCTTTTCTTGATTTTGTTTATCTTTCCAGAACTGCAGAGATTGGGCATAGAAAGAGTAACATCTATGACCTGAAATCTGTCCACCCAGCTGGTGCTGCTTCTGGCTCCTCTCAGGACAGAGCTCAGGCCTTCTCAACAATAAACTGAAACATGTTTAAGTGACACCAATGTTATTGTCTTTGAATTTGTGGTAAGAGAAGAAATAGAATTTATTGTAGCTTTTTTGTTTATATTTCTATCATGAATCATAAATGGCAGTTAGTTTTATCATATTGTTAAGTTTCCATTTCTGTATAATGATCAATTTAATTTTTAAATTTTCTTACATCTAATTTAGATGATTAATTTTTTATTTGAATTTTTCAGGGTGACTAAAGAGTGAATAAAGGGTGAATAAAGACTTAATAAATATTTAATCCGTTTTAAGAACTACACTGATAAGACTTTTAAAAAACCAATATGCCAAAACAATTGGCACACAGTTATAATAGTCATTGCATAGCAAAAGAAATGAAGTTCAGCTATCACAAATGAGATGAATGTGGCTCCAGGATTCCCTGTTGAAACACTGCAGACTGGATTAAAATGCTATTGCTGCCAAAGGAATTGTCTGCTACAGCAATGTGTGACCCATGCATCAGAATGCTTTATTTACGTAACACTTGGCTGAGATTAAAAATGTCTTCTTTTTTTATGTTTTTATTTTTAATAAAAGGGCTTGAAGAAGCTGTCTCTTGATAAACCTGCCAGGGCTATTAAGAAACAGAGCTACATGAAATTCAACCCTTGTTTCTTGTCCTGTTCAGGCCCTGTTTCTGTGTGTGGCCCTAGGGAACCACTAGATAAATGTCTTCAGTCATGCTGCTTCTGCCTCAGCCTTTCTGTTTGGCTTTATAATTTACACACTTTTTCTACAGACTGCAGATTCACAACTCCAGCTGTGGAGATGGTGAGCTGCCCCTAATCATGTGCTTTGTGTTTGGGTTTGTTGTTTGGCCAAGCACTAAGGGAAGTCAAACCCTCTCAGGACCCCAAGGAGGACACAGAACCAAGCTGTTCCACTTCCTTCTCTCTGCCTTGGTGGAAATCTTGGGGTAAGCTTTCATATGATATGAGTACCTCAGCCTGACAGACACTTCATATAAACTGTGATAAAGATTCAAACCCTAGACTCAAAATCCCTCTAAATATTGAAGGACTTTAAGACCAAGAGGGAAAAAATTCATGCAATTATGTGTTAACGCTCATAGAATGAAAGGTGTAGCATGACAACCAAATAAGTTAAAGATCAATGTTACGAGAAAAATCTGATCAAATTAAATTAGAAGAAAAATCTGATTAAATTAAATCTCTCAACTGAAAAGCCCAGTTCTGTCTTAATAATCTTTGGGACCTGATTCACCCAAGAGCACATGTTCTCTTCTTGTCTTTCAGACACTACATTTGTTTTGTAGTTTAATTATATTAATTGCCTATTCTGTTACAATTCTGTATGATGCTCTCCTCTCCTTGTATCTTATCATTTTCTATTGCTCATTCAAGCCTCTAATGCTTTCTAATACTAATAAGAAAACCAATGCAATGTCACTATTCATAGTCACAATGGTTACCCTTTTTACTGCTGAATACAGTGGCAGTTCAGACAATATTTCCTTTCATTCTTGGTAGAATTGCAAGTTTCCAACAAAACAGAGCACTTTGTCAGAAGTGCTAACAAACCTACAATGGATAAAAAGAATTCTACTTTCAAAAATCATGGTTTCTCATTTGTTCCTTCTGTCCTTTGGCTTACCATAGGAAAATTAAAACCTTCCAGAACATGTTTTGACTCCAAAGTAACCAAACCAAAAATAATTTTATTTCCTCATAACTTGTTTTAGAATATAATTAGAATTTTCTCTCTCTTGAAATCCATCCCTTCTGTAAGGCAAATTAATAATGTTTAGATGGGAACTGGCAGGTTTTCGTTGTTGCAGGATGTTATGAAAAGTTCTCAAACTCTTATATTTATTTCTACAGTAGTCTTGACTGTTCTAGCTACTACACCCTTATGTGATGCACTTCTGGTAAGGTTTGTTCTACAAGATTTTCTGCAGTGTTTGGAGATAAACACCACTGACAAAAAATATATTTGCAATGAACCAGTGTTGAAGTCAATGCACTTGACAAAGTTTTGATCCTGAACAATCAAGCCATTTTACAGCAAAATCGTGAACAACTTGAAGTTCCCATGCATGGGCCCCAGTAGGAAGTGGTTTGTGCACAAGTGAATGCCACGTATTTCATAGGCAACTAAGCAGGAATTCTCCATCACATTTCCTCAGCCTCAAAAGAGATATTTGGATCTGAATCAGTGTCTGTGCCTTGAAGTATCTTCAAACTGCCTGCAGCCAGAGGATGTTCGGTTCAGGGAATCAAATTGCATCTGGTCAGATGTAAACACCTTGAGCAGCCTGCTCAAAGCTTTCTTCGCTCTACTAGCATGGTCCCATGGTGCTAAATTATTTGCTTAGTTAGATACAGATGATCTACAGACACTGAAGAACTTGCCCCATATTTAAAAGTAAAATTGGTTAGTAACCACAACAGTAATTTTAAATTATTAATCCACTATGCATGCATGTCCTTGAATAGCAGCTCAGTAACCTTTGTAAAGGTTCCCTCAGGCTGTGTGGTTTGGTGATCTTTTTCAAGGACTTTATTATAAAAATCCTAAGTCCTTTCTCTGCAGAAGAAATGTGTGGCTGATTCTGGAGAAAGAAAAAAGCAGATTAAATACTTCTACACAGTTCTAAGTAAGAGTGCAGATCACAGAACATACTGAAAACATAAAGAAGGGACATGTCCAAGTGCACTTTGAACATATTCCATTTGGTGAGTAATTTTTAAATCTTCATAAAGAGTGGATTTCAAAATGTAGTCCTCTGCTAATTACAACTTGATGATACTTGGCTGCACTCCCTCCAGATTAGAGTTTTGGCTATTATTTCTAGCTCAGGAAATGATGTAATGCTACTTGTTAGTTTTGCTGTAATGTTTAAGTAAAGGCTAGTGCTTTTCAGAAAACAGAGAAAAGCACATGCTAAACTGTGCCCTGGTCCTCCCAGACGGACTCATGGCAGCTCTCAAAGTGTGCCACGCTGCCTGTTTTGACATGTGCGCAGGGAATGCTGCATGGCCAGGGCACCATGGGCACTGTCATCCATCTCCAGCTGTATGTCACGGCCCACAGACATGAACAGAAGTGAGCACAAGGCAGAGACAACCTGTGCTGAACCTGCAGACAATGCTGCTACATCCCTGGACACATCAAGGGCTGTGTTTCTCAACAGCTCTCTCACATCTGCTGCTCTGGAATGCACCCTGGGACAAAACATTGTTTTGTTACCATCAATAAATGTGATACACACTACAAACTATATTCACTGAGCAATATATGTATTTAATCTGAATATAATTTTTTCTTTTTAAGCACAGGTAGACTCAGAGACCATTACATAGTTCCCCAAACAAAAGAGCTCTATGTTAGTGTAGGTACTGTGGAGTTTATTCACTAGCAGGTCAGTCCTGATGTGTTCTTTGCCCTTTTCCCTTCTGCTCATAAAGTTTCTATCCACAGAATCTAAGACCTCTACTTCCCACATTAATCCCAGAAATTTTATGATGTCTTGACATAGTTCTAACTGTTTTATCCAGATCACAGTTACTATCACAACTTGAAAGGAAATTAACAAAAAAAAAAAATCATTGACTTGAGCCAGTAGAACAAGGGAAATATTGGAGGCACAGTAAGGAGCAGAGATGAAAAGATGGCATGATGTTTTGTGCTGTTTCTCTGATAACAGTTATAAGATAAAATGGTTATACTAAATATTACCCTGTTACGTTGAAGTACATTTTCAGAAAAGGAAAAAAAGCCTTGCAAACTTTTGTAAATTCTTTTGATGCATTTTCATAGTAATCAGGTGAAACCTGATCATGTAGATAACAACAACAAAAACAACATTCAGGAGCTGAAGCAACGAAAGACTAAATTATACAAGAGACTGTGCAAAGGTCAACATAAATTTTTGTGTGCCTGTGATGCAGAGAACATTATGACACCTAAGGTCAGACAGGTAAGTACAAGAAAGGTTTTGTGTGAATTAATTGAAATTTTCCACTGGCACTTTTCTTTGTCAACATGGCATGATTGATGATTCAATCCAAGAAATCACTGGTTAGGAAAAGCAAACCCAGCAAAATCACTGGCAGACGATTTTTTTTTTTGTCCGTTTGGTAATTAATAGAAGGTAAAAATAATCATGTGCTCTGCTTTTCTCCACTTAAAACCTAATCAGCTGGGTTTTGTTCTCTAATTCAGAAGCTCTGTCTGGAAATAATACTACTAAAAGAAGTTTTAATAATATCCATTTTTTTGAGACTGCAAATCCAGAATTACTTCAAAATGGAAAACTGCTTTAAAACAGGCTATTCTGAATTATAAAAGATAAAAGGCATAAAATCTAATCTACCATCTAATCCACTACTTTTGCTGAGTTATTTGTGCTTAAACAGGTTGTGAGTTTTACCAGTTTACTTAGTACTGAAAATTCATTAACAGAGAATGAATTTCTGGCTTATCAATACCTTGCAAGCAGCCTACCATAAACACTGTACTATGTTTGAGAGGGTCACTACTCAGTGTTCAAGCTGTACAGATGGCCAGCTAAATCTCATGGCACTGCTTGCAATCTCCAGTCAAAAATGTAATCTTAAAAAGCTGCTTCCAGCCAAACTGAATTTCTGGTATTAAAAAGGGATTTTTTTTCATGATTAAATGAAAAATTTAATAAATTTCATATGGTCAAATATTCACTTGACATTACCAAGTATATGAACAAAGTCTCCATCCATTCTAAAGCAGTGGTTAAATTTTAGAAAATGTAGTATGAAAAACAGACATAGTCCAGGGCAAGGGCATTCAGATCTCAATGCATTTCTTATAATATTTCAGAGAAATTCTTTCCAGACTTACAAGGAGTGGATCTCGTCTTTGCTTTCTCCATTTCTATGTACTTTATTCAGATTTTTGTGCACGTAAGTGTGAGTTTCCAGAATGTTATTATGTTTTACTGTGAGTCATCTGAGAAACAGCAACATTTAAACGTTTTCCAGCTTTTACAATGTCAGACTTTTGAAAAATACTAGCCAGTGTTCTCAAATTCCTGTAATTAGATCACTGTCAGATGTAGATTGTTCACGTTTGTACGTTTAGATTACCATGCATTTTTGTGAAAGATGTAAAAGAAAATTTAACTATTGGTACAGGCACAAAATCTCGAAGTTCTATAACTGGAAATGCAAGTAGTTCTGGGGCACTTTGTAAATCAGTTTTTTTGGTAATATTTCTACATTACCATATGGTTTTCTGTGGGTTTGTTCAGCTTATTTTCACAATTTTCAAGTGTCAAAGATTCTTCTCTACAGAGAAATAAGGTGAATCCAAGTCAAATGAGAGCTGGTCATTACATTTTTCTTTTCCTTCAGGTCATAAATCCATCATTTGATCAGTTGTTCTACTTACATTTCCTCTCACCTATCTGAAGCAAACTAAGAATCAAAACTGTCCAAAAAACTAAAAGAATTTCCTACTCTTCACATGAGACAGGAATCCCATCCCAGGAAAGGACTTTTCAGAATGGGAAAAAAACCACAGGGATAACAATGGTGACTTCTCTCCCCTTTTCTGTAGGGATAATCTTGCTTCCCTACAAGCCCTTCAAAATGCTCCTCCTCACTCCTCTTAACCAGCATCCAGGTCCATCATAGCATCCCTGTGACCTGAAAAATTGCTTTCTTCATCTCCTTCTTCTCCCTGGACTCTAAAACATCTGAAAGACATGAATGGAGCAGATTGAGTGACAATTGTGAGTTTCAAGAAAAACCACTCAAAGATTAAATATTAACTCTCAAAAAAGAGCTGAACTCGCAACCATAAGAGTGAGAGGAAGATGAATACAGAGCCAATTAAAGCCTGAACAAAACAGATAAGAACATCAAAAAAGTATCTTTCTCCTCAGACTAGCATTTGATGCAATAATGCTCATTTTCAAAGCAGTACACAAACATTAATTATTTCTCACAATACACCAGTGAGATAAAAAAAAATGTCACTTAATGCTAGCCAATAAAGCAATAAG
This sequence comes from Rhabdornis inornatus, assembly GCA_013397075.1. Classification (NCBI taxonomy): domain Eukaryota; kingdom Metazoa; phylum Chordata; class Aves; order Passeriformes; family Rhabdornithidae; genus Rhabdornis; species Rhabdornis inornatus. The sequence goes on from VWZS01002843.1 coordinate 326,649, forward strand.
GAAGAGAAAGACTTTTCTTTTTCAAATGCATTAGGATAAAAGGTCACAATGAGGGACTATGCTGGAATTTAAGCTGTTTATGAACAAAGAAAGGCAACAGTGAAACCAGTGATAATTGTTACAGCAATAAGATGCTGAATTCTAGTCACTAGAAAGTAGCTCTCTAACCAGAGTCAGTCAGCCCAGTGTCCCTTAGAAGTCCATGGAAAAAAATAGTGATTATTAGTGATTTCTAAGCGCAGTTCACCCTACTAGGATTTCTGCCTTTGAGCAGTTCTGGAGAGGTCCATGACTCCCTTGGGCTATAAGAAGCTCCCAGCTGAGATTAAGGATTTTGTCCTAATTTCTGCATTATTAAATGACGAGACAAAACTCAATTGCTTTGCATGTATTTGCTGCTTTTCTCCTTTCACACTGGGAGCTTTCTGGAAAAGGCTGTGCCTCATTATGTTTTTATTCAGTCCAGGTAGTACAGCATAGCTTTCACCTCTGCCTAGGGCTCACAACAGTTACCACATGGTCCATACATTTCTGAAAAAAATAATTTCCTCCAGAGAATGATTATTAAAAATCAGCTCTTCCGAATACATGTGAAATGACAAATATGTTGAGGGAAATGAGGAAAGTAAGGTGAATGTGGCAATCATACAGCTGTGTGATAGCATAATGGAGAATAAGTGATAACCTATATAGTTTGGGTCCTTTTGCTGTAACTATGGAATGGTTTTGTCTTTTAAAGGGAACAAAAAATCCTTTCTTGCAATGACTTAAAGGAACTACCACTCCTAGAAAAACATAAAACACAGTGAAATCATGAAAAGTGCCTAAATTGTGGTATTAATCCAGATTAAATATTATTATTTTGATTTCTAATAATTTATAGTGATATAAACCAACTTTGTCGAAGGAGAGCATTTTACATCAAGTTGAGTATTAAAATCATGGAGTTGCTATATTGTATGCGTGGAATTTTCCAAAGAAAATTCAGACTCAGACTCATACTTCTTTTTTCCCCAGTTAGACCATTTTTCCCAGTTAGCTCTGCTGGACTGTGGAATACCTTTGTTCAATAGTCGATATACATAGGTTAATTCTTTTGGATTTAGCTAAAGTGTGACACGATAGTAGTCTAGGGTATGATTGTCCAACAGCAGCATCCCTCATGCCTGTAGCTTCTCTACAGAATTGCTGGATAGGATTCTATCGAAGTTCAAGTGCACAGTACAAAAAACCCCTAGTTAATTCAACATATTTATGACTTTCAGAAAGGAGCAAACCAAGGCTCAGATAGAATATGCAGTAAACCAAAATAAGCATTTAAACCCCGACTTTTCACTTTGTATTTTAAGATAGGGTTTTTTAAAAATTATTTATTGCAAACCTTTCCTGAACTCCCATTACTGAGGTATCTGAATCATCAGCTTACAAGTTGACTCATTCCATTAATTTGGGCTTAATACTGTTTAGCCGAATCTAAGAACAGTAAAACATATTTGTAGGCAAATTATCAGCAATGAAATAAACAAGAAACTAGTACACAAGCCCTAATCCTAATAACTATAATTAGGAACCCTGTGGTTATCTGAACATTCTGTATTTTGATCCCAGAACAGTTTTTGTTGGTGAAAGATTTAGTGTTACAGCATTAGGATACTGATCATTTTCTGACTGACTTCTTTGCTTTGAAAGAATTCTTGTTAAATACTGCCCTTTTCAGGAGAGTTTTCCCACAATGTATTGAGATTCAGTGTGACAATGGAAATGCAATGGAAGGTGGGAAAACTTGCCTCTCAAAGATATGTGCCATGGCAATTCACCTCATCTGAGCCATGCAAGAAGCTGAAGCTTTTGGCTCCAGATCTTAGCAGGTGTGATCCAGAAGTGACTTTGAACCTTTGTAGGAGCTGGAACCTACTGAGGACCTGCCTTAGAGCAGTCTGTCCCTGTGAAAACCTATCAACCTATCACATACCAGTCAAATTCTGGCTGCATGTGATTTTAAATGTGTGTGCCAGAGGCTACTGAGCTGCATCCTTAGAGCATCTCTCTGTGTGGAATGGTATGGCTGCACACACAGCTCAGTACAGAAAGACCTGAGAGCCCCAAAGACTCAGGCAAGTCTTCTTACGGGGTAGGAAAGAAGGTATGCACTTTTGGCATTTGTTTGAAAATGTCTAGAATCTTCTCATTTTCAGGGTTTATCTCAAAAAAAAGATGGACAAAATGAGTGAAAACATAGGCTAAAACATGTATTATATTATCTTTTCTCTATATGTGAACATTCCCACTTGGTAAATTGGTCCAGGGTAAACTGAGTATTTATGCAATTTATACTTATAAGTTGGAGAGGGCATTGTTTACTGAAATCTCTCACTTGAAACAAAGCATCTTTGGGCAAACAAGACTTTCACAGCCATTTTTTGAAATTAGACTGATTCACACACAGTCTCAGTGACATCCTTGCTATAATGTAGAAACATTGTATGGCACTGACTGGAATAAAGCACTTGTTCCCCTAGAGAGACAGTGGGATCAGTTACAAGTAAGATTTTAGTTGCTTCTGTTCCTGACCCTGAATCTAGAAGGAGTAAATTGGTCTACATATTTTAAGCATCACCATTTTACATCATTCTGATCAAATTAATTTTTCTCTCGGAGAGAGGTTAGGTTGTCAAACTGAACTTCAGAAGCAAACACAGTATGAACTGCTTACAAAAATGCATAAGAATTATCTTTCCTTATCCTCGTCTGCAATGAGAAACTACAGTCTCCTCTTGCTGAGTATTTGCTGGTGTGTATGTTTTTTGAGGTACCAGTTTATGACTGCCAGATCTATAATCAGATTAGGATTATATAATGTCAGCATTACATATATGTGCTATATATAATTTCAGCATTATATATGTCAGCATTATATATAGTGCTATGATGGCACTAAGTACAATGAAGTATGACCTAGAAGTTTCCACACACATCAGCACATTGAGTGTGAATGAATTCCTCCAGAGCATAAAATTGCTAAGGCCTCTCTGCTGTACAACTTAGCTTTCAATCACTTTTTATCCTTCACAGGCATCAAGACAAGTCTTAGAATAAAGGAAGTGTTTAAAGACCTATCTGTGGCTGTTAAGACACATAAAATGACAACACTTTCTGGGCTGTTGTGAGATTACCAATGAATCCCATCTGTCCTCCCATGTTCACTGGGCATACCAGGAAAATTTCTCATGAAAAATTGTCATCCCAAACCATTTGACTCTCACCATGCTTCATTTTTAAGATTATTTTCAAATATACTCTGCAATTTTCATTGGGATGCTGAAAGTGTCAGAGAAGAGACAAGAACCCTTTTCCCATAACTGGAGTTTTATAGCTAGCTTTAAATGAATGGCCTGAACTGCATGTCTTAAATTTTATCACACTGCATTACTTTTAGAAAGATAAGACATGTCAGTAAGAGAACACTATAAACTGAGTAGATGCCATTATTGAGAGTAAGTGATAAAAAAAAGAAACTGCAATATGCTAATAATAAGCCTACAAATAAGAACAAGTCATCACAGAGTTTAAAATCCTTTTTATTTATTTTTTTCTTTTATAATTATATCTTTGATGTGGTGTCTTTAATACCTTTACTTCAGGAACTGAAATTACTAGGAAAACTGCTCCATCATACTTGAAGGATTAAGCCTGTAAAAGCAAACAATTGCCACAACAAATGCAGATTGTTTCTGCATCCATATAGTTGTCAAGCTTCCTCCCAAAATGAAACTTTTTTTTTGATACCTACATATCAGACAATCATATAAAAAATATTTCTGATTATTGGTATGCTTCCTCACAGCTTCCTTAGGACTTAAGCTCCAAGTTACAGTGCAGGTGTTTTTTTCTAATTTATTTCTTTAATGAAACTCTCTTTCAAAATAACCTTTCCTAAATTACTTCAAACCTCATTATAAATGTAATACAATTTCATTTTGGTGCACCTTAAAGCATAAAATTTTCCTAATAAAAATTTCACTCCAGGTTCTATAAAGTATCAGGCTATTTTCTCAAATTAGTCTTATTATCTTGTTTGTCTGATAAAGAAATTACACTGAAGAGAAGCAAGCAAAGCATGCAAAAGTTAACAAAAGCAATTCCATCACTGAAAAAAAAAAAAAGAAAAAGCTGGCATTTCTCATCAACGTGCGGAAAACTAAATTGGACAGAATGAGACATATGCCAAATATCTTAGGAGTGAGTTTTCTTCATGGCATTTGGCATCTACAGCATAATTACTAAAACATTTTCCCAGAGCAAACACAGAAAATTTAGAGTGAGATATTATTTTACATGCTAATTGCATTTTAGTACATCATTAAAATGGCTCTGAAGTCTCTCTGTTTGAACAATTATATGCCTTAATAATGCAAAAGAAAACAAAATTAGTTATTATGAAGATTTTTTCTTCAGATCTCAAAAGGCAGCAGGTATTTCAGGCCAACACCATTCCTCAGTCATGCATTGTCATGGCTATCTGCAGTTCTGGCACAGTCTGTGACAGCATAATGTCTTTTTCCTTATTGTAACCTCAGCCCACATTTTTAAACAGCCTTTGGTAATTGTGAGTCAAACTTACTTAGAGAGCAATTTAGTCAAAGTCCTCTTAGCCATACTCATTTATAATATAAAGAAATCTGGCACCTGCTCTTAACACTAATATAGTCCAGGAGATTTAATCAAGGGTGGATTTTCTTGGAAGACAAACGAAGTATTCTTGAAGAAAGTATTCCCTATGGCCATAGGGAGGCCGTGCTGCCCCGTGTGCCCTCTGCAGCTGCAGCTGTGTTCAGAGGTGACCAAAGAGTGGAGGGAAAAGCACATCCATGCTCAGCTCTAGTGTTATGGAGCTGCCCCCAGAGCCACGCCAGCAAGGTAACCCACTACTGATAACTCAAGTTTCCACCCTGCTCTGGCCCCCACCCAAGTGTCCATCTGAAGTGACCTCAGTGAAGCCTGGGACAGCTCAGCATCAGTGACACCAACCACGAAGGGCAACTCGGAGGCTACATTCCACATTAAGGCTGGGCAGTCCTGCCCACACTCCTACACAGGTCTCTTGTTCCCCAGTGCAGACAGGTGAAGGCTCCCTGGAGCTGTTCCTCTGCCATTGCTGCTCTTGGCTCACTGCTTTCAACCTGGGTGGTATAAAGGAAGAGAATTTCCCCATTTTGGTTGGGAGCAAGGTAGGTGCAGGACCTTGCACCCAAAACCACACCCATCCTAGGCTCCTTGGAGATGACTGTGTCTGTCTCCCATGCACACACACATTTAGCAAGTCCATCTCATACACAGTCGTGTAACCACATATACCAAATGTCTAAGCCATCTCAAACCTCACAGACGTACAGATGAAGACTTGCAGCAGATGATCCTCCCTAAACACGAGTGACTAGAGTGAGTGAAGCTTTCTAAACATCTTCAGTTAAAGAGTGTCAGGCTTGGTATTCTGCAGCCCCTTGTGGACTTCTGTCCTGCTGCTCCAGGCTTCGGCGAATACCGCATTGCCACACTGCAGTTACAGATTGGGTCTGAATATAGATTCTCCACTTTCAGCTAATAGATATTTTTGGTTTTAATAGAATAACATTTTGTGGGTCCCAAAATCACAGAAGATGCCAAGTTGGAAGGGATACACATGGATCATGGAGTCCAACTCCTGGCACAGCACCATTTCCAGGAGTCACACCATGTGCCTGAGAGCATTGCCCAAATGCTTCTTGAACTCTGTCAGGCTGGTGCTGTGAACACTTCCCTGGGGAGCTGTTCCAGTGCCCAGCCACCCTCCGAGTGAAGTATCCATTACTGGGCTTTAGTATTGAGATAATTTACTTTGAAGTTAAGGAACGAGTGAAGATTGGACTGCAAGGATAATGCATTCCACTAAGCAAAGCAAGTACAGTAAAGCCGTGTGCCTGAGCACTTTCAAGACTATCGTTCAAGCTCCTCAAGCATTTTATCTCAGCTTCATATACTGACTCCTTGTGAAAAAACCGCCTAAAGAGATGCATTTTGTGCTTAACAAGAAATGTAGCCGTTGCCACAGGAGAGAAAATAAATTTTGAAACACCCTTAATTACTTTAGTCAGTATGTGATGTTGGTACCTCAGCAGAGGTAAAAACAATAGCACAAAACGTATGTTTGTTCTGGCAGTAACGTGATTTTAACATACTTGTATGCCAGATGTGGAACACAGGTAGTTCCAAACAACATGAATTTCTCTGGAGAAGCTGTGCAGGCAATGACCCTACTCTCACTTCACACAACGGCAGCATTTTTCCTGAAAATTTTTGCTTATCTAACCAGGAGAGAGTCATGACTGGTGACATGCCAAACACTTAAACTTGGCATCAGCAAACACCAAAGAGAAGGAGTACAGATGAAATCCAAGTTTTCTTGTGACCAAAGGGAATTTCTGCAGCCTTGGGTATGAGAGATTTGGTTACACAGCCACAGGTACTTACCTGAATTTAATATCTAAATCATCCTTTAATCATACAAAACTCAACCACTATTGATGCTTGTGTCTGTGTCAGATGTAATAGCCAAAGGAGGGTGATGGGTTATGTGCAATGTGAGGTGACGCAGAAACGTTGCATGGACCAGGTATTGTGGTGGATGAGGAAGTTTTAAGCAGACTTTTTGCCCCATTTTTTGAATTTAACTCTTGATATGGCTGTCTTCTGGCAGAGAACAACTTTCTGTAAAATAGGAGGCCATCCTGTGCTCAAACTGTGAATCACAGTAGGCCCACAACCCTGCAGGAGAAGCCACTTTTTGTGATGTGAGTTGAAGATGTCCCTTCTGCTGAGTTGAGGTGCAGTAAAGCCCAGCAACATCTTCATAAATGAGAACAAATGCAACCTGTATAAGGGGAATTCTGCTTCATGGCTTCCACATTAAACATCCCAGAGCCTCTCAAGTCCCACGCAGGCACTCCACTGTCCAACCTGCAGAGCTGTGCTCACATCTGCTCTCAGTCTGATACCAGAAATCTCTTGCTCCCATCCCTGCTGCCTCAGCCGGTGCAAAAGCAGGAGCAGCATTTGCATTACCTCTTGGCCTTTGCCAATAGCTAACATATTGCTAACATATATCCAGCACTGATTCCAGAGTGGAAGCAGCCATCAGGTGCCTAGCAGTTGTGCTAAGGGAGGGATTAAACTGTAGGGGATTAAAGAGATTAAGACAGGAATGCTTATTTAGTGTGGTCCAAGTGGATTTTGGGTTTAGGAGGAATGCAGACATTGAGATGGAGAAAACTTATGGCAGCTACGAACTGCATTCTTGGTACCCCTGTACTTTGGTACTGAGTAGTGTGCCTATATGGCTGCCATCATCCATGCAGGAAACGATCCTGGAGAGCAGCTCGGGTGATGTGGAGTGGCTCCAGCCCACAATGCAGCAACCTAGCCTCTCTAAAATAGGTCATTTTTTACTACTCATGATCACTGTTCATTTGAGAAAACTGCAGAAGTGCCAGAAAAAAATAAAGGTGAATGCAGCTTCAGTGATGGAAAAAAAACCCAAAATGAGAGTGCATGGCAAGTCCATTCAAAAATAGGTTTTCTTTATCTTCATAGCATTGCTCTTTTCTATCAGCTTTCATAGCACAAATGCCATGCACCTGTATAGAACTAAGCACAACTAGCCATAATATAATTTTTTATTATAATTTGAAAACAAAAACCTCATCATGCCTGTATGTTGGGAAGAAAAATTCTGATGATGACTTAGCAAAAGTAAATTAATAAAGTCCATCTTAATCTAGCTGAGGATGCTCAGATATCCATAATGTCCAAGTGTCCTCAGCTGGCACACCTCTGGTCCCGAGTCAGGAGAGGCTTTGTTCTGCAGAGGGAACCATTGCTGTTTAAGTGTTTTCAATAAGAAGACGTTACAGACAGACGGTCCAGATGAAGCCATAGCACTTAGGTGATATTTGATCAAGATTTAGACTGGAGTAACGTGCTGAGATGAAAGAAGTACATTTCTGTAGGTGGGATGCTAGCTTCTGTGCCATGGGGCTGCTTACTGCTTCCACATGAGAGCAAGCCTGGTTGTGGGACTGTGATGAATACTTTGAATGCCTTCTCTTTTTAATGGGAGAGTTTCTAAAAGAGAATTACATTGCTGTTTTGAAAGAGCATCTGTGGAACAGCACTCTGAACCTCACATTCGCACCCATTCAAAGAGAAGGAAATGTTACACTGGTGCTTGAAAACGTGATGATAAATCTACCCCGAAGAGCTGGGACATGGCATTCAGCTGGGAGGTGGTAATCACTGATCCCAGACTCTCATGAGCTCTATTCTGCTGCCGAGTCTTGTCAGACAATAATGAATAGTTTGTTCATTTGCTAGTTTCAATCAAGTTTCATAAACTTGAAGGAACGGTATTTTGATTTTGCCTGCAAGCTGTGCAAGAAAAAGGATGATGCTTTACCTCTACTGTAGCATTCCAAAGTGCCTTTTATCTAAAAGTTTCATATGGAAGATTGAATAAACTGACCATATCAGTTATATCTCTACAAGAATTCCACTCTGCTCCTTTTAAAATTAGTTTTCTTTCTAATCTACATTTTATTTTTAGTCTATACTAGTGATAAATTACTCTCTTTAAAAGCAGTGCTGGGTCATTTTGCTACTTACTCACTGTCTGACGTAATCATCACTTTTAACCTATTATTTTTAACATTTGTTCCCATTCATTTTCCCTTGAAAAGTACTTGAGCATTTAAAAGGCCTAAGGTGGCCTTCTGATTTCTGACAAAGCAATCTGAATGAAATTCACCTCTCTGATTCTGGCAATGTCAAAACAGGAACTGAATTTTCCAGCAATAATCCAATTTTATTTACTGAACATGCTCGGAACTTAGGAATTCTCAGCTTTACACAAATCAGAAAACTTTTGACCTCTAGCTGTTGCTTTTCAAAGCAATTCATTGTCATTAAACCAGACCTTCTTAGAAATAACTTATATTTTTTTCTTTATTGGAGGAAATATATTAAGGTTCTTTTCATATCGCTTTATCTTGAGGGCAAGTAATATTTTATGTTACTGCAAATAAACTGGGAAGCAAGAATGACCTTTAAATAGATGGTCTGTGATTATGCTAATAAATCACTGTGTCTTATAGCAGACACCCTCCAAAATTGCAATTACAATTTACCATATTAATCAAAATCAAATTTAATTAAATTTCATTAAGTCCATCAATGGATTCTTATATTACTACAGAGAGACAGATTCTCAAAAACAAATATACAAGAACACTCCTTGCTAGCAAAACAAAGACTGTAGAAAGAAAACAATTGCGGAAGATCTGCAGAAAATCTTGCATAAATTTAAGTGCTTATGCCCTTCTAGCACAGTTTTAATACTATGTAAAGCATTTTAAAACTGCAGAGATGATGACTTTCTCTTCAGGCATCACTATGTGGTCAAGGAATAAAAGTTATCTAACTCTTCAAAATGAGATAATTTTCAAAGACTCACTTTCTTCCTCTGACTTTATTTATTTTTCTGGCCTGTGGTTACAGATTTATTTCCAGATAAGTTGTCAACCGAATATAAGGAGAAGAAGAAATGAAAACCTGATCCACTGAAATAACTACCATTTTCACTGACTTCCATAAGGCCGGGTTTCTAATAATTTTGAAATCTAGAGTATCTAATAACCATGGGTTATCTTTCTGGACACAGGTTATTTCTGCCTGGACAGAACAAGTCAACACCTGAGCCTCTTAGCAGCAGACTAATAGAGAATTTTGTCAGCAGTTATGACATGGATTTTCTAAAAAGCATTTTTGCTTGTTTCCTTTACTGACATCTGGTGATATATTGGCAAAAGAATAGTCTAATTCTAAATCAGGAAAAGGGATGGGTATAGGAGGAAAAATCATCTCAAAAACTTCTAGAATTGTCCCTTCCTTGGTAACTTCCAAGGTATCTGGCAGATATCTCTGGTTCTAGGAATCATCAAAAATAAGCAAAATATCCAAAACGCAAAAAGGCAGGAATATAGCTTTTCTTAAGACCTACTACACATTATCTGTCTTTATCTAGATTATCAGTCCTGGACAAATTTACTTTGGACTCAGCTGCAATATGGAAGGTGCCATAACTGCTCCCCATAAAATGCATTAAAGCATGAGAGTACAAGGCCAGACCTAACTTCCCACTGTCCTTCTCCCATTTTCCTCAGTGAATCTGAAAAAGCAGGTTGCTATACTGCACACAAACACAGAAAAAGTTCTAGAGTTATTTTCTGGAGACTCTGCAGTGGTTTTGGTTTGCTTTTGCTTCTGCTATTGCTTCTCTTTGTTGTTTTTGCTGCTGTTTTAATAGATAGTTCAATATGCTTTTAAAGGATTAGGCCAAAGTACTTCATCATTCTTTACTGTTCTGTATTTATCAACTCTCTTAAAGGAAGTTTCTTAACTGTGCTTCTCTTCTCCAATCTTTAATCCTTGATCATTTCTCTGAATCCTTTAATATGCTGAATAAGTCCTTCATTGCCTCATCCATTTTTATAGCACATTACGTATTTGCAAGTGCTCTGAAATGTCAGCAAACTGCTTTATTTTTCGTCCTGAAAATCTGATGGAAAATGAAAGCCTGACATTTTTCTTTTTAGAGCCAGCTAGAAGGCTGAACACATACCAAGGCAGAGAGGACTGTTTTGATTACCCAGCCTGACTTGCGGCAAAGGACGAATCAGAACATTTGACTCAACCCTTGATGCATAGACATTTGCACCAGCCTTCAGTGCATGGCTCAAGAGTTACCTTGCTGCCCAAAAAGCCCTCCAAAAAAACATGAGAAGGGGCAGCTGGCTGCTGCTATGAAGCAGTAAGAGGGATGCTGCTCATAGCACATTGCTTTCACAGCAGGGTGCCCATGGGCAAGCAGGGACCTCTTAGTCTAGACCACATATGGACACGATTTGAGGGGTTACACAAACCTCAGACTGTACCTTTGTCACTCAGCCAAAGAGGGCAGGAACCATAACACTTCTGTTTTGAGCTGTTCAAACTGAACAAGTGGACTTAAGGAAAAAATGCATAGCTTGAATAAGACAAAGTCTAAATCAGGCAGATTCGTGATTTTACCTGTCTCAGGCTCTCATTGGATGTCTGATATTTTCTGTTTCCCCATACTCCCCTACCCACTACATTCTTAGTGTTGCTTCTCAAAAGTAAGGTTGATCTTGAAATACGAGTCACTTTTTTTTGCTTCTAGTTTATTCCTCTGGATAATATAAAGAAAAGATAATTTCCTTCAGCCTCAGCAGTGTTATTCCAAGAGGCAGCTGTGACTTTCTAAAACATTTTGCTTTTAAACTTTCGAGTATGTTTCCAGCCATTGGATAGCAAAGACTTTACATGTGATTGCACAAAGATTGCCTGACTGTATGGAACATCTTGACCACAATCAAATGAATGTTTAACCAGTTTCTAAAAAGCTAAATAGACTATGAAAAGTGTGCTGACTTCTACTCAATTACTACTCAATTATTAGAACTCTGAAAGCCAAATTAAATTCTCTGATTTTCTACAAAATGCCTAGTAAGTTTCCCCCTAGATTCATGATTTTTTAAAAAATTATTTGAACAGAAATGCTTACAAGCTCTTAGAAAAATTCTCTTCCTCCATTAAACAGGCATATTCTCAGATCCATTTTTAAAAAAAATTCTACCTATTTCTCAAAAATTAATCTTATATAAGATCAGATCTTCCAAAGAGATTTTGGTTGTTACATCTGAGAATGTGGCAAGATTTTACATTGTTTTTTCTCTTCAGAGTTTGCAGCTGTCTGGTTTGCACTGCACTGAAATGCTTGATTTTCTATGTTCAAGTGATATATTTCTGGAACCAGGAACCAAATATTTTCTGTTAAATTAGGACCCAAAGTCTGTCTAACCATATCTAATGGGTCTAGTTTTTGTAACAACATTTGTGGCTGCAATATTTAATTAGGAACCAAAAGTTCTTCTCCTTTTAATTTAATTTAAATGGTCGTTTTAATTTCAGAGGTGCTTCTCAAAATCCATCATTTCTCAGAGACAACTGTACACTGGGTGGAAGAACTCCTGAAGGTTCACTGCACATAAATTGTCCAGATTAATAAAGAGAAAATATAAAAATTGAGGAGTAATAAAATTATAAACCTCATAGCTTCAGAGAAATACTCTCAAATAAATAAGTGAAAGGTAAACATTTTATGTAAACTATCAGAAAACTGTTGTTTCTCCTATCTGACTAGGTGAACTGTTCTTTCTGGCGAGTTATGATGGCCAATATTTAAATGTTATGCTTATATTTACCATCTTAAAGCAAATGGGAAATTTAATGTAGAAGATAATTTATTTCTTCTCCTTCATTCTGTTAACTTCTCCCCAGGAAATTATCTGAATATCTATGCATGAAAACAGATCAATTAATTCAAACCCCATAAACGGATGACTGTTTTCAATGATAAGGTAATCAAAATCAACAGAAACCTGTTGAGAAATGTAGAATATGGCAACTCCTGATAAGTATCTAGCTATAGGATTTAGTTCCAAATAAAGAAATTAGCACCCTATATCGTGAGGGAACTTAAGCACATGTGAAAATACAGATATGTTGATTAGGCCCAACAGTTTTCCAGGATTTGGTCCCTCCTTCAATATCCTAAAAAATACACTTCAAGGAAGAGATAACTGCACAGGAAGAAGGAGTCATCCCTTAAAACAGGTAATGGCTAGATTCTGAACTAAATAATTAATTACAGTAATGTTTTAAAACTTTGCTGATTCAGGCAAGGAAAAGCAGTCTCAGTAGCATTAAAAACTATGAAATCAGGTCCAATATTGTCTAAAGTATCAATTAAAGAAACTGTAACAAAATGCTTTTTGTTCAACTCACATGAAAGGAAGCGTTATTCTTGCAAAGATTGTTTTGTTTTGTTTTGTTTTTTTATGAACACCTCTTCTCTCACTCTAATTTCTTAAGGATAACAGACTAATTGCATTTATGTAATTGACAGGATAACATAACATCCACTCTTACCAAAATGGGGATGAAAAAAGCTTCAGATGCTACCTACAAAGGTGTTTATGGGATATCTCATGGGATGAATATGATGATAAGGGCTTGTTGGTGAGTGTCCCAAAGAGGGTCACAGTGATGCTCAGAGGGCTGGAGCACCTCTCCTATGAGGACAGGCTGAGAGAGCTGGGGCTGTTCACCCTGAGGCAGAGAAGGTTCTGAGGAGATCTTAGACAACCTTCCAGTACCAGAAGGGGCTAGAAGAGAACTGGAGAGGGACCTCTGACAAAGGCATGTAGTACTAGGACACAAAGTAATGACTTTAAACGGAATGAAAATTGACTTATACTAGATATTAGGACAAAATTCTGGTGAGACACTGGAACAGGTTAGCCCCAAGAAGTTCTGGATGTCCCATCCCTGGAAGCATTCAACGTTTAATATAAATGCATGTCAGAAAACCCCAACAAAACTGCTGGAGACAAAGGTTCTTTTAGGGGTACTGTTGTAGGAACAATAGAATTTGCCAAGAATTTGTTCTTATCTTTTAAAAGCTGAAGAAATAATTGTATTTAATTTGGTATCAGGTTACCAAAATACGGAAAATTAATTGTTATTGATTTTTCTGTTTTTTTCTTTTTTTCATCTGTCTGGTTAGAACAATATAAAGACAACCATACAAGTATTTTGTGAAAGGTATTTGTCAAGAGGACACAAGATTAAAGCAGCAAATTATATGCCTTAATTAATTTTCTAATGAAGTATGAAAGAGAAAATAAGCAGTAATGCACCAAATAGCATATTTTATTTAATTTCTTCATTTTTCATTTCTATATTTCATTTTTATTCACGTGGTCCAATTTTTTTCCTGACATTATAGAAATAATATTTCAATTGTCTGTTGAAGCTCTTACAGAATCTTTACTGACAAACACCAAATAGCAGTTTCTGGAAAGTATTAACAGTTGCAGAGTTCATCACTTCCATGTAGATTTCTTTTATCTTTAAAGATAGTTATGGATTTGTTGCTCTATTTATAATCCAAATTCATTTACATTCATTCAGCTTCTATCGACGCCTTAGCTGTATGATTATCCTCTCTTCACTATATAGTAACACACCAGTTAATAGCTAGTATTTTTCTCTGTGAAATTACTTATACTTGCTTTTAGGTTAATTTTATCTGTTTTCTTTAACAGCTTTAACAGATTAAACTCTGATACAAGCTTATTTGCTTTCCCTGATTCATTTTCTCGGGTAACTTCTGTTTTATGGATATCCCTGTAAACATATATAAGAGAACTAAATACAGCATATCATTATTTCACTTAAAAATGCAGCATATACTTCCTCTCACCCACTCATTGTTCTTTATTAATTTTTCCCCCCACATTAGTGTGATAATTCAGATCAGGAGCGAACCTTGAAGGTGAATTTCCTGTTTTTCACCCATATACTCCACTACATTTCCATCACAGAGTGGTCATGAAGTGCCTAACTGCAATTCCTTTTCCATGAAACCAGGCTGGAAAATGGAAGCATTTGGAAGCAACTGGAAGCAATGCTAGGCATACATCTAATGCATTTCAGGCACAAATGGACACAGTCCTTGATGCAAGGGGGAAAAACCCCAAAACAGAAAAATCTAAATACATACATTGTGGATATCAGATCCTCAGAATCAGCTCTATCATTTTGTAGATCCAATTCTATTGGCCCACTCTACTTCCTAGACACATCTATAAGCCTAAGGCCGTTCTTAGAGCCCCTGCAGTTTAGTGCACAGAAACTCTTCCAACATTATGAGCTGTAGTCCACATTTTAATGTCCAAATCCATTTAGATACAACACATTTTGTGGAAAATATCCTAAAGTAGCAAGTCACTCCAGACACATGCTTTCTGTTCTCTGCAATACTTCCCACACAGAGATGATGTCACCCTTATTCATGTAGCAATCTACCTCAGCAAACTTAAAGACAGGAACTGAGTACTTTAGAGATTACATCCATTTAGACCTCAAGTAAAAAATATTTCAAACAGAATCCATGGACTCTTATCAGCTATTTATATCTGATGAACACTGACAGGAGTAGCTGTCGTCAAAAAATAAAGGATAAGGTACAAAGCAGAGATCAGCCAGTTCAGGGTAGATGGCCCATAAATAAGGGTAGAGTTCAAAGGCAAAATTGTGACCTTTGAAAGTGCCATCGAGCTGACACTGCTGCAATGCAGAGGAGAAAAAGGGCAAATGAGGATGGGAAATTTATCATCACATTATTTACACCAACAAAAGAAAAAAACTCATTTTCTAAGTTTATTCTACAGTAGCCATAGTAGATATCTAAAGAACAGTGATTAGCAAGGATTAAACAGAGCAGGTCAACCTTACTACCATTAAATTATTTGCTGTGACAAATTCGTTGTTTGCAGCATTGAAGACTTAATTGCAAAGAGACCAACTTCAGGGTTGCTTACTGAGCTGTATAAAAATATTTTTAATTAAAATTCAAATTGTCAGAAATATATTCAGTTTTTTTAATCTGTTTCTCACATTCACCTAATTAGACATATACAATATTCTCAGATACTGGTGGTGCTTGTTCAGTGTTCCTGCAATGTATAATAACTTTTGGTTGCATGCTGCAGTGTGGTTTTTTTTGGAAAGCACATAGTAAATAACCCTAGACTAGCATCTATACAACAGCTTTTTGCAGCTGTAGGTTTGTATAATCTGCCTTTTCCCACTAGTCCTATTTTCTTACATAACATTCATGGGATTCTGACAAAGAATGAAACCTTTGTGTCATTTTTAGAGTCTATAAGGATTTAAGAACAAACTGAGTCACACATAGGTCCTCTTTTCTAAATAATCTTGATCCAGGAGAGAAAAAAAAATACATAAAGGTAAGTATAAAACAAGAGCAAATTTTATAATGTCCAGGACAACTCATGAGTTTTGACACTGAAATTATGATATTAGTTTGAGCATTATCAAAATTATGTATTATTACTGCTAGTTTTCTAGTCTTCTTCTCTGGTCACCATAGATAAAAAATGAATGTTCCCTATATTTCCCTCTAAAATTCCTCTAGATAAAATAAGTTACAAGTATTTCCTCGGCCTTTAAAAGAAAATAATGAGCTCTTGGAAAATTCCATTGTTCCTAAAACAGCAAATCAAAACATGCAAGTAATGAAAACATTCAACTCAGAAAAATAAAAAGACAAGCAAAGCCTGTGGCTGGTGGGATGTTTAGGAAAACATCGTTAGCATAGCTCCAGAAGCAGGAACTGCTTTCTTGGGCAACAGAGTGGTCTGTAGAATAGGTGGAGAGATACATGTAAAATCAACAGTCACTATAACTCATTAAAGAAAAGTATTTCTTCTTGCCATTAACAGCAACTCAAAACTACATCCAATGGCTTGAAACCTCATATTTCTAAGCGTAAAAAAATAATTATTGTTTTTTTAAATCTGACAGGTATCTTTAAATTACTACACTATGCCTGAGTGATGACACAGCTTCACTTGGTGATGTAGCCAGAGGAGAACAGCACACACTTTCTGATCACCCAATCCCCTGGTCAATAACAATGCTCTCCAACAGACCAGGCAAGATAAAGGAAGACATTACAGAAAAAGTGGGAAAATAGGAGACTTACAGTGGAAGAGGTGCAGGGTAAGAGAGACAGTGGCATATGCAACATTAGCAAAGCAGGGAGCTGCTGGCATGGACAGCGAGGCTGACTCCAAAGAGGATACTGGAACTTCCCAATCACAGAGTCGATTAGGTTGGAAAAGACCTCTGAGGACACTGAGTCCAACCTATCACCCAAGACCACGATGTCAACAAAACCATGGCACTGAGTGCCACATCCAGGTTTTCCTTTAGCACCTCTAGGGGCAGTGACTACACCACCTCCCTGCACAGCCCAGCTACACTCTCT
Source organism: Rhabdornis inornatus (assembly GCA_013397075.1). Lineage (NCBI taxonomy): Eukaryota > Metazoa > Chordata > Aves > Passeriformes > Rhabdornithidae > Rhabdornis > Rhabdornis inornatus. The sequence continues at coordinate 343,675 of VWZS01002843.1, forward strand.
GTCATAGAGAGTGATAAGGTCTCCCCTGAGCTGCCTCCTCTCCAGACTAAACAACCCCAGCTCCCTCAGCCACTCTTCATAGGACTTGTGCTCCAAACCCTTCCCCAGCTCCATTGCCTTTCTCTGGGCACACTCCAGCACCTCAATGCCTTTCTTATAGTTAGGGGACCAGAACTGAACACAGGATTTGAGGTGTGGCCTCACCAGTGCTGAGTACAGAGGGACAATCACTGCCCTGGTCCTGCTGGCCACACTACTGCTGATACAGGCCAGGATGCCACTGGCCTTCTTGGCCACCTGGGCACACTCCGGCTCAAGTTCAGCTGCTGTCGGCCAGCACCCCCAGGTCCTTTTCTGCCAGAGAGCTGTCCAGAGAGCCACTCTTTCCTCTGTAGTGCTTCATGGGGTTGTTGTGGTCAAAGTGCAGGACTCGACTCGGCACTTGAACTTGTTAAACCTCATACTGTTGGATTCTGCCTATCTATTCAGCCTGCCCAGGTCTTTCTGCAGAGCCCTCCTACCCTCCAGCAGATCAACACTTGCTTCCAGCTTTGTCTCATCTGCAAATTTGATGATGGTCGACTCATTCCCCTCATCCAGATCATCAATAAAGACATTAAATAGCACAGGGCCCAGCTGATCCATGGGGAACACCACTGGTGACTGATCCCCAGCTGGATGCAGCACCATTCACCAGCACTCTCTGGGTCTGGCCATCCAGCCAGTTCTTAACCCAGCCAAGAGTGCTCCTGTCCAAGCCATGGGCTGCCAGCTTTTCCAGGAGTATGCTGTGGGAGACAGTGTCAAAAGCCTTGCTGAAGTCCAGGTACACAACATCCACAGCCTTTCCCTCATCCACCAGGTGGGTCACCTGGTCATAAAAGGAAGGGCCAGCACTCCCTGAGCTCTGCAATGCACCACCAGGGACTCTGTACAGAAGACACTGAAGTTACCCTTGTCATTATTGCTACTGAAGTTTGTAATGAACACACAGACATGGATCTTCTCTCACCATTACATGCAGAACTCCTCAATTCTGCAGGATACAAACATAGGGATCCTCTTAAAAGGCAAGACTTTCTGGATTTTTTTTCATAAATTATTAATGAGTTCTAAAAAGTATTTAAGTACTCCTAACTTAACAGTTCCTTTTATTCTTATGCAACTCTATTTCATTCTTGAAACACCTTCTTCTGTGCAAATATAAATCCTATCAGTTATACTAGCCCGAAAAATTCTCTTTATAATTCAATCTTCAAACTTGCATCTGGGTTTTGGGCATGAGATGAACCAATCTTTCTAATTTATATTCCCATGTGTATACATAATCAGTGAATGGTGTCTCTGAGGACTTGTAGGAGAGGGACTCCTCTAGCTATTTAACTGCCTAATTAATCCAACACCATGCTGCTCTGCTCCAAACAGTTTTCATCAAATTAAATCCTTATACGGCACTGTGAAAATACCAACGGGGAGTGAGGGACACACAGAAATGGAAGATAACCCAGGAAGAAAATGGTAGAAATAAAGTACAAAGCAATGAACAAGGAAAAGACTTTGGTGAAACAGATGGAAAACTGCCACAAATCATGTTCCTAGGAGCACTTCCCCTTTTGGAAAAGTAAAAATGTAAGGACATTACTGTTTGTCCCCATTCAGCTGCATATATTTAGGCAGGGAGAAAAATTGATGTTTTCTGCTGCTTCAACATTTTTGCAGGTATACATTTAAAAGCACGACTAAGCCTTTAACAGACAGCACAAGAACAACTTTTCAATATTGATGCTGAAGAATATTTATAGCTGACCTGGAAAAAAAAAGCTTTAGGGAGAAAAAAGCACTGCTTTCTGTAGCATCTTCCACCTTAAGAAGATGACAAGTACAATTTGCTAAGCTGCATTTTTTGGTTTTAAAACTGTTGTGCAGCTGTTTCAAGACAGTTCAAGTTACCCCTGAAAAATCTTAAAGGAATAGGTTTCTATGACACCAAAGGTTCTTTCTGAAATTAATTGAGAAGAGAAAGAATACCATGTGATGGGAAGTATTACTGTAAAACATGGACTAAGGTGCATTTTAGGAGCAGAAGAACTATGATAATAACAGATGAAAGTACAACTTTTATAGAAGGTTACAGATTCAGATTCAGCCACAGGAAGTCCTGTGCAAAGGGCAAAGTCTGCCCATTGGTAACCTTATAGTGAGAAACCTCATGAGAGGAAGAGGTTTTGATAAATTTCAACCAGGACTGGGAACTGGTGCTCTACTTAAGAAATTCCTTGAGCAAGAAAGATTTTATGTCTTCTTGGATGTGAACTTCCACTCTCCCTAAAAGCCCTTCTGAAAAATTTAATTTTGAGGTCTTCCTTCCAAATGAGCCCATCTGCTTCAGCTGTCTCTGGCATCAAGTGTCCCCTTTGTAATTGAGGTATTCTGATAGAGAGGATTCAAGGGAGCCAGGATCCAGAGGACATTAAATGGCCAAGCAACTTCAATATCCTGTCACAGAACTTCCAGCAATGCCACAGTATTAGATGTAATACAATCCCTAAATCAGACATTGTGGTTGTGGATGAGTTTTTGAAAAATTAATTTTGTCATTACCAATTGTATCTAGCAGGACTATTTGCCTCCAATTAGTTTCTTATGAAGAGAACAATATACTTCAAAAACAAAGAAAAATCTTTGAAATCTGTTCTTACTGATGTCAGTAAGACAGCAATAGGACTGGAAATACCACTTCAATACTCTTGAACTAGAAAAGAAAAAAAAAACGGAAAACTAAATTATGGGAATAATATGCAATTACATGATTGAATACTTACATTTGAAAGTTATTTTTTTTCTAGCGTTTGCTAAATACATTAGCCAGAATCACTCTTCACAATTCAATATACACAGAGATTGCTCACCGATGTCAAATTATGAAGTAATTTTATGTTATTTTCTTTTCTTTTACAGATGAATGGAGTTATATGAACAATTACTCCTAAGCAAAAGTACTGATTTTGACTTTCCCATGCTCTTTCTTTCCCTATCAAAGTTTTTAGAACTGTTAGAAAATACTTTTTTTTTTTTCTTTTTGATGGCATTCACCAAAGTGGTCAAGACTTAAAATTGAATTCATAATGTCCTAAGGAAAATGACCAAGACCAGTTGTTCTCCCAGAAAACCTTGAATTATCAGAGCACAACAGAACCATATACAAAAGTTTTCAAAAAAAATTTAGACAAGACGCCCCAGCAATATGAAGTTCTGTGCAATTTGAAATGATCATTCCAGACAAAGAAGCTGATCTCTTAATGTAAAAACTATGCTTTCTATTATTTCATTTGACAAGTGAGTGGGGTTTATGTTTAAAAAAATGCAGTCTAGATTCTCCCTAGTTTTTTTATGTATTCTGGAACAAATTGAATTTTCTCTTGATACCCCCACATTTGTTCTTGGTTCTCTATACAGACAAAGCTAATTGCTGATATAAGTCTTGTGCTGGAGATACCTCCAGAACACACTTTTCCTACCACAATTTTGACTAACATTGGAGCCAAGTGTGAATCTACTCCTACTCTAATCATTTAAATTAGGAGTTAGGTGGGTTGATTATACATCAAAACTCTTCCTTATTTTTCTTTCTGTTATTACACCCTTGTCACCTAGAACATAGTTAAAGTGTTGAGTCTTGCAGCTTGTGTTTTGTAAGAATATTTTGTGATAGGTTAGGTATGTCTTTGGCACAGTTCTGTTTGTTCATAAACGTTGCACAAAGCTGGGTTTCCCAGACATTTTTGGTGAGAAAAAGCAAGAGTAAATAGTTTCTTCACTCATGGGTCTAAGATTCTTTCAGCAGGATTCCACCAAAATACAGGGGAAGGTTTCGTTTTTTTCACGTCACCCTACAGATGTTACCCTAATCATCATCATCATAATTTTGGAAGGAAAATGTTGCTTCCCTAATGCCTGTTGTTGCTATGGCTTTTGTTCAACTTTTAAACTTGATCTGGAATTCAAGCAAACACTGTTGGACATGAGACCTCTTGAGACTTTTGGTTAACCTATGAACTGCCCCTGACATTTACCTATTGACAATTCAGTATTACTGAAATCTAAATTATTTTAAATCTATGCATAAACATCTCTTTCAGAACACTGAAAGCTGCAGAATTTCTTCATATACTTTCCATTAACCTTTTTTCCATTTGCTTCCTTTCTGAATTAATTCCTTCAGGGAAAACTGCTTGAGGAAATACTGTTTTAAAATATTATTAATACAACATCTATTTTGAGTTAAAAGGTGAATGTAGTGACCAAACACTTTCCTAAGGTTTGGTATTTAATTTATGGTTTCTTTTTTTCTTCCTTTATGCTTAGAAATTTGTGTTCAGTTTGAAACCAGACCACCCTGACTTTCTTTCTATTTATATCTGTTTATCTCTATTTATTACTATCTCTCTATTTATTTCCAAATCTTGCACAGAGAAATTCCAGGGAGATAGGAATGGTGCCCCATGATCTTACTGGAAAAAGAGATAACTAATTCTCAAAATATATTTTATGAGCATGAGGTCCCCTCCTTTACACAATACGCTACTGAAAAAATTACATGTATATTTTATAAAAGAAAACAAAATTCTTGGGGTCCATGAATTAAGAAGTGTTTGACAGTTTCTTGTAGAACTTAAAAGTTTAACTATGTTATAACTGTAAACTGTAAAGTATCATTTCTGAATGACCAATTCTGTTCCCAAGCTGAAAAAGTACAGGTCTGTAGAGTGCAGCCTAAAACAATCCAGACAGGATACCTTCAGAACCATTGCCAGTATGTGAGAAGACTGAATGGCTGCCAGCCTGGATTTTTTAGTGTAGTAAGAGTTGTAACAATGTCTGATTGTAGTAGCTAATGGCATTTTCTGATTTGAAGTAAATTGGGTGTGATTCATTTATCTCCTTTGAAAAGTTACTCACAAAAAGTGTTGTACACTAAAGAGCTACAGTTTTATACATCATGTACACAGCTGGACTGGTTATTTCTGATGTGCACTTTCCTTCTCCAGTGAATTCTGGAATATGATGAGTATATCTTAAAGTTTAATTATTATTTAAGTCACTTTAACCGTGGTTTAATCTAATCTGTTCTGAAAAAAATGCAAAAAAGTGGAAGAATTTTATAAAAAATAATGTCCTAAAATAACAGCACATCTTTATAAGTGCTGAACATTTTAAAGCTATATTTCTCTCTGAAACACAAACATTATGTGTCAGAAATAAACTGTGGTGGACTGAAGAATCAAGGAAATAAAGATCCTCATAGTATATAAATTTTAGGCAATCTCCTCAAGACTTAAACTTCTAGCTAGAGATAATCTGATAACTTGTAAAAGAGAAACATCCAGCAAAAATGGTTCCATGAAGAATTACATATGAAAAGAAATATTTGAAGTCTGTGAATCCTTGGCCTTCCAGGCTGTCTCCACTTGAACTCAAAAGTGACCTTGGGGCCTAATTTGGTTGTCCCATTAATGAAGTGGATTAGCACGGATGAGCTCTTAGTTTGTTTATTCATTGAAAGCCTTGGTAAGTTCTTGACTTCAAATGCTGCTCTGAGATACTGTCATTAAATCAATGATTAACAAACAAATGGGTCAGTATAACTGGAAACACATTGAGCAGAAAGATGTAGTAATACAGAGAATTTGCTTTTTCTTAATGGTATGCACTTTTTAGTAAGAATTTATTTTGCTTTGTAGTTAGGCAAAACAAAACATGCTCTAGAAAATAGTTAGCAACAAAAACATTCAATTTTTCGAACATTTTGCCTGGGGGAAATTAAGCTCACAATGGAATATGAGGAACAGGCTTACCATAGCATGCCTTCATGAACTGTCATGCTGTGCCTATCATTATCTGAACATTGCCATGAGACATATCCAGCTGCCTCATCTGTCCATCCTCTTCCCAAAATGGACTACATATCACACATATTTGGAACAGTGTAATTGCCGTTCTCCCATTTGGTTGACCTACTTTGTTCAGCATTTTTTTTCCAAGGTGACATGTCAAAAGACTGGAAGAGACTGTGTACTGTTAAACTTTTTTTTGCCATTATTTGAAATCTTTTTCATGCTAAAGAAATAGCACTTTATTAGAAGAAGGCTGCTATAGATTCCCCAAATAAGAAATGATTGGTAGCAAGGGTCCAGTGTTACTGCTGAACTGCGATTCCACTCTTACACAGACAAGGGCAGACTTCAGAATCCCAGAGGAATCCCTCAAGAAAGGAAGGAAGTCCAACTAAACAAGCACCTTCCCTGAATTAAGGATAACTCTACCGTATCTTCCACAGTTTTTGGTTTGACAATTTAACCACCCAATTAAATGAATCCTTTCAAGTGGCATGGGATAATCCCACTGCCTCTGGGTTGCGTGTTATAACTTCCTTCTCCTTTTCCATCTTCCTGTTTCTTCTACCATGTGCCTTTTAAAATCTTTTAAGCACTTCAGGATAGAAACCGATGCTGCTGTGAGACCCAGAGTCTACTTAGCTGACCTACTTAGTGCAATCACTGTTAGAAACTAAATGTTGTTCCCATGAAAAATTCAGCGCTGAAAATTATCAAAGCAGATTTACTTCTTTTCATATAGTAAATCCATATTTTCCTATAACATGCATGGTACCTCACAGATGGTACACGTGCCATTTCTAATGTATTTTAAAAGGCTTTTATTCTGTGTAAGCCTTAGGGTGCAATTAAATAAAGCAAATACCACCAAGACTAGTGTGTGAAGGCAATGCATTAAGCACTTCGTATCCCAGGGCTGTACTACATACAAATACTTCTTTTCAAAATTCCCATATTTGTCATAAATACAAGTGGTTTTGACAGGAGGAAAATGGTTGAGCCTGTCCTTTTTTTGACCTGAGCATCTCTTATTGTACAGAATACCCTTGCTGTGCAGAAATAAAGATAACTAATAATGCATGGGAGAAAAGAGAAGTTCTAGAAACTGTCCTCTATACAACTTAAAGAGGAAAAAATCTCTTGCAAAATTAAGGCTGAACTGCCTATCCCAAAGTTATAAGCACTTCTCCTTGAACAGAATTATTTTTTATCTTTTCTTCTGCTTTTCTTCAACTTGGGCTTGGGATATTCTCAAGTCATCAACTCAGTAAGTGTCTTGTAACTATCAATAATTTTATTTACCCCTAGATGTTTTAAAGAACAATTAGTTCTGCAAGATGGAAAAAAATACTTTCTATGTTCTTTTCACCATCCCACTAATTTGACTGACAAGGTATCAAATATGTATATTACCTAAAAGCTGCAGAATGACAGAATATGTTGAGATAGTAGTGAGAAAGGCTGGTGAAAACAAGCAGGGTTTGGACACAGAAATCTGTTTGGAGCACTTCTCAACTATTTTCTAGCCTAATACTATCATCACCCAAAAAGTGGCATCTTCCTTATATTCTTTGATTGCTGGGACTATGCCATTAGAGTAAAAAAATCTAACTATGTTGGCACTTCAGTTAAAATCCAAGACTTAGATTGATGTGGAAACGCTTAAGCTCTAGTGTTACCTAGAAGTTACATCGTACCCAGACATCATTCCTCTGGCCCTATTCTCTGTCAGTTAACATTGTTCTGCTCTGCAGTGCCCATTGCAGACCCCTGGATTTAACACTGTGACCTTCCCCACTCCTACCTTACCTGTAAACTCCAGGTAGAACAGGAATAGGAAAAAAACTGGGATGACCAAAGTTTTCTTACAGATAACTATAGAAAGTACAATAAACATAATTTACCCCTTCAGAGGGCAGGGTGAGGAAGGCACTAAAAGACTGCAGGGACTGAGTGTGTTCCCTAGTGTCGTCTGCATGGAGGAGGCCTGATTTGAAGAGTGTTTGCCTTAGCAACAAGGATTAAGGATTTCTGAAATCCTTGTCAGCTTTTTTCCTGTGTAAAAGACAGATGAAGAACAGTATTGGGCAAAGCCTAAGTAAAAATTAGAGTTGAATGCACAATGCCTATGCACAAGTGCTGAACTGATTCACTTCGGTAAGGAACAAAATGGTTCCAGCTCAACAGGCTACTTCACATTTAAAACTGAAAGTCTATGACTAGTACAATTAATCCCCAAATAAATACTTCTCCAGCTGACTTGATTCACTTTAATGGAGGAGAGAAATACTGTCAGGTGGGAGAATAGTCCTGTCCTGCTTTGTATGACTTTGGTGAAAAAAATAGTCCGGCCAATTTCAGGTGAGCCAATTGCATGAGCTAACTTATGATAGATATTCCATGAGAACACAAAACAAGGGATGACCTGAGTTTTTCTGAAGTTTTCTAATAAGTCCGTTTTTGTTTTGAAAATATGAAACAAGCTATGTATACATAAATTCATCTTCACCCAAAATTTGATGGAAGAAAAGGAATCCTCTCTAATGCATTCAGCGAAAGAGCAAGTAGTTTCACCCTTGAAATGTTTTCACTTGAAAGTAAGGCAGAGACCTAGTCTAGTATAAATCTGAGACTATGCCTCATAGCTACTAGAAAATCAGATGAGTTATTAAGGCCACATGGTAAAAACAGAGTGATTATGAAAAAGACTACTATGGTTTTATTAAGGAAATGTGTAACTTTGCATTATAACCTTCAAAGCAGCAAAGCTGCTCCCAGCCCCCCTTCCTCTGAATTCACCTGCTCTCTATTTGTTGTATAGTAGTTCTTTTTTTTACACTTTGGATTTTCTGGGAGAGAAGCAAATCTGCTGTATCGATTCATCACATAAACCTATTTTCTTTGTGGGAAATTGCTCTATTTGAAGAGGAAAAATGAGGATGATTTTTTCTTTCTTGCTTCCTTCTTTTTCTGTTCAATAGTTCATTAATTTTCAGGAAAGATCAAAAGCTTGCTCGGTCTTCTGAAAAAAACTGATGGGCACTCTCAAAACATCCATGAAATTACATTTTTTTCACATGGGTATAAAAAGAGCTCATCGTGCTAAATTATTAAGAGATATGAATCTGCCACTTACTCTAAGGTAAGCATCTTGCAATTGCCTGCTTTTAAAAGCTGAAGGACACAAGATGCTGCTTTATAGATGCGATATTATGAACAACAGAACTGGCAGCAGAGTGTACAAGACTTCTGACACAATAAATCTGTTCAGGTCAGGTACAACTTCAGGAATTTTTGAATAACTGCATGCCTAAACTTTTAAAGGAATGAGAAATGAAGGTTACCACATTCATCTCATGTTTTTGTTATAAATAGCTAAACTTCTTTAACTCTCTTATTGATTGCCATAATTCTAGAGAATGCATCACATGAACTAGCCTTTGCTTTCAGGGACACTGTCCATTTCTAGGTTGTCATGAAAGAAAGTCAAGATGTGACTTAATCACACTTTATCTGGGTGTTATTCACCTCATCCAGTTTTAAATATTGCTAATGTATATGTTTAAAGAAAGCTGTTAAGGTGCTTTCATTTTTGTTGCCCATCTGTGCCCTTCAGCTATGTGCTCTGCCAGTAGACAGCTCTCCCTGTCCAGAGGACTGGCCACCACACAGACAGACCCATAAAAAGCAGTAAATGTAGGGTAGCTAGGAAACCTCCCAGAGAGTCTTTGAGAGCAGGCAGGTAAATACTAATTTTCGTCATCTGCTTCACAGACACAGGTAACCATGTGATCACTAAGATTCAGCCACCTGCTAACACTTTAAATAAAACTCTGTGGAAATGCTCATAAACAGTGTATGTATTGAAGGGGAAAATATTGTGTTTCATTACACTGAGTTAGACCAGCAGATAAACAGACTAGTTTTCAGATAAGCAAGGACTTTCTTCAGGTTTCATGCACGAGAAGCAAAGTCCTTGCAAAATGTAAGAGAAAAACAATTGCTATAAGTTGAACTTAATTACATCAAATTTGTATTCATATTTTAGCATGAGCATTTGACAGTTTCTGAAGTGGTAGGTGAGTGCTGAGGAGGCTGAGAAACAGGTATTGCCTTTACACATGTTAGCAGGAGAGCTGAGAAAATTCACAGTCAAAGCAGTCTCAACCGTCCCAAAACATGGGTGTGTGATGTAAAGTAGCCTCTGGTTACCACACTGTAGCTTGCTTTACATGTCAAACCCAGGTAGACTCAGCTGCCAAGCTCAGCTCACAGTGGGGATTACAGGTTTTGAACTCTGAGGGTGCATTTCACCCCGGATTTGGGTTTTGAACTGTGTCAGTAGCAAGTGCATGAAGGCTCCAGACCTCCAGACTGGGCTTCTCATCACCATTGAGTCACCAAATGCTACAATTGCTCCCAGCAAAGGCTGAGTCTACACACACAGACAGTAAAAAAAGACAGGAGTTGCACCTTTAAGAACAGCAGCGTATTTAAAGAAATTAGATCAGTCAGAATTTTGATCCATTTTACATCTGGCATTTCAATCAGACATGGATAATTTACTTCCCCAAATAAATAAGTACTTTCATGTATCTTATTCTAGAGTGTTTGAAGCATACAGTTCTATCAGTGAAATGTAGTAGTTATTTATTCTGAACTGGTAAAACATAAATAGATAATGACTAGTGACCTACTTAAATATATGGGTGAAAACTAATCGAGAAATTATATTCAGCTCCAAAAAGACAACACATACTCCTGAAACCATACTCCTGCGCTGACAAATCGCTGCTAATTTAAAGTACAATATTCTATGACCCATAGAGGTGTTTGCATACATATCTGTGTTTCATACACTATGAAAGATTTCCTTTCCATGGCAATTTATATAGCAGGCAATTCAGTCTTCTCTGTTGACAACAATAGAAGCTCATTCTGGGAATGCATCTATCTGCATGGTGGTCATTTGTTTATTTAGGAAAAAATGAATTTTACAAAGTTCGCATATTACAAATTTAACCTTTGAAAATTACAAGTGTCAAGATGAGAGCTACAACAGGGCACAGTGTCTGTGCGTCAATATATTACCATGTTTGCTTTCAAGGAGTCAAGGGAGTCCAGATAATTCTTAGAATTTAATCACTCAAGTTTGTAATCATAAATACACAACTCTACAGCAGAAAGCATTAAAAAACCATCTTCTGGGTAAGTGTTATGAAACAGTGGAAGAAAGCCACAATGTCCCTAATTGATACTGGAATGGAAAAGCTTTTAAGAAATGTAATTACCCCTGTACTGATACAAATCTGTCTTGTCATGACAGAATTTCTAAAACATGTTTTTCAAGGCTATTTTTCTTTATAGAAAGACAGTTATTATTTGAAATGGATTGCACATAAAGCTAATAACTTAGTTTTAATACACTAAATAAAAGAAAAATACTACAACATTGGGATGTTTAATGAATATTAGCCACGACTGAGGTTATTGGCTAGCTTAAAAATAAATATCTTATATATCTGGCATATGTAGAAAGATTATTACTGAGAAATAAACCATACTTATGCTTTTATGACTGATTTATTTTCAAAGCTTTCAGCTGAAGAATAGGATTCTGATTTGTGATGTCCAGGAAGGGGATTGTAGCATCTTTTCAAAAGCTTACATTGTCATAGACAGCATCTCATTAATGGACTAAGGATATTTTTATGGTTTGTCTGAATTTAGGAATTCCCGGAGGAAGCAATGTTAGGGAGTCAAGACTCATAGGGTATATATAAGGCAAAGCAAACATGTAGCATAAGAATGAGGCAAACACTCAAGAAAATAGAATTTCAATGAAACTAAGGTCAAGATAACGGTCTTACTGTGTTGCATGGATTCATATAATTCAAGAGGAATTCATATCACCTGCTTAGAGACATCTGGAATGCAGGTCTTCCTTCAGAGCTGAACTACTTAGTCATGTGGAGAGCTAACTTAGCTATGTGGAGTAGCTGAACTACTTTTCTCTGTGGAGAGATATTGACATCTCTGAGGAATTTGTCTCATCCTAAGGTAAAAATGTAGCTAGATTTGAGGAATCATGTCCTGAAAATGCCTGCTTTTTCTCCTCTGGCAATAAGAATGCCTGGTTCAGATGCAGCATCTAACTAGGCAAGACAAAACACACTGAAGCTGTTCAGCCTCAGAGCACTGACATGCAGGAGAGCTCTCCCCAGGAGGCAGTCTAGGAGGGCAAGCTGCAGCACTTCTGATGGAGCATCTGCTGTCAGGCTTTTGCAGTGCAGTGTTGAGATCTCACTTTAGGCCAGAAATAAATGATGCTCTTCAAGAATAACCGCCAGGTAAGTCAGAGGTCTACAATTGCCAAAGACTTTGTCCAATTCTCTTTCTTTAAAGAGTTAAAGCATAGCTGTAGGCTATTAACACAAAGGATGACACTTCTCTAGACTTCTACATGTGAGTTATTATCAACAATCCCTCTGATAGCCAAGGGAGAGAACTAAGTTTTTAATGGCACACCTTATTTCTTTCTAGTATGACCTTCTGAAACAGGCCAGATTTGGCTTAGGAAATTGTTGTTATTGTTGTCTTTGACAACACTTGCAGTTAGAAGTAGTAGCTCAGATGTTTGCCTCTAGTCTGTAGGCTTGATTGGATAAGATGGATGCCAACCCAAGCTTGACTGAAAAAAATCACTTAAGTCAAAGGAGGAGAGGGCTCAGCTTTTATAAGGGCACAAGTACAGATATGCTGAAGGAATGATTTGAACCCTTTATTCTGACAATCTCCTTTTTCTAATATACACACATTCCTCCAGATAAAATGTACAGAATGATGTGACTAGTTAATTCCACTGACCATTATGTGAATGCTTACAAGGCTAAGAAAAATAAAAGTGACTATATAAACAAAAGGCAGAGATGTGCAATTACTGAAATGGAGAATGTCTATGTTTTTGATTTATAGTACTGGTTGGATAAAAAGTAAGCTATATCTCTAATAATACCCATAGCCAGTCCACCAAAATAAGGTTTGGCTCAATATGTCAGTTTTACAGCCTCTGCCATTATGAACACACTCAACTTTATTAAAAACTCAATAAATGTACTCAGTAAATGCATGACTGGGAACTACTAGAAACTATTTAATCAATATCAAAGACAGAGAAAAAACAGCTTCAGATCCTGATATCATGGCAGGCATTATACTATTTTAATATAATTTTCTTGTCTGAGTGACCAGGGACATGACTTCATAAATCCAAAAATGTGGTTTAACCCAATGAATCTTTTCTAAAATCCTATTTTAATTTTAGACTTAGTAAAATTCCAGCAAATGTCTTCAGGATGACACAGTGAGTATTACAGAAGATATGGACAGACCTCACAAAGTGACCTCCATTCGAGCCTCTTGGTGCTACAGAGGAAAATAAAAATCAAATAGATGTAGCAAATGCAGTAAAAGGAAAAGTCGCAGAGTTTCAGTTCCAGCACCTTGCTGAAGCCTGATGAAAGGTGAAAGAAAGGTGAAGATACTTTGAGATGGACCACAGAGAAAAGTGACTAGCAATGTGAAGACAGAAATCTACAGCTTGTTTAAAACTATGCTGTATGTCAGAAGGCTATCTTATTAAGAACAAATATTATAACTTTTCCTTTTTCACATCAAGAAAGATAAATCTGATTTGGGAGGCATTTCTGCAGGTATGGTCTAAGTGACATTTAAAATCAATTACAAATAGGACTAATACTACTGAAAAGGCTGAGAGGAACAAAATGGATTTTAATAAAACCTCATTTTTCTAGCAATGTTTTGGAGGTTTAGACATCACTGACTTTATCTATATGTACCTAATGTATATGTTTGAGGGTGTGACATTTCATTCCACCGATATGTCTCTTCAAAGCAGAAAAAAACACGTCAGCTTGTTTAATGAATAAACTCAGGGGAATGTGTCAACATTTGTTTTGCTTTGGGGCCATGTTCATAGCAATAATGAAGTGCAAAGTAGTCAGCTTGTTTACATTCTTATTATACATCCTCTGAACAACAACTGCTATTAAGAAGGAAAAGTTTTCTTTTTCCACAGAGACACAAAATTAAAAAACATTTTTAGTCTTAAGTATTTTTCACATACATTTTATTCAGCACACTTTACTTCTCTTTAATTATAAATAGTCAGTTAAACTTCAATGCTGGATTTCTTTTTCAGCATGTAAATGGATAATATTGTTTTGAATATTTTGATATTACCATCAGAATATTACGAGGTTTTCAGGAAATTACAGTAACTAGACTTGTACACTTTTGTATTTAGTAGCATAATTCTAGTTCAAATTACTTTGGAATAATCACTGAGTGAATGGGAATTGTTCATATAAGATTGTAGAACAGTGTTGATAAAGTTACAAAACCTGTCATGCAGCAACTCAAGACCATCTTATGGTTGGCTTATTTACTTAATTACTGATAATTGCAATTTTCCAGAAAGCTAGCAAGCTGCTTTGCACACTAGTCAATCCTTTATGGGAGTGCAGTAATTTGGAATTGTTTTAGCAATAGTAAGAGGAAAGTGACTCTTCCTTTGATTCAAGGAAGGTACAAAGTCATTGGAGTGAAAATATTCCAAGGAGGCATATGCAGCTTCTGGAATACCATTGAGAAAGAGCTTTGAAAACAGCCAGTCCATGCTCTGCTGTATCTCACACTTCCGCTGCCTCAGCTTCAGCCTGCTGTGCACAGGGAAAGTGAGAAAACAGGGGATTAAAACCACAATCCCTGATAGTTCTTACATCACTTTTTTAAAGTAGCAAACATCTTGAGACAGCTAGTAAATGAGCTGCTGCCTCAACATAAAGATCAAATGGAGTGTTCAGCCAGGAGAAACAAATTCAGTAACTCTTTACCTCCAGAACTGCAAGTTGGCACATGGCAGTGGTTGAAAAAAGCAGTTCTTTCAGAAGAAAAAAATTAACTGATGCTCGAATTCTATATCACAGCTCAAGGGAGGAGTTTTAGCAGAAAATGGAAAGCATCAGCATAAACTTATAAATCCTTCTGCCACCAGTGCTGCTAACTGCCTTTCAGCTGTCAATGTGATGTGCTTGCTTGGGTGTGTCCAGATCACTAATTTTGCACTTGTGCTTGGCAAGTGTCTCCAGATAACTAATGCCACTAATGCCAGCAGATAAGCAGCTGCACTATGCACAGAACTATCCACTGTCACTCTGTAGAACTGTGCAGGATGCCTGAGCCATTACATTTCTTAATTGCTTGTTTGTCCCTCTATCATCTCCTGTTTTCTCTTCTACACTGCCTGGAAAGTCTGTTTCCTAAAGTGACAGGGAATTTCGTTTCCTTGAATGTTATTTTTTTCTGTACAGAAACACAGGGGAAATTCCAACAGCAAACTTCGTAAGTGCTTTCCTTCAAAGCCTCAAGCACAGAGACGCCTCTGTGGCCTTTTAGTTGAAAAAGGATTTTAGTTCAAAAAGGATTAATTTCAGTGATAATCAGTTCTAGGGGTGATCAGCTCAGATAAAGGATCAACTTCAACAATTCATGACTGACATTCTCCTGGGTTAAGAATACTAAGCATTTCAGACAAAATGCTAATTAGCCCTGTTACATATCATAATGACCCTGAATTTAGAATTTGGTCACCAAAGACATGTTGTGTTGGTTTTTTTCTTCCTTCCCATCCCTTGTACATATTTCTCTAATGCACATATAGCATAGATATGATATAGATGTCCCCTGATGATGTTGCCCTTCCATGAACCATGGGAAAATAATAATTCTGAGGAATAAAATTAAAAATGCAAGATTTTTCAGAGAATTTCAGGGAACATTTCCTAGCAGATGGCAATAATATGTCTTTGATATGGACTTGAGAACATTGTTATATACTGCTAGATTGTATTTCACATTTGTCCAAAGAGACAGAGATCCACTGCAGAGTAATTGCGAAATTAGATTCCTTGTGTACAGCGTTTGCAGTCCAGTAAAAATGCCATTTTCTTTCATGATAGGATTTTTCTGGGCCTACAGTTTACTATTGACTGCATAGATCAATGCCTGCTTTTGGATTCCAAAAGTTTCTTTTGCACAAAATCTGTTACAAGCACAGTTTCTCAGATTTATTGTCCACTCGGTATCAAAATGAGATGCGAAAAATACCGTAGTAGGAACTGTCTGGTGGTAGATCAGCCAATTTTATTTCTTTTACTGTAATGTTAGGAAATTTAGAGTACATGGAGATCTCCAGCACCAGAATAAACCACTCATTAGCTTAACACTGTTAGATATGCAATATCTTGGCTAGTTTCTGCTTGGACAACAACTTGGATCAAACCTATTTCTTGGTTTGATTAGAAAGTTCTCTAACATAGAAACTGCACCAAAACTCACAAATTAAATGACTTTATGAAGAGTTTTTAATAACTAAATGCTCACTTTAAAAATTATTTATCTACTTTAAGGGAACATATTGACACTGATGCTTGTCTTTCATAAAATATAAGCATGAATAAATAATATTGAATCATGAATAAATAATTTATTCTAAGTTAATTAATGCACAATTCCAAGGGATCTCATTATGTGAATCAGTTTTTAATCTCATTTCATGATACAAGTAACTGTGACGTGCTTAGGTCAGATTTTATTTTGATAAGCTATTCTACAGTAGTAGTCAACTCCATAATTCAGTAAGTGATAGAGTAGCACTCGCTATGCTGTATTTAAATTGCCATTTAAATGGAACATATTCCTTCTTCACTGAGTATGCACATGCATTTGACATTTACCAAGTGTACATTAACTGAATTATATTAATTAAAATACAGACTGATTCTTACGTGCCACCTTGTGGAAAATCAATGAAATTTTCTTACCCAGCAGCTGATGCTAAAAATTCTGAAATCTGAAAGAGGTGTTGGAAATTACAAAAATAGCTACTAGAAAGAAGAATAGAATATTGCTGCAACAAGATACATGAACTGATAATTCATTTGTATAGCATGTTGCAGCTACAACAAAAAACTGAATAAAAAAAATAGGGCATATTTCTGTCTGAGGCTTCCTACCAGCATGTTTTCACCATGGATTTCTCTAAATGTGGCCAAAGCACATTTCAGAGCTGAGACAGATAAAAGCTGTAATTCTTAACCAATGACCATAAGGCAAAATGGGTTAATTTAGTTAATAAGAGGTCAATTTCAAGCAAAAAGAAAGCTTCGAATTCAGTACTTTAAAACCATAATTGTGGTATCAGTGTTCTAATGTCTTTCAGGTATCTTTTACTATACTCCTATAGCACTTCTGCAGTGGCTTAAACACAGTCTGCTGGTAAAACATCGAACATCCATAGTATGTATGTTAAACAATGCTAGATCTCAGTAGTAAATTTAGAAAATCTGGTTTCCACAGGAGAAATCAGAATTATTTCAGCAGATGTAAAATCTTGCCTATTACATGTAAAATTGAAAGTGTTTACAATTTTACTTTAACCACAAATTTGCAGCACCTTTTCCAAGTCAAATGTATGGCCTTCAAAAAGGTATCTGGAAGGGAGTATTTTGTAAAAAAAAAAAAAAAATTGTCCTTGCTTAGATTAATGCACAGAAATGGGAATAGAGATAATGTAATTTCTTAAAGGGTCTATGGGATAATGACGACATATTAAGAAGACTAGCAAAAATGCAAGGAAGATTATTATACACTTTTCAGACGTTTTGATTGGAGACTTTGGAACTCCACGTTTACAAACCTTTCTAAAAAACTGGTGAGTACAATATGGATGGTATTGTTTTTCACACAGTTAATCACCAACACCTTTGGGGTCATCCCTGACAATAGTTAAGAAAATGGTAGCTTAGGTAATTAAATGTGCAACTTGTTGGTCCTTTAAAAAACATTAGGATAAATGTTGTAAAGCATCATAGCAGTGACTCAGGCTGAACCTGGCAAACAATATGCTACCATGTAAACTAGAAGGACCAGGAAGTTCTTGTTTTACACTGCAGATGCCTTTAATGAAACTGAGGGAATAGTTCTGTGGTAATCAGAAGAATTTACTGGTTCAAACAGTGTATTTTCTGAACTACTTTCTAAACTAAAACTGCATTAATTCTCCCAGCCTATAAGTAGATTTTTCCCAATTGTACATATTTAAAAGTACTTGTGTGTGCCTTATGTACTGAGTGCTAACTGAGTAGACAAATAATGGCAAATTATGGGGAATTTTTTTATTCTTCACAAAAGTCATGCAAATATAGAATGAAACATATCTGATGTTCATGCAATTTCACACTCTTCGAGGTATGGTATGAAAAAAGATTTAAATTTCTCTTTGACCGCTTCAGTTTCTGAGAAGGGGCAAGTTATGTGGGTTTTTAACTTGTATTTTTCATAACAGTACATTGCCAAAAATATTCCAGTCTCCCAAGAGCTCTAATGAAAGGCTATGAGTAGGTTAATGGATTATAATGAAAATCCAGTGTGTTCAAATGTGAAAGGAGGGGGGGTGTTTTTTCTCTTTTATTTCTTCACATCTTTTATTTTCTCTGAACCAAATGGCTCACTAATGCATTTAGAGCTCTCTCCTGTTGAAAAAAGCTGTGGCTCTAGCTGTGAAACAGCCCAACCCACTCAACAGCAGTTTGCCCCTCTCCCACCTCCTACACCTACCACTCCTTCCTTCCCAGAAAGCCTGCTTCACCCAGCTGGCTAAGCACAGAAGAATGGGAGAGTTTGGCTCTCTTTTTTATTGACCTTTCTGGAAAGAGAAATTTATCATATCTACAGCCTCCCCTCCCCTGAAAATGCAGAAGAAAATATCTTCCTTGCTTCATTTTGCTCACGTCTTAGCACAGATAAAGGAGAAAGCCAAACAAGACAGGAGGATTTCTGAGGAAACCTAGAAGGGAACAGACAGTATTTTAAAGCCAGGAAAATACAGAGAAAGACACAGAAATCCTCCTCTGGAAGACTGACACACCAGTCCAAATGCATACAGCCTCCCCACATCAACTGCTGGACCTATTGCAAAGGGGAATTATTTCTCCCAAAGAGGCTACACACTATTGTGCAAGTTGTTCTAGGCAGGTTTAGCCCCAGTGCCACTGAAGGGTTTTCCTGAGGTGGCAGCTGAAGACATAAAGTACAGAGTACATAATTTTAAAAGGCGGCCAAAGAAATTTGGAAATCCTTTTTCAAGATTTTATCCTTACTACACTTTGAGATGGCCAGTAGGATTTGTCTGGAGGAAAGCAGAAAGATTAGCATTTGACAGGCACTTTCACTGTTCATACATACCAATGACAGAAGGTGTAACTCTAGGGTAAAATGATCTTTATGTATCTTCAGTAATATGTCCATTAAATAAAATTATTATTTTCTAGGTGATGTGGAAAGTTCAACCCTGTAATTTAAAGTATAATGTACCTATTTATTTCTCATTTTCTGTGGCTTTGTGTCCATGATTTACAGTGTTTACTTTTGAAAACAGAAACTCAATTCCCACAAACGCATTAAACTTCTCACTGGGAAGCTCTTTAAACAGATTGACAAACACTGTCTTTGTCTTCCAAAACATAGTTGAAACGGATCATCACTAAAATGCTTCTTGGTGAGTCATTGCCTTCTTCGGTAACTTAACATTCTCAGAGAACCCCCCAGTGATTAAACAGCCTGACCGTGTCCTGGACAAACTCCTTTATAAATGCAGGCTTTTTCAGAGAGCTGTTATGGACTGGGAACTTGCCACCAGCTCTGAAAAAGGGCAAAACCGTTTCAACAGAAAAGCATCTAAAACATTATTCTAACCAGATACTGACCACCTTCCCAAGCTCTGCCAGTTTATTTGCCCCAATGTATTTGCCCCTTGCAAAAATCACAGAGCTGGAAGAACCACACTGTAATGATAAAAAAGATATATTTCATTATGAAAGGTCTGCAAACCTTTCATAGACACATTAGAGTAGTTTTGATAAATTCCCTGACAATCCTGGAATCTAGGAGGTAGGAATCTTCAAAAGACTGGCAGCAGTATCTTTATAAGGTTCAGGAAAGAAAGCCCTGGACAGATATGAAACTGTAGATGATATTTTATTCAGCTGCCCTCTCCCCCCCACAATCACTTGCAAAGAAAAAAATGTGGTTGAAAAGTTTTTTGTATGTATATAGAGTAGATATTGAACTGATCACTAAAAATAGCTTACTAAATCATACTCTACTTATACATGATTTAGATGCTGCTATTTGGAATTTCACTATTATGTTTAACAGCAGCAGGAAATCTGAACAATAAATCACTTATTTAAAGATACTGCTGCTTATTCCATACAGGTCTGTAAAAAATGGACGATAATTAAAATGGGAGGAAAAATTAATTAGCAAACTTATTTTCAAGGCTTGACCACAGGAAGAATTTTGTATTCTCTGATGAAATTCTGTAACTTTGCTTAGTGTGCCATGATGACCTATATATGTGTGTGTGTGTGCGTGTGTACAGACAGAGAGATACAAATATGTGATTTTTCTGATTATGATCTGTAGTACTACAGGCAACCTAGCAGAATTTTTCAATATGCTGAGCTGTTACAGAGAAGGCTGCTCAAATTCCAGCTTTCATATGAACTATAGGGCTACTTTCCCCTCACTGATTACAATTGATCATTCCCATTCTCTTTTTTTTCACTTGAAACACCTTCGATGTAACGATCTCCAAGAAAACAAAACAAAACCATTTTCCTTACACAAAATGACTACATTTATATGAAATCTTTATTGCATTACAAACAGAAACTCTGCAACAATCATTCTAGGTGTTGTTATTCATAAACCAAGCTACCTCAAAAAATTTTCATTTGCACCGGGATAAACTACTCTAATGTCTGTTACTTAAGCAGTATTCTCTATAAAATATATTCAGAGTGACTAAGTGCCTTCCCAGGTGTTAGCAACACACAGCAATATTAACAGGCAAGTGAGGAAATTTGTTGTCCCTTGATATATGACTTTGGATGTGTTCCCTCAGTTGTTAATAGGTTTGCCCATCCTACTTTCAGCAGCTTATTTAGGAAGACGGTATTTTAACAAAACACCCTTCCTTTTATTGATTTAGTCATTCACAAACTTTCCCACCATGGTCTGGCTTTTTAAACAAGTGATTTAAATATCATGTTTAAAAAAATAATCACTTAAGTATGCAAAACTCACTGCACCTTTGATCCAGTTTAATGCTTTTTCCTTAAAAATAATGGTCGCTAAATATGTTTGTCTTAAATACACACAGTCAATCTGCTTTTCCTCTTATCTGTACTCTTTACTGAAATTCCTGGTGTCCAGGAAGACAGACAGACTCTGAAGAACTCATTTTGCTGCACAGGCAATTTTATTTTCTTCCTTATTAACTCTAATTCCCAAATCCTTTATTCACTTCTGCCTCTCAGATGTATTACCGGTCTGCAAAATATGTACTATGGTATTTTGATCTAGTATTTGACATTATGAATTTATCACAGTGAATCTTGCATTTTGCTATGATCTCCTAGATTTATTTGATTTTTAGAAAAGGTTGTCTACAGCTCAGTGACATATATTGTGATATTCATAGAGAAAATACTCCTATTCTATTGTGTTGTTATTACCAGTTACAAAAGCAGGCTCTGTGGATCTCTATTGCTATTTCTTTATGTTGACTGGTTCCATTGCAATAAAACAAAACCATTCCACTCCTGCTTGGAAGTTCTGACCCCATGCAAACTTTTTCAAAGAATTCAGTTCATTAGATCAAAGGCTTTTTCTGAAATAAAAGAAATAGCTCTTGGTTCCTTTGAACAAGAGATTTTAATTTTTTCATTTGCACTTCATGTGGGATAAATCTAGTGGATTAGGTCAGAGAACTGGAACACATTAATTCTTGACAGAGATGATGATATAAACAGGATAATACCTTGGAGATGTTTAACAATGTCGACAAGAAGATTGAATTTAAGGCTGGAAAAAAGCCCAAGAGTTGTATATAAATTTTAGATATCTTCTCTAGACTAGACTGTAAAAGCAAAAAGAACAAGACAGAAAGATAGGGCAGATAACCAGGTATGTAAAAGCTTATGGGTTTAGCTTAGCATTGGATCCACAGAATCACAGAGTAACTGAAGTTGGACAGAATCCTGCAGGTCATCTGGTGCAAAGCCTGCTCAGATCAGGGTCAATTAGCTCAGCAAGCACAGGGTCTTGCCTCATTGTGTTCTCAGCATCTCAGTGTGAAGATTCTCAGCAGTGAAGATTTCTCAACCTCTTTGGATAATCTGTGCCAGTGTCCACTCACCCCCACAGATTTTTTTTTTCTAATACCTGGTCAAAGTTCCCCCTACTGCAACTTGTGGCTATCGCCTCCTGTTCTGTAGCCATGCTCTTCTGAGACATCTGGGGCACCTGCCCTACACGGTACCACCGGAAGAAACAAGCTCTGCAGAGAATGATGTTCCACCCAGACAGAGTGTTCCTTCGAACTATCTATGCTTAAAGCATCTAGGTTAACATAAGGCAGCAGGACAAACGTTGGGAAAGTCTGTTCTTTGAATGCATTTGTATTTATCAGTATTAGTAGTTCTCCTTTTGTCTTCACATCACAGACTCCCAGCCAAGGGCAGTGTAGCTGATACCTGGTCTCATACTTTCCTTGTCAAACTGGACTAACAAGTTGAATTCAAAGGTGTTTCAGATTTGTCTGCCATTACAAAAGAAATATTTCTTAAAAGACCATACAAAACTGCCAATTTCAGGATTGCCTGTCTCAGACTTTTTAAACAAATCTGTCTCAGCTCAGAATAATTTTCTGATTCATAATGAACATCTATTGCGTTTATGTCAACTTAATTCCTTAGGTAACTTTGCTTAGAGTAACTGCAGATATAAAATAGAAAATTAATTTCATAAAACTAAGCCCTTCCTGTAGATTTGTTATGCTCCACTAACACATCTCAGTTTGTCCTCCATCTTCATTTGGTATTAGTATTCTTCATCTCATGGAAATATCACAAAAAGGATTATTGAATTTTATTGTACTGAAGTGCCATATCTTGCTCTCTGTTTTGATATTTTATTGCTCAATAACTTGTCAATGCAAAAAAGACATGGCTATTTAACTTTCTGTGTGTAAAGAAAGAATATGGGCTATTACTGGATTCCTCAAAGGCCACTGTGTGGGACATGAAGGAAGAGGCCCATAATGGTGGGGAGACCTAGTGAGAGGAAATGGGACAGACAAGGCAGAGATATCACACATTTGTAAATACAGAAAAAAACTACGGTTGAAGAAAATGTTCTTATCTTCTAAGGGCATCTGTGGATACACAAAATGTTTTTCCCTTTTACAATACAAAACACAGTGAAAAAGGAGGCAGGTCTGGTCATACAACTATAACAAATAAGACTTGATGCTTTCTGTCTTCTTACCTGGGTCATCCATACACAAATTTCCAAAAACTTGTGACACAGGTAAAACCAGCAGTTTATTATCTACAGTATATGCACTATAGAGTTATCTGGCAATTTGAGGAAACACAGAGAAGTGATGCCTGTTACTATCTGTGGTCCAAACATCCACTTGGGTTTCTTTGCAGGTAGCATTATCAAGCAAAAGTCACAGCCAGAGAACATGCTTTTCCCATTTGTGTTCAGACTGCACTTACTGGTGCAACAAAATGGAATTTTCATCTCTGATGCTTCCGTTTGTGTTCCATTACAACAACCAGTTTCTCTGTGAAGACACTTCGTCACACCTGACAGAAACAATTAAGGCTGCTGATTTTCAGACAGAAAACATCCAAGTGTTTTGTGTGTATGCCTTTCAATCTTTCATTGTAATTCAGAATTTTAGGTTTGATTTTTAGTGTCCTAGTTACTTTAGATGTCAACAGTAAAACAAACCACGTGTGTGTGGCTCCAACAAAATGATGTCTCATTCTTTTGCAGTTACAGAAATACTGCATGTCATTCTCGCCAAGGTCAGCGAGTCCTTGGAAAGCAGCCTCTGAAACAGGGCCTTCAGACAGGGAGAGACTTTTCCAACTCCATCTAAAGAATAAAAAGGTAACAGCAGAGCTCCTTCTTTACATGTTCACCACTGTAGCTTACAACAAAAAACCCTACTACATTTTTAAAATACTTGTTGTGGGATTTTGCTTATTTTCTTAAAAAATAATTGCACTGCATCATTTTCTGTTCCCATATGAAATTCTGCATGAGACTTTTCCATTTCCAAAGTAGATTTATGGCATTCTGCATGATAAGCCTGGGATTTTTTCTAATTTTATTTAGATAAGGTAGCGCTTTGCATTCAAAATTTCAATGAAAACAGAACATGCACTTTTTAAGCAAAATTATGCCAAAAACTTGCTATGCTAAAGTCTGAGTATTTAAAAATGCATTGGTTAATCAATCCCAAGTACTAAGATACGTGAGGAAGAACTGGTTTTAGAAATGGGCTAGGGAAATGAAGTAGGCCGAAACACAAATCTGTGTTTTCAGTCTTCACTCTTGTTTACCATTTCTAATGGAGTAGGATGTGTTTCACACAGTGTTTTCTTCTTCAGCTTTCTACTGATGTTCTGATCCTTTGGCTACTGGCAAAGCTGCTAAATCAAAATCTGTGAATAAACTTCACATCACACTTATTTTAATGACTTTTAGACATGCTGAGAATATCTGCAAGGTGATTAATATAACTAGTTTTAATATAAAATCAAGCTAATGAGAAATAATATCTTTCTTGGGCTTTCTACACAGAGAATTTAAACCCTTACTAATGAAAGAAAAAGCTTTTACATCAGAGTAGGATTACTAAATTGAACGAAAATTACAGCAGATTTATATATATATCTCAGAAACCATTTGCACATTAAGAAACTTACAAATCCTAAATATAACTAGAGCATGTAGTTACATCTAAATATTACACATATATATATATAAAATAAAGAAGAAGTAAAGTGGGGAAATTTACTCCTCATGCTCCCCTAGATTATTACAGTGGGTTTAATTTTTGAATGTAGGTATATTACATCCAGTTCTCCTGAGCCAGAAATTTAACAAGACTTTGATGTTTGAGCAATGACTTTCCATTTTCTATTCTTCTTTATTTCTTTTCCAGTCCTTTTTAGCTAGAGGGAAAGGTTAATTTACTGAAACATCCATATGAATCTAATCACTATGCTGCACAATATCAATATTACCCAGGGAAGAGTAATACATGCTAAATATGAGAGAAATTGGAAAAGCAACGTAAGTAGCCATAATTAATGTGTGATAAGTAATAATAGCAAAGTATCATAAAAATAATTGGAATGCTTTTTAATCTACAAAACATGCAGGTAGTTCATGACAGACTCCCTTTTACTCATTATGTGGAAGACAAATTATTTGATGTATTATGCATCTTGTTGACAACAAGATTCGATACTTTCTGTGTCAAAACCAACCTGCATTGTTAAGCTGCACAGCTGAGCCACCAAACCCAAATGGGGTGGAATACACAAAAATCAGACACATATATGTGGCATCCCTCAATAACAACTAAGAAACAAGTTTAAGGACGTTTGCATCCTTAAAATATCTGAAGGCAAACATATAAAATATTGCAGGGGAATCACACTTGAGAAAAGTTGTCTTTAATGGGAGTCAAGGCAACCAGAGTGGGATTCATTTAGAGGTTATGACCACCAAAATCTAGGTGGTTAAGCTACATTACTCTGCACAGAAGATGGTATCCCTGAGACTAAAGAGTGATTCAGGTATAGGACCCCTCTGTATAGGATTTAGATATGCAATGGTGGAAGTTTGGACTATTTTACCTGCCACTGGTATCCTGGGTTTCATACTGAGGAGCAAGAAGGGTGCAAATCTCTCTGAAGTGTATCATCTTTTCCAGCCCCTTGTAGTGGGTTTAGATCAACAGTGTTTCAAATGGCATGAGCAAAATTACTTTTAGTTAAGCAAGTCCTGTCCTACCCAAATGCCAGCACCCTGCAATGAGCTAATCATATGAGCAAATTAGAGCATAGCAAGATCAGATGTTTCAGTGGTTTCCACACCTTTTTTTCTTTTTACAGTGGGAAAAAAATGTGTCTGCTAGACCATTCTGAGGAATTCTTTGAGACGCTGCAAAAGATGTGGAGGCACTTCCATATGACACAATCGTTGCAAAGAAATTTGCCTTTCCAAGCAGGATCTTCAGCACAGGTTTCAGACTGACTGATTGGTCATACTCAAGGTCCACAAGAAGGAAGTCCATGTGATAGGCATGGCATGAAGATTGCACATGCCATACTAGTCCATGATAAAAGGCTCACTCCCCTTGCCTACTTCCACCAGCCCAGGTAACAAGCGTGGTTGCTTCCTCAGGAAAAGTTGATAAGAAAGTTGCACCACCACTATCAGTTTTTACATTGAGGTGAAAAAAATTCTCTGAGTTGATCAGACAAGACTTAATATGAGGTAAAATAAGCATTATTTGAACAAGCAAAGCAAATGTTAACACATTGGTTCTAAATATGTGTTGCAGAACTGAAGTTTAAAAAAGAACACATCCTAACTAAACTGGTGCCAACAGCAAAAATAGCTCTCCCCAACTAAGCAATTTGCAAATATTAAAAGTAGGATGTGTTCTTTTTCAGTTTTTATTTAACAGACTGGATTAAGAGTCCAGTTACTCTAGCATAATCATTTCTATGTCTTTTCAGCTGAATTTACCAGTTCATGTGGATCGAAACTAATCCTTTCCTTTTCTAAGGGTTTGTCGATGCATGTCATACAGTTCAGTAAATGTGACTAGCAGAGTATATATTTAGGAAACATTTTTTTTCTTTTTGTGTGCTTAGCTGTATCCAGTTTGAGTATTAACCAAAGTTGTATGAACAGTCACATGAATGGGTTAAAATTAACCAATCATAAAGACCTGCTGTCAATCAAAAAATTGAAATGAATTTTCATTAAGGTCACACCCCATTTCTTTAACAGAATTAGGCAAGAGTTTACAGAAAAAAAAAAACCAACAATTGTGAATGCTCCTGTTTTTCAGTTCCTTTTGGTTTTTTCCCAGTTCCAATTATTTTTTCTCTCTAAAACTTTGGAAAAAGATTCCAAGAAATTTCTACACTTTATTCAAGGGAAGCTTAGGTTCTAAATTCTACAGTCATAAATATGTGTGAGTTGAAATTTTTGATCCAGTGAAGTAAATTGCAAAAGTCCCAATAAGTTCAGGAATATAAGCTGTATTATCTTCTAAAATTTTCTTGAAGGTCTATATTTTTCTATCACTGGCTTGGAATTTCTCTACATTAACCTGTACATTTTTCTCTTTCTTGATATGTATGTTTATAGGGAGGAAGAGAGAAGCACAACTACATATGCTAAAGCACAGCATCTAGGATGAAGGGGTTTTTTTTAGTAAACAAGATAGTGCTGAGGGAACTGGCCAGTGTCACGGCGAAGCTGTGGCCTTAGAAAGGTTGTGACAAGCATGGGAGGTTCCTGGTGACCGGTAAAATAGAAACATCAGACCCTGGAAGAGAAAGAAGAACTGAACAACTACAAACCAGAATTCTAATGTCAGTGAGGAAGTTTATGGAGCAAATCCTCCTGCATGCTTTATCTGGGGCATATGATGGACTCAAGGTGACTGGGTACCAATTTAAACAGCACCAATTTAAAAAGGGCAAACTCTGTTTGAGCAACTTAATAACTTTCTACGATGAGATGATTAGCTATGCAGCTGAAGGGAAAGCACTGGATGTCATTTACCCTGTCTTTGTTAGCTTTCAGGGAAAGTCAGAAAGTTCAACAAGTGCAAATGCAAGTCCCGTGCCTGGGATGAAATATCATCAGATAACAAAACTGTTTGAGGAAAAGTGCAGAAAAGTGAGCAATGCATTAGAAAGTGAGGCCAGCAAAATAAGGGAAGTGATTCTTCTGTACACAGAACCTGAGACTCCATCTAGAGTATTCTGTGCAGTTTTGGGATCCTCGATGCAAGGAAGATTTTGTTAAACTGGACAAGTCAAGTTCAGGCACACAACATACAAAGAAAGGTTGGGCAAAATTGGCTTATTCAGGGGTAAGTAGAGAAAAGCAAGGGAGTGGATTCACTGCTCTCTTCAGCCAGCGAAATATTCTGAGTATTTTGTTCCTCTAAATGTCACACAATTAAATGCTTAATCCACTTTTCTTCATATTGGTCCAGGGCATAAACACTGATATTGTTAATTCCTGCACCAGTACAGGCCTAGTCTGGCTGGCTTGAAAGCAGTTTTGCAGAAAATTACCCAGGGAGCTGGTGGACAACAGGCTGACCATGAGCCATCAATGTTCCCAGTGGCAAAGGAGACCCACTGCTCCCTGTGCTGTGTTTAGGGCATCACCTCAAAGGAGGTGATCCTGTCACTGTGAGGGGAGTCAAACACTGGCATAGGTTGTCCAGAGAGGTTATGTAGTCTTCATCCTTGGAGATATTCCAAACCTAAATGGAAGGGGACGTGGGTGGCCAGCTTTAGGTAATACTGCCTTGAGGAGGAGAGGTGAAGTAAACCATCTCCAGAGGCACCTTACAGCCGCAAATACTCTGCAATTCTGAAAAGAATAATGTAGATAACAACATAAAAACCTGCAGTGTGCCAGGAAATAGCAAGATTACCTCTTTCCTGAAACATTCATGTTCTGAAAAACCATACAAGCAGCTTGAACAGAATAATTTACTCCAGAAGTCAATAGGGTTTCCTAGAAAATCCGCTTCCACTGTGCTGATAAAGCCTTTGATAAAACATGCCTCCATGGGCTTTAAAACAGAGTTAATAAGAATCTCTTTGAAGTGAAAAAGACTAGTTTAGTCTGACAAAATACCTATAGCAAGCAGGACCATTTCACATGTGGTGCCAAGTCATTCAACAAACACAGTAATTCTACTTCAGAAGACCATTAGTTTCCACAGTCATCTTCCTATCTAGGGAGTCAATAGGAGCTTTACCTGGAACAGATTTGTTCTACCTCATGTATTTTTTCAGCATGGACTGTGCAAGAAAACAACAGGCAAAACAGAGCAAATGCACTCTTATCTGATCTTGGGGGTTTTGGCTAATCTGAATCTGTAGAATGGACTTCACTTACTACCTACAAACACTCCTCAAAAGCCTGAACTTAACTGATACTTCTCTAACATTCTCCCTTTCAAAATAAACACTTCAAATTAAAAGCAAAAGTAAACGAAACTAAACTAAAATAAAAATTTTCCATGTCCCCTAAACTATCTAAATAATTTCCTATAAAAATGACAACTTGGAGGAACTTCTGAGTAGACAGGATGTCCTTCAACTAACAACAGTTTTTTCCCCAGTCACTTTATTGAAGGCAATCTGTTTATTTGTGATAGAGGTAGAAAGAATGTGGATTAAAAACTATGGTACAAATCTGTTAGAAGCAGTAAGTCTACCAAACGAGTTTAAATTATTTCTGAGGGTATTTGCCTTTAGCTCTTAATTTACTTATTATGATTTCGAACCTACTAAATTCTGAATGCTCAATTCTGTAAGAATATGATTCCTGCTACAACTTGGTATCAAGACCAATTATTACATCATAGTGAATGTCACATTGCCATTTTAGTTTCTGAACTTCCAAATGAAGTGCCATTTGAACAGCCAAAACAACATGCTTCACTGTGAATCACAAAAATCCAAGGAACACATTTTACATTTTATGATAGATGTAAATATGATACACTTTATTAAATAATATATAGCTTTTCCATGTGGTATTTTTTAATATTTAGAATAGGTCATCTGTGTTTGGAAATCTGCTGTTTTTACTGTAGGTATAATGTGATATATTGCCAAGGAAAGACACTAATCCTCTTTTTAGGCAACATTTACATTGGCTTCTCCATACAGGTGATTCACTTGGAATACATTGCCTGAACCTGCATCACTGATTACTCTGTACAGGAAAACAAATGAGATCCAGGACTTTATAATCCACATAGGACAACACATTTTAATGTAACAGATAATACTATGACTTTTAAGGCTAGATAGTCTTGCAGGAGCCATCTCTTGGCTTACATATCAAGGAAAAACAGATGGAAGGTGAGAAATGGTGAAGAACTGGTAATCTGTGCAATACAAACATGACTGAGTACAGGGTGTACAGCATGATGAAGGCAGAGAGATAAGTGGAAAAATATCCTTGGACTGAAAATAAAGTAAGGATCAGCAAAAGAAAGCAGAAAACAAAGAGAAAATATAAGTAATGCTGCAGTTACTCAGGATAAAAAATTAGTTTTATTCATAAGAAGAAGAAATATACACAATAGCATATTGGCAGAAGTTTTTTGCTAGACTGCAACAAAACAGTGTCCAAATAGAGACAGTACAAATGTATTCAATAATGAAACTATGGGGGAAGAAAAAAAAAGTAAAATTTAGAGAATTATTTTTTTCCTCTGTTAGTTTTGAGTAGATTTTGCAAGTTAACGTTTAATGTTATCTCATACTTGCTCGTTTCATTTTCCCATTTTATGTAGTTTCAGTGATCTTACTATTTCATCAACAATCCTTGTGGTTTTACCATTTTGCTTCCACTCTTCCGAGCAGTAGAGAAGTGATACCCTCAAATTTTGTCCATTCTGTTCCAATCTAATTTGTATTTCTTTCTTCTGCCATCACTTTCCTGTACAGCTCATTTCCTTTGAATTGGTGTATTGACCCAGAGGCAATGGGCACAAACAGAAATACAGGAGGTTCTTTCTGAATAGCAGGAAATACTTTTTCGCTGTGAAGGTGACTAATAAGCACTGGCACAAGTTGTCCAGGGAGATAAGGAATCTTCATCCTTGAAGACACTCAGAAGTACACATGGTCCTCTGCCACCTGCTCTAAGTGGCCCTGCTTGAGCAGTAATTGGACCAAATGACCTCCAGAAGTCCCCTTCCACCTCAATCATTCTGAGATTCTGTGATATCTTCTTTCCAGTGAGTTTACTCAATCTTCCTTTTGCATTGTTTTTTCCATTTAATTTATTTAATTAGGTCCCATGCCACCATTTACTATCTGTATACTACTCTGCCTTTTCAACAACCATAGTCCTGATTTATCTTTGGGAGTGTTCCCAAAGCAATTGCTGAAGGAAATAGGTGCAACGAAGCTTTCAGAAAAAGAGAATTATCTGCTACAGTTAGAAATATAATAACCTAACCTGACTCCATGTGGTGGGACAACAGATTCCAGCACAAGTGAAGTCTTCAGGATAGATGGCATGAAGGTAAGACATCCAGGTGAACATTTAAATCAACATTAAAACACTGTTTTTTCTCCTTTCATAGGAGGAAGACTTAAAGAGTTTAATTCTGCAGATGAAAGAGGCCTGAATAATGAAGCTCCAGAACAACTTAGGGGCATGAACAAGGTGTGGGATTCATGTCACCAAACCCTGTTGTTTGTGCAAAGTAGATGTCAATATGAGAGCTAGCCAGTCCAGGCTCTCCCTGTTGTCAGCTTGGGAAGAAATTGGCATTTTGAGGAAATACATCATCTTTTCAGATGTCTACTTCAAAATAGTACAAATTGTGCACTAGAAGTACCTTCTTTTTGCTTTGAGTATAAAGAGAACACAAGTGAACTGGCTGAGGTATAGATATTTACAAAGTTGGCACCAAGATTTGATCAGTTGAACTCTACAAATTCTGTTGTAGTGTTGGATTTGCAGTTAAAATATGTTGTAGTCAGAGGATTGAAAAGTGTTAATATATTTTCCTAAGCCTTGCTAAACAGTAGCATTTAGGACATGGCAGGAAGATATTTTAACAAGATAATATGCTGCATAAAAACCCCTGCAATGGAAAGCACAATTACTGAAATGAATTATACCTTCTTCAGAAACTCATTTGGCACAAGAAATTGTGAATTTGGTCTTCATTTGCTAGTTAGGGGTCATCATTTTCTCTTCTCTTCATGTTTAGTGATTATTTCTAAACAGTGTTACACTTCAGAGCTTTAAAATCTCTTATGCCAATATAATTTTGCACTTACTAGAATTGGTTTTGTTTTATGGGTAACAGTGCAGAAAAATGAAATTTCTTACCATGTCTAACTCAAACTCATCTTAAATGTTCAGAAGAATCTTCAGCACTGTGCTACAGCAAGCACAGCACAAGGAGGCATATTTCCCAAGTCAGAACATTCCAGCTAAACCTCTGATCAATTAAGAAGCCCACAGGAAGGCGATATACAGAGAAATACTTGGCTTTGTACCCAAAGAAATTAGAATGCAAATCCTAATAAACAGAGCCACAATTTGAGGGCTGGTGTCCTGAACCACAGCGGGTTAGAAAGGCCTGTTCTAGACAAAGAAAATTAAAGGTCGTGTTTATCTTTTTAGCAAAAAAAAAAAAAAGCTTTGGCAATTTAAAAGTCCAGCCTTTGCAAACACAATGTAGGTTTTCACTTCTCTTTCATTTTCACAGAGATGTACCACCTTCTATAAATCTCTCTTCTAATCCCTTCAAACACTAAACTAGTGATCTGTGTAACTTCAGCTGCATGACAGAGAAAACAGTCCTCTTGCAATACTACTTGCAGATTATATAAACTCTCTTCTGGCCTTGCCATTAAAGAGAACAAAATGGAGAGGAAAAATACAAGAGGTATCTTCATAACAATGACTGAATAAAGAGAACATATGTACTAGGTCACCTTGTTTAAAGAACTGTGAGGGATATCACAGTTGAAATCTTGTACTAGGCCTCTTGGAATCACAACTTCCTGGATCTGAAAATAATTTCTTCTTTAGTCTCCTTCTCTTCACCAGTCTTTACATTCAAAACAGGAAACATAACTTGGCCTAATTTTTTGCTTCACTTCAGAAAGGATATGTGTAGCTCTTTTTAGTTAAATGTTAACTGTGAAGTCACTAGAATAACCTGATTTATTTAAAGTTTATTTTTAAAAATCGTTTAAAAAATCTAATAGCCTATGCATTTTATGAATAATTAAATTCCAGTAGGAGTTGAATCAGGACTCTTGCTGCACATAAAGGATGAAATTTTGGGTGAAAAATTCTCATTGAATTTTTCACGATGCTAGTAACAATTTAAATCTGCACGTAAAGCCCAACCTGCTTAAGAAATGAAACAGCACAATAGGAAAACCACCCTGGTAGTATTGCAAAAGTGCCTTGGTTAGATTTGTATTTATTCTCTACAGGAAAAATAGGGATACTACAATAAAAATATTCTTAATCTGAATTTACAATTCACTGTCAGAGTCTGCAATATGTCTGTGTGTATTGTCCAATTCTCTGAATCATCTTGTAAATAGGTGATTTTATCTCCAGTAGCAAGCCGACCCACTGCAACACATAATAGAAGTAAGACTAAATGACAGAACTGCACAGCCTGATGATGGGCACAAGAAAATCAACATACAGAGCAATTTACTGGAGAAAAGAATCCGCATAATTATATGAAATAAATACTGGGCCATTTCAGAGCAGCACGCTCAGATCACAGAATTTGCTGCTTGCAGCAGACTCGTATTTTCTGAGACTGGTGACTACCTGACAAAATACAATCTCCTCACAATTCTCCAAAGCACAGTTAATAAAATATTCCATCAGGCCCAAAGATAACTGTCCTCATTGCATAATCAAGCAAAAATAATTTTGATAAAGTTAACAACTGCAGTGATAAGGTTAAATATCTAGATTTGGATTTGCTTTCTTTATATCCATATCTTCCATAAAAATGTCTTTCTTTCCTCACCAGAAGAATGGGTGACCTCCTCCCAGGTTTGAATAACTACAGTTTATTAAACAGTCTCAAAATAACAGATGGAGTTTTATTTCTTAGTGCCCAATTAAAACATGGATATGACTCTTATGGAAAACATTTTAAAACCATTTCCTGCATATAAAAGCAAAGTATCACAAAAGCATTGCCATCACAAAAAACATCCGTAATTGTCATTATGAAAAAAGAGAGATAAATCAAAATACTTTTAAGATGACCAGGATACCCAAAAATGTATTCATCTGGAAAATTATTCAGAATTAAAATTATTTCATACAAATTCTTGAAAAGAGGACACACTATATATATATGTAATGGTGCCATGCCCCTACCACATGAATCAAATTCCATGACAAAAAATGTCAGATATGAGAAAGAGTATGCAATTTGGTTCTTCCTGACACTTTTACCCTGATAAATGCTTATTATCATATAATCATGGAATTGTTTAGGTTGG
Organism: Rhabdornis inornatus; assembly: GCA_013397075.1. NCBI lineage: Eukaryota > Metazoa > Chordata > Aves > Passeriformes > Rhabdornithidae > Rhabdornis > Rhabdornis inornatus. Next base: position 377,876 of record VWZS01002843.1, read on the forward strand.
AAAAGACTTTTAAGATTATCAAGTCCAACCATTAATCTAACCCTGGCAAGTACACCACTAAATCATGTCCCTCACTGCCACATCTACACATCTTTTAAATACCTCTTTTAAATACCTCTAGGGATGGTGACTCCCTGAGCATCCTGTTCCAGTGTTTGACAACCCTTTTGAAGGGTTGTGAGGAAATTTTTCAAAGTGTCCAACCTAAACCTGCCCTGGCACAACTTGGGGCTATTTCCTATTGTCCTATTGCTTGATTCTTGAATTATCATTTTGATAAAGATTTTTTAATAATTACTTTCTCAAAGCAATTAAAAAAACATCCAGTGCTGGTACTTTGGAAGATTAATCCTTGTTTTGATATGTGGTTATCTGTACTATTTAACCACACGCACGCATAAAATAAAATTTCTGGAGTCTAGAGACCTAGCATTATGATTTCTATATGACTAATATGACATTTGTATGTGATCATCTCATTTTGATGAATTATTTTAGTAAAATGTTTGTGACACAAGAGAACTGTAATAGGTTTTAATTATTGTTTTGTTAGAGGAAGATTATGAAGATGTGTCAAACTGTCTGATGATTAACTTTGCATGGCATTTCTAAAGTATTATAATCTTCCTCTATCTTTGGCTTAACAATGCTTTTTAAAACCGCAATGCATGCCTATATTTTACAGAGAAATATATTTTACAGTGATAGAACAAGGCTGCAGGCTCACAAAAGTAGAAACCCCTTGTTTAAAGGACATTAAAGTTTTCTTACTGGGGTGTAACAACAAGCTAGTTTAAATAGGCTAAATTATGCAGTGCTACTGCTTCCTTTCTTGGAGGGCTGAACTTCCTACAGAAGTATCCTACCAAACTCTGCTTGAGAAAGGCAGCTGACTCCTGCTGACATGGGAAGATTCTGCAGCCATACCTCTGTGCACTGGGGTGGGTCAGTTACCATTGATGAGCTTGGGAAAATCAGGGGAGTGCCAAGAGACACCAACATGCTAAGCCAAAGGAGAGTTAAGGGGATGTACCAGCCAAAGCAGGATTCCAGCACCCCGACTATAAGAAAGGGTATCAAGAGGAAACTTTACCCCCAAGACCTTCAAGATCATCAAGTCTAAACATGTTAACACTTGACTCAATTATGTTAAAGGTCTTTTCCAACCTAAAGAATTCTATGATTCTGTGATTCCCTGCTGACAGGAAGGGAAGATCTCCTTGCCTCCTCTGCTGTGTCAGCACAGACCTTTCCCTGAGCTGATTCAATGCTCTGAGCCAGCAGCCATGTCTTCTGATTCGAATTGATTCACTGCTGGTACAGGAGGTACTTTGTACCCAAGTACAAAGACAGATCAGGAAGTAGCCAGGAGGCCAGGAACAGACTGTAAGACAAAAGTGGGGTAAAAAACAGATCTCTCCTTTTTCAAGGGAGTTAGCACTACTCAATCCCCCTGGTGAAATCACAGCCTCACTAAGAGCTGAAGGGATCAGAGTGTTATCCATGTGCTCTGTATGGAAGTGGTTGATTGGAGAAATGCTGTGTTTCTTCTGCCTCTACCTCCTGTAACACATTGCTTGGCTATGCTCATTATTTAATTCATTTCAAGCATGGAAGAAAAGTATGCTGGTGCCAAGATCTAATTTTCTGGTACCTGCTAAAAGGCTTAATTCAGTACTTTTTCACCAAAGATTCCTGGAAGTCAAACATTCATTATTCAGTCCAAAACTGACAAGCTAAAAGCACATTTTGCAGGTGGAAGATGTTTTACTGCAGTTCTTAAAATTCCAGATTTGATAGAGTTCTTAGCATAGAGTTCTTAGCATAGATGCTTATGCAATAAGCTCTTCCTCCACATGGGCACAAAAACTGGCATTCTTCAAATGGCACACGCGCTCATGAATGTAGAAATGCAACGAAGATTAGAAGATTTAGGTCACAGTGTGTGCTTCAGAAGCAAGGGAGAAATCTTTCAAAAATACAAACACTGAAGCCTAAGTTTATGGCCAGACTCCAAACTGGTCATGTTGACTTGTTGAAGAAGCAGGCAATTTTGGGTCCCAGTTCTGTATCATGGAGGAGCTCTACTTGAATGCTCAGCAATATGTTGTAGCTAACAGAGACTACAGTAAGGGAGAATAGGAAACAAAGGAGGAAAGAATAAAAGCAGGCTAAATAACATTGTTTTAAACACAGTTCTCCAGTACTTTCTACTCTGTGTTGTGGCTATTGTTCTGTTTATTTTCCTTCTCAGCTTAATTACACTAGGCCCAGCTAGGTGGAATTATAGGCATGTGAGATGAACAGCTTCTATTTACTGCAGTTTTCCCTCTTGCAATGCTATTAATAACTAGAAGGTCTTGCCCAAAGAGTTGTCAGAAGTATTCTAGCTCATCTCAGTAACATCCACAGGGGGCTATATTGTTATTTTCTGGTTTGTAATTTTTTTTTTCCATTTTCCTGACCTAAAAGCATTTCGTTGAACAACTGTGTTTACATATTGCCAAAGATTCCAACTGTTTTAATTAATGCCGAAATTGTCATTCCTTTTGTCATTTACACAGCTAGGAAAGTCAAAGTTAGGTCTCATTGCTATAACACAACATATTTGAGTCTGGATAATTAAGAGCTGTAGAAAAAAACAAATTTTATAAGGAATTATTTTTTCTTCTCTGGCTTCACTCCTAAGGAAAGGAGGGAAGACTGTTTTTTGGAAATGAACCAGTTTGTCTGGAGTTGAAGAGAATGTTGTTGTATATAGACCCATAAGTAAAATACAGTCCTCCAAACCATCCCTGGCTTGTTTGCAGACAGGACAAGTCCCATTCCCATTAACTCTCCCAACTAACAAAGAAAACAAATTAAAATTATGCTCATTCTCCTTCCTCTATTTACTGTAAATTCTCATAAAGGAAAAAAATCAGCCCTGCCAGCTTTCTGAACAGGTTGAGACAGCATAGGAAAATTCTGAATTTGCAGTACTGAAGAGGTCATCCTTTTATGAAATCACTTGGATTCCTGACTCTACATCAGAAGATCCTGACCCTATGTGTTGGGTTTGCATGGCAAGGTTTTGGTAGTGGCAGAGGCTACAGGGATGTCTGTGAGATGCTGCCAAAAGCTTCCCCATGTCTGGCAGAGCCCATGCCAGATGGCTCCAAGATGAAACCACTGCTGACCAAATCTGAGACTTTCAGCAACAGCCCATCAGCATCTCTAGGACAACAGACTTAATTAAGGAGGAAAAAAACCCAAACCCACAGAACAGCAGAGAGAACTGAGAATATGCAAAAGAAACCACTCTGCAAGCACCTAAGTCAGTAGAGAAATGGGAGGAGGTGCTCCAGGTGCCACAGTAGGTTAGCTGGCAAGACTTGTTATCCCTGGGAGGGACCCACACTGGAGTAATTTGTGAAAGGGACCTTACAGAGGGGAAGAGGTAGAGAACTCTGAAGCAAAGTTCAGTCCAGAAGAGAGGGAGTGGGGGGGAGATTTTAAGATTTAGTTTTACTTCTCATTGCCATACTCTAGTTTGATAAATGATTTCCCCAAGTTGAGTTTGTTCTGCCCATGGCAGTAATTGGCAACTGAACTTTCCCTGCCCTTATCTCAACCCATGAGCCTTTCAATATGTTTTCACTTCCCTGCTCAGCTGAGGAGAGGGCTAAGTGAGCAGCTTCCCTGGGCAGCTGGCATCCAGCCAGGGTCAGCCCATCACACCCTGGCACTACCGTGAAACTTTTGATGCCTGCTCAGAATACAGCTCCACAGCACCTCAAGCTGACTCAAGGTGCAGTACAGTATCACTGCCAACTAGCTGTGCTTCCCCATTGTCCTTCTTTATTGGTGGCTTGTGAAGATAACCACACTAAACTACCTAAAAGGAAATTTTTGAGGGCTTTGCCAAATCAGTTTCCCAAAGAGATCCTCTACCAGGTCACAAGTGTTGGTTCCTTTGCTTGACAGAAGAGAATACCATGAGGCCAGAACACAGGACTAGCCAGGCCTGGATTTAGACTGTTCTCAGCACTATAGCACATATATGCTCAAACTGGATTTAACCAAGTAAATCTGGGTACTAAACACAGTCCAGTTCCAACAACATGAAGATTTGGATCTGCTTATTTCCTCAGAGGGGAAGTACTTATATTGAGAGGCCACAAAAGAAGTGCTGAAAAGATCAGTCTTTTATTTCACATCTGCATTCATGATCTTGGAACAGCAGACAGCAATGCATTAACGAAAGCTGCAGAGAAGAGAGCTACATAAACCAAAACCATAACATCATACATATATAAAAAAACAGCTGATTTTGAAAAGGGCAATAATAAATACAGGATGACATTTAGATACAATAAATGCAAGGTTAAATACTAAGTGATGATTATAAATTAGTTCCAATTTCAGGTGTGATCTCTTAAAAGCAGGGAGATGAAAAAGCCATGAGATCATTAATGGATTACAAAATGTGTACAACTGACAAATTTGATACAGCTATGAAAAAAGACACAGTAACACACATGCAGGAGATACTGGGAAACATGAATGCCATTGGACAAGCTGATAGTGAACTTCTTGGTTTAATTTTTTTTTTTTCAGTTTGGTCTATGTTCATATAAGAATAGCACAAGGATGAAAAGCTGAATTTCATGCCTCGGCCACAAGCCAGTCCTTAGGAAAAAATTAATGACTCCAATGTACTAATTGCCTTTTTCACAGCATCTCATCTACCTCAACCCTAATGAGCCCCCAGCAAAGATGAGCACAACAAAGTGCTTTGCCATGACCAGTGTCGCAAAAAGCGTGACACCAAACACTTCATCTGCAGTGAATGCTGTGCTTCCTGCAGACAACAGAAACTGGGGAAATATCAAGGGAATCTGATAAAATATCTTGTATAAGGACAATACTGACCTATTAAGAGTTGAAAACTCAGTCATCATATGTTATATGTTATCATATTTTAACAGATAAATGAGTATTAAAGACAAAAATTGCTTTGCAGTTCTATGCCACCTTATCAAAGATAAATAGATTTGTCAAAAGCCACAGAGAAACAAAACTGGAACCTGCTCTTTTTCTGCCGCAAAAGTATGCATCACTATCCAAACAAAACTCCAGTTCTAGCTCCTTCATCACAAGAAAGATGTGAACAGTTTTAAATATTAAGGGGACGGGAATCAGTGTTTGCAACTACTTTTGCCTGCATAACTTCAACAAGCATTTGCAGACCATTTTAGTTTGAGAGCAAAACAGGATCACAAAATTATTAGGGTTGGAAAGGACCTCTGGAGATCATCTACTCCAAACCCCTGCCAAGGAAGGGTCACTTAGGACAGATTACACAGGAACATCTCCAGGTGGGTTTTGAATGCCTCTAGAATGAAAGACTCCACGATCTCCCTGGGCAGCCTGTTCCAATGTTCTGCCACCCTCAACGTAGAGAAGTTGTTCGTCATGCCGAGACGGAACTCCTCGCATTTTAGTTCCTGGTCACTGCTCCGCACCCCGTCGCTGGGCACTACTGAATAGTCTGGCACCATTCTCTTGGATCTCGTCTTTGGGGTTATATGCAATAATTACATGCACTAAAGAGATCCCCTCTCAGTCATTTCTCCAGACTGAACAGGCCCAGCTCTCCCCTCTCTCTCGTAAGATGCTCCAGACCCCTCATCATTTTCGTGGTCCCTGCGCTGGACCCTCTCCAGAGCCCCCTTGCCTCTTGCACTGAGAAGTCCAGAACTGGACACAGCACATCAGATGTGGCTCCGGTTACCAAACTCCCTACTCCTACAGCC